>CM028670.1:95749417-96266917 GCA_016760335.1 Gastrodia elata | reverse complement strand
CCCGTGGATGGTCTAGCAGCCACGGGAGAGGGGGGATGAATCATCGGCGATTGGAGGCCGGATGGGAGGAGAGGTAGCGGCAAAGGGCAGGGCTAGAGGTTGCTATAGGTGGAGCAGGAGGAGGAGAGGGCTCGGTGTTGAGAAATGAAGGGGTTTAAGCCTCCTTTTATAGAGGAGATGAGAGGAGTACGAAAGTGAGCCAGGTAGTCGGCGTGGGGCCCATGGATGGTCTAGCAGCCGCGAGAGAGGGGAGCTGTGTTGTAAAATCTCAAGATTTTGAGTGAATAAAATTATTGTTTATTATCTTAGTTAATTTGAGTAATTTATTAGTTATATTTGTAAAATAAGACTATCAAATTATTAAGAATAATTTTGGAGAATTTTGGAAAATATTTAGAAATTTTTCCATCAGAGAATTATTCCTGGTTATTTTATGATAGTATTAAATCAAAATGATTATAGAAAAATTTTTGGGTGTCAAAATCTAAACATTTTTTTATTTTTGAATTCTAAACTTTCAAATTAGTTATCAACAAAAAATTTATAAATTTTGAAGCTAGAATGGATGAGTTATAATAAAAATAAATTTGAATTAAAAAAAAATTCAACTGTTACGGTTTCAGTAAACATGATTTTGACCAACTACAAAATCAGATCCTAGGACAGCCATTTGGCCAAATTAGACAATTTTGGTGTTTATAGATTCCTTTTAATGGGATCTACATTTTAAAATCTTAAATTTAAATTCTCGAGATATATTTTTTATTAATTTAGAGAAATACTAAAATTTTGTTTTTAGCCAAATTATGTAATATTATATCATAATTTTTGGGGGTTTTAAATTTAAATCTCTAATTAAAGGCACCAATCAATATTTCACAAAAAATATTCTCAATTAAGTCATATTATGTTATGTTATTCAAATTCTGCCATGATTAAACCTACACTATTGAATATTTGCTAAAGTCTTATATAGACTCATAGACTTTCTAACCCTAATTAGAAATATTAAACCCTGCATTTATTTCTTTCTTACTTCCATTTGAAAGCATTTCTCAAACTCATTTTCTCTTCCTCTTCTTCTCCTCTCCTCCTCTTTGAACCCTAAGGACTTCATCCCTAAGCAAATCCTATGGCAAGAATAAGAACTTAGAAGCTCTAAACTACATAAGGAAAAAGATCTATACTACAATATCTCATTCTTTTCAGGCAAGGAGAAGATCTAGGCTTCATTATAAAAAAATTCTTTAAGGTACTCTTTTCTTTGATTCTCTCATTATTTCTCTTCTTTATAAAATATATTTTATATTAAAAAAAAAAAAAAAAAAAAAAAAAAAAAATATATATATATATATATATATCAAATTAATGATAATTGCAATATTGGTAGGTTATAGACACACTCACAATGATATTATAGATTGCTTAAGTTTTTATGTGTATATTCATAAAATTCCAAGAAAAATTTCTTCAATTTTTTCAAATGTTTTTTGTAATTCTTCATCTTTATTTTGTACTATCATAATTATTGTTCTAATCAAAATTAGTTATTATAATTTTACACACACATTCTCATTTGTATTTTTAACAAATCATTAGAAGACACTACACTTTGGTTTTGCCTTTAAGATGTTCAAAAATCACCCTAAGGTTCCAAGAAAAATTATATATTATTTAAACATTTTTTATCAAAATTTTTATTTTTTGTCAACTTTGGAGAGTTGCAACTTTTCATCCACCAAACTTCGAGTGCTATAAATTAGCATCATTACTCTCCTATAAATTGTGAACAATTTCATAGAAGACATTATTAGTCCATTTGGACTCTAAGGTCACCATTTAAGCACTCAAATTTCAGCAAATGCCCAATTAAATTCAGAAAATAATTTTTAGCAAATTTTAGAAATTTTCTTGCTATATTGTTATTATCATAATTGTTAATATAACCATTAGATTTAGTTGATTTTTGGCATGATTACTCTCTTATATGTTAGGAACAACTTCACTTTTGAACACAAAACTTTGTTTTTCTATTTATGTCTTTAGTTTTAGGTCCAATGTTCAAAAAATAATGTGACTGTTTCATAGAAAATTTCAGAGACGGTAAATATTTTTCCCAAACTTTACACATTCACAACTTTCAAAATACTTTAAACCAATAATTGAAATTTGGTATGCTTAATCTCCAATCCATTATGAACAACTTTTATTTAGATATAAGTAGTTGAAAATATCATTTAGATCTTCATTTAGGTATCCAAAGTTTACTATAAAATTTTAATCACATCACATAACTAATTTTAAGGTTTTCACCCAAGCTTTATAATGTTAACCCAAAACATTTATATTATAATTTCCTAAGTTTTTCAAAACCCTTATATTATCATTTCCTAGGTTTTTAAATATTATTTTAATGTATAAGAATTAATTTTTAACATATTTATATAAGAAAAGTTTTGCGGAGTAAATGAACGAATCAGGTATGTAGAGATATTCTAATTGAACTATTTTTTGCATTATTTGAGTATACTTTCTTTTGAACGTATACAACATTTGCATGTACCCCATTGTTATGATAAGTTAAATTGTATTTTTACTTTCTATAAATTCTTGTGATAAATATATGTGGCAAATTTTTGGAGGTAGAATAAAACTAAACTTGTACATGTAAGGTTTGCTAGCAACCCATGAGAAAATAAGGAGAGATCTAGCTATGAAGGGGCAGAAGATCCAAAGAAAAGACTCACCAAAATGATATTTATGTGAATAATTATTGATAGGTAATTATTTATCTTTATAGAATAATTTTGATGCTAATATCTGAGTTTTTTAGTGAACTTTGTGGGCCTTAGGCCCAAAATGATATATTTATGTCACATAGTAATTTATGTTAAGTTATTCCCATTCATGCTCATGTAATTTATGCTAAGTTGTTCTCATTCATGCCCATTTAATTTAAGCTAAGTTATCCTCATTTATGCCAATTTATATTTATGATAAATTATTTCCTTTTATGCTAATTTATATTTTGCTTTAAAATTATTTGATTTGTTTGAGCATTACTAGTTGAAATTAGCATAACCTTCAAATTGTAATGATGATGTTTCCTTCATAATTTATTGTATTGAATTTGTAACCTATATAGGATGCTAAAAATTAGTACTTTTAGATACTCTACGTACTCTTGTCTAATTGGCAATATTGATAATTAATACATATTGTGAGAATTAGAAGCGGAAACTTGATTTCAAGAGCTACGCGAAGGATCATATTATCAAGAGTGAAATGGAGACTTGTTATTTGAATTTTATAGCGTTTTATATTTATCTAGTTAAGACAATTTGTATAATTTTGATTTAAATTATTTGACTTTGTGATATATGAATATTATTTTATTTAGTAGTTTTATGATGAATGATTATTCTCAAATTATTACTTGTAATCTCCCAACTCTGGTCTTTAGTTCATTATATGTGCATCGTACAGCTCCTGTCATGATTCCACGCGTGTCCTAGAGACACAGGAGCAAGACGTATGGGGAAGAGGAGAGAAAAATGGAAAAAATTTAAACAATTTATTTCAATTAAACTATGCACAATTTTTCATCATTTGATCTCCAAAATTAACGAAATTTGATCCGAAGGCGTATCTCGAAGAGGCGAACACACATGTACAAAAATTTCTCAGTTTTGAACTATATTTTATTTTATATTAAATTTTAAAGATTAAAATTTTAAAAATTCATTACGGTCAATTTGGATCTTCAAATTTGACGAAACTTATTGTATAATATTTTCATAATATTCTTAATCCAACGGCACAAAAATATCTGAATTTGAACTTGTATTTAATTTCTTAATTTTTTGAAATTAAAATATTCAAAAATTAGTTTAAGAGTATCCATTATCCCATTATTCTAAAACTATATTTTTTAGTCAAATTTAGTCATAATTAGTCTAGTAATGACTTGGGTTGTTACAAGAGCAATGACAGATGAAATGAGATACAAGGTTGAGAAATGTATTATCGCTTATTGAGAATCGGGAGATCTTTTCCTCGAAAATATCCTTAGAATCAGGGATTAACCACTAAGAGTCGTTGAAGTAGATATAAAAATATACAAACACAAATAATTGAAAAAATCACAGCAGAAATATTTACAAGCACACAAGCATACGAACACAAAAATATACGTGAAAAACTCAATAATGGGAAAAACTATGGAGCCACACCGCCACAAGAAAATCAACAACATAAAAAAATATTACAGAGTTACAGAAAACTTAATATACTCTTAGAGGAAGAAAAGATTTACCGCCTTAAGCTTCTTCTTCTTCTTCTCTCTCAAATTTCTCCTTATTCTCACTCTAGGGTTTCAAGTCTCCAAAGAGCTCTCACACAAAAATGGCACTCACATAACCCTATCCCATCATGTTAGCATTTATATGGAATCTCAAACCCGCCCTCAAAGTTCCCTAAATAGTTCATGAGCGTCACACCCAAGCCAGGAATTTTCGAGGGCGCATGGGCACCTGTCTTGCTGCTTTTAGGGCGCCTGGAGCGGGCAGGGGCATCAGACTCTCTATCTGCTGGGCGCCTGGGGCGTTGTTGGCTTTTATTGTTCTACTCCGAAATTCACTAGAACATCGTTTGCTCTTCCCTTGATGATTCAAATGATCTCACACTATAATACATTGTAATTATTGCTCAACATCTATCATTGAAACATCATTTCATTAAACAGCCACAATGGGCTTATTCTACAACTTATCCAAAACATATATCCTAAGTTTAAGAGCAAATGTGTACTTGAACTTAGAGATTAAAGCTGTCTAAACTAGCAAATATACAAAAAATTACAACATAATGCCACATGTAAGTTCAAAGAAGGAATTGCAACCAAATGATGAAATCGGAGCCAATTTTAAAACAAGCAATACTCCCAAAAGCTTAGATCTATGTGATTTTAAAGCCTACACTAAACGATGGATATAGTGGAAGATGCTAAGACTTACCAATAGATGCTGAACCGTTTAAACATGAAAACAAGGTATTAACTTGAAAAATAAATAGAGTATAGTTCTATAAAACAAACTTTTAATGCAGCAATTATTATACACCACGTATATAATGCACTATTTTTACAATTTGCATCAATAGCTCCTGAAGTAATGTTTTTTTCAAGATCTCTTTTTCCACGTTCGATCAAATTCATGTAAAGAAGCATCATTGGCATTTATAACTTGGCATTACACTGCTCTGCATGTGAAGATAAAGCACAACGTGCAGCTATCTGTTCTCAGCTCTTCCCTTTTTTTCTCTTTTTTTTACCCATTGTCGGAATGACAACTTCATCCTTTCTTGCTCACAAAAAGTACATATCTTATTTGAATGTTGCATGATGGAATTTCCCAATTGGTTACTAGCAATTGCTTTGATGTGTACTGTATTCATTGTTATGCTGATGGAATGTGAAGTCTATATTTTGCCGAATTTGGTTCAAGATTATCATGACTAGTCAGCTTTCAAAAGCTGAATATTTGAGTCAATATTCTTGCTTTGTTTTTTAAAATGTGGTAGGTATTTAATTATAATTTGGATGATACATTTGGTGATTCCAATCTCCATCATCTACAAACGCAATTTTACTTGAAACTCAAGGCACGCTCGATAGTCACTCCAGTTTTGAGTCAAATTGAATTTGACTCAATATTTTCGAGTTGAGTCATGAGCTAAGAAATCCAACTCTAATGAATTTCAAGTCAAGTTCAAGTTGGGTGTGACTCAATCAGTTTGTAAATCGACTCAGCTTGGTATATATAATAATTTAAATTGTTTCGTAAGCAGACTCTCGATTTACTTCGGTGGCATACCTTCGAAGCCGCGCACAGTGCCTAAGCGAAATTCTTAAAGATTCTTAGATCAGTTAGCGTCGAGCCAGTGTTCACCGTTTAATTTTTAAGAAATTGGATTTATTATTTTTTAAAACCCTAATTTGCTACTAGCATTTGAATTTCATTCAAACAGCCATAAATCAACAGCTAAATCGAATGGCCAGCCCTAAATCCCCAAATTTTTCGTTACGAGGTTTTGAGCTGCTGAATTTCTTCTCATCATCTTTGCTTCTGCAATATGACGATCAACTAGTCTTCTTAGTATATCATTCTGCAATTTCCTGTAGAGCTTCTATGAGTCGTATAGAGAGCATGTGCAGTTCTATGGAGCAATGAAGAAGAAATCTAATATTTTGCTAGTCTCATTGGAGTCTTTAATCGTCAAGTAGATTTTTTTGGACCTTGATTTTTTGGCATGCAATTCTTATTTAGAAGTTGTTTTTATTGCATACAATTCTTATTTAACAATGTTTGTTCGTTTTTGCATGGAGTTTTTATTTAGATGATTAGATCTTCTGCTAGGTTTGGGTTCTTACTTAAGGGATGTACCTCCAGCTCCAGGCCATTGTATGTAGTGATGTAGTTCTATATGTGTGATGCTGTGTGGGTACTTAATCTTCTTTTTTTAGGCATATTAAAATTTGTTAGTGAAGTAAGAGCTAACCAAAAGCAAAAACTTGTCAAACTACAAATGAGCTTGAAGGCCTGAGGCCCATAGCCTGCACAACTAAGTATTGATGTTTAAATTTTATATAATTTGCACTTTATGTAATTGATGTCATAGCTAAACATCACAGTAAATTATTATCTTGGTTTAATCACAAGCTTTTCATATTTCATCTGAAAAACTTATAGTCGTGCCTTAGAGAGTTAATGCAAGACTCACGCACATAAATAGGCTTTCATAAATGGTAGCAAGACAATCACAAATTTCTTTTCTTGTGGCACACATGTAATCTTCAACTTTCAATGCACATTGAAAGCATGTGATTATTTTTGCATTTAATTGTGTGGCTTTAAGATGTTCTTCAATCCATTCACTATGTGCGATAGAAGGTTCTATGTAAGCTTGTTGAATTATGACCCATATGTGATAATCTAGGAAACTTTAAATCAATACCATAAAAAATGGAGGATATGTATACAGCATACCCTCCCTTGCTGGACATTCTCATTCCTGAATAGTGTCATTAAAGTCGAATTTATACTCTATTGATTGCAAGATCAAGTATCGTAAAGACATACTATTATACCACTTATTGATTATGAAAGCCGATTGCACTAAGCAAGAGGGGGCTTAATTGGGTTCTAAAAATCTATTGAAAAATAAATACTTAATTTTATTCATAATTTAAAAATTTACAAATCACAAAATAAATAACTAAAAGGATAAAGAAAGTAACTAAGCTTAGAAACAAAAGGAATAAATGAATGCACAAAAAAATTAAAGTTGTATGAGTCATCATGATCATATATCTACTCTTCAGAATTTCACCTCTTCCTAGGTAAGAAGCAAATTAAAAGTACATAAAATAAAAAGAAGCTATCTAAGACAAGGTTTCAAATAACCTCATAATCTTAGAGCTATTGAACAAAGAAAACCTTCTTACAAAAGTATTTACGAAGATTTAAAAGCTTGAATTTGAGTTAATTATTTGGGAACATAGCCTGGGTTCTATTTATAGTGATAATATTCAAGTTCAAAATATGACAACGATTATATTTTTGAAAATTGGAGATACATTTGGTCCCTTATATTGTTAGAGCATGTGGCAGAAGCGATGCAAAGATGTGATACGTTGATGATTACCAAGCAATAGACGAAATAATCCAAGTATAAACAAAATAGAACAAAGCCATAGCACAATCACAGCATTAACCACAAGCATCCAAGCACAGGAAATTTGGGTGAAAAACTCAATGACAGGAAAAAACTACAGAGCCACACCATACAGAAATTTTCACTATGAACCAAAATGATTACAGAGTTACAGAGAGTTTTACCTTCACAAGAATAAGAAGGATCTACCATTTACACAGCCTCACGAACGACTTCTTCTTCTCTAGAGAACATCAGCTCTCACTCTAGGTTGAAGGAGATTAGCGGCAGCCACCACCTGATTTATGATTGATCTCCAACATAGAAAACATCTCAATATATTTTCTTATATATATATATATATATATATATATATATATCTGTGTGTGTGTGTGTACGTATATATATGTGCTTTATTTGGACTCTAAAAGACTCAAAATGGCCCCCAAAATGCTTAGAGTAGCCCTAAACCTGAAACAGGTCTCCAGCGGGCGATACGGCGCGCCGTAGCACACAGTCTTAAATGGCAGGGCGCCAAGGCACGCTATGGCACCCAAGCTCGAACCGCAGGGCATTAGGGTGCGCTAAGGAATCCATACAGCATGCCACAATGCACTACGACGCATGGCCCTTAGCAGCAAATTCTTCAAATGCGCTGCATCGCTCAAATTTATCCCAATTTATCCTTGAACACCCTGGGACTTCCCGAAAGCCCACCGAAGCTCCATTGGAACCTTTACAATGCTCTGAATGGTTTCCAAACCCCAACAATCTCCACTTGGAGACCTATTGGGATCATCCCTTGTTCAACCTTGGATCTTCATTATCTTCTTTTATCTTTATCAAGAACGTAGTGTGGTTCACCCTCGCTCAATCATCACGTGTCGAGGGAAATTGAAGTAGCACGTATCCTTAGTTTATCCACTGTTACAGCTTTTGTGAACATGTCAACGAGATTCTTAGAAGCATGAATCTTCTCCAATCCTAGCTGACCTTCTTCCAATAGTGTCATAATAAAATGGTACCGAAGTTGTAAATGTGTTCTCCTTGCATGAAATGCAACATTTTTTTTAGGTGAATTGCACTCATACTATCATTGTAGAGCTTCACATATTCTTTCTCCTTGCCCAATTATGTTATAAAGATCTTTAACCAAATCATCTCCTTACTCACATCAGTGATGGCGACGTACTCAGCCTCCATGATGGATAGAGCAACAATATTCTGTAACTTGGAGATTCAGCTCGCTGCTGCACTTCCCAATATAAACATATATTCAGTAGTTCTCCTTTAACTATCAACATCACCTGCAAGGTTTGAATCTACAAAGCACTATAGAGTAATGTCTAACCTACCAAAGCAAAGTACTTTGTCTATTGTTCCCTTCAAATAGCTTAAAATTCACTTGACCGCATCCCAGTGGTGCTTCCTTAGAATTCCTATGAATCCGCAGACCACTCCCATTACATGTGCAACATTCAGTCTCATGCAGGTCATCGCATACATCAAGCTCCCAACAGCTGATGCATAAGAAACCTTTTGCATAAGTTTCTTATTATCTTCAGTCTTAAGTATTTGATCTTTTGCTAAGCTGAAGTGACTTGCTATGGGAGTGCTCGCTGGTTTTGCCTCGCTCATGTTGAATCTATTCAACACCTTTTCAACATATTCCTTCTGAGACAACTACAAAATTCATTCACTTCTGTCCCTGTTGATTCTCATTCCAAGAATCTACTTGGCCGACCCCAAGTCTTTCATGTCAAATTCCCTTGACATTTTCTCCTTTGGTATCTTAATCTTTGTGGCGCCCCACCCCTTAATCCATAAGATTAAGCTAAAGGGTGGTGTATCACTATGGCTAACCCTTTACTTATCATTAGATTAGGATGAAATCCACAATCTATCTAATAAGGGAAGGAATAAGCACAGAATCAAATATAAAATCAGTCACTATCTACTAAAAACATACAGAGTGTGAAAGCAAATTAAATATGAGAAATATCCAAACATCACAGTATGAAAAGTAGGAAATATAACTCATAATATAAGCATAAAAATCCAAATACATAGTCAATGATGCCTGTATTATTACATCATTTAAAAGTTTAAGTAATAAGAGAATAAAAAGACTCTCGTCCTCACATATAATAACTCTAAGCAACTTCTTCTAAAAGCTCCTCCTCTGGATAAGGCTCCACTCCTAGCTCTTGACCGTCTAACTAAAGAGGATCTGCCATTGTCGGTTTCACAATGTAGGGCCCCAGCCAATAAATAAAAATCTTGTGTTAGATAATTGTCTAAGTATATTTTAGGCTGATAAGTTGTTATGTGTTTTGTTAATATCACTATTTTATAATTCAAAGCAACAGCTATAACAAATGTAGGAGCAACTAGCAATATAAAAAGAAAGGGAAAAGCTATAAATAGTATTTATAACTTTAAGCAAAAAAGAGGCTAGGACATGCCTCAAATATAAGCTAAATAAGGCAGGGCATATATAAATAACTCAACAAGTGCTGGAAGAAAATTCTACATCCTAAACATGCTGGTGATCAAAAGAAATATGCAAATTGAAGTAACTAAACTTAGCAATAATACATATAAATAGTAACCAAATCCTAATATCCTAAAATATATATAAGCAGAAAAAAAATTGCTGGCTAAATAAAAATACTAAAAAGTAAACAAAACATCAAAATAATATATATAACTATCTGTGTACTAACTGCCATACAGAAAAGAGCTACTATAACCCACTTAATATCAAAAGGTTCCTAGTGTCAATAAGGAGACTAGGCGCAAAACTATATAACCCTAGTGTCATACAAGGAGACTAGGCAGATATATAGGGTTTTCTCCTAGTGTCATTAAGGAGACTAGGCAAAGAAAACACAACAAATCTTCTCTTAGTGTCAACAAGGAGACTAAGCAAAGAAGATATAAATTTGGTCTTCTCCTAGTGTCAACAAGGAGACTAGGCAAAGAAGACATAACTGAGAGGTAGCTCTAACACATATAATTATTATCTTTAATCAATCACTTTAATATTTTCACAAGGAATCCAAGGAGTCTCCATATTTTCCTAATATTTTATTTATGCATCAAAAATCTTGTATGATATGCTCAAGGAGTTAAGGCACAAAAATACACAAGGAATGCATAGCACAAAATATCAAAAGTGAGCAAGGGACTCTACTAATATGGTGATATTATTTGTTTTCTATTATCCATTCTAACAATTCCAAGTTACACAAGTTCATGATTACCATTTTCCTACTATCGAGTGTAACTTAAAAATTTATCCTTATAAGTTAAAAATGATTAGAACTGATCAAGTTCTAATCTAGTTCAATCAAATGATGACTATGTGTTGAATTAATAACTCATACGTCCTAGTTTTGTAAATTTAGTTATTCTATCTAAGATCTGATCAAGATCTTCTAAACCTAAAGATTATGGATTAAATACCACGATATTGAGCTTAATCATATGATCCAAAGGACAAGACCTAAGATCTAGGTTTTATTTTAAAAGTGATCTACTAATTAAGGCAAATCCTATTAAGTAATCAAACTTAATAGGATGAATCTCCTATCCTAAAACTAAATTAAAAGACAAAATAATCAGAATAAGTTGTAAAATCCTAGAAACTAATAAAACCAAGATTTCATTCATTAAATAACCCATTTACTTAATGACTAAAATCTAACATAGGATCTAGTCTTAGTCTCAAGAGTAGTACTTATGTGATATGTAATATCCTAAGGAAAAAAAAAGGACTTAGACAAATTTTAGGGATTTTGACAAATTGACATAAATATTGATTTTACTCACTTAAATGATTCTAATATAGTTATAATATTAATTTTTAGTGAATTAGAAGACTAATTAGAGGTTAAGGATTGTTTAACCTAAATTTTGAGCAAAATGATTATTTTGCCCCTACTTAAGAGTCTAAAAAAAGTCAACTTTCGATTTAAGGCTCTAAATTGGGATTTCTTATTGTCAAATGATTCATTACTGTCTAACATGGAGATAGACAGTAAGTATACCAAATTTGGATAAGAAATGAGTTCTATAGGTCCAAACTAAGGTTTTTGACCTAAGGGGTATTTTGGTAAGTTGCACTTAATAAAATCTAAATTTTTATATAGTTTACAGTTGGTTATTGTTCAAGGATTCCATAGAGTCCAAGAACAGTAAATTCTGAGGTCTAATGAATTATTTATAGCCATTTGAATTCTTAAGGGTAAATTGATAATTTTCTAATTTTCTAGGATTCAAAACCTAAATATTATTTTAGATTATTGTTGGCACTGAAATTCTAAGGTATCCAACAATTTGCACAATGCATTTTAGGTACAAAGTATGTTTTGATCACTTATTAACAATGGCAAGGTTTTCAAATTTAACTTTCATATGAAATTTTATGCAGTGTTCAATTTTAACTAAAATATGTTCACTTTTGATATAACTTAGCCTCACTAGGGTCCTAGGGGTCTTAAAATACCTAAACAGTTGTGTGGGGCTCCCGTACTGACAATAAGGAAGTACGGTGCTCAAATTGTGGCAAATCCCCAACTTAAGTAAAGTTAGACGAACCCAACTTGCCTTAAGGTAAGGACTTGTCACCAAGTGCTATAACATTCATCAATATAAATATCAAAGTGGCGGAAGCAATATAAAATAGAGTAACATCCATAAGCATACATAGTAGGAAAAGAAAATGCAATATAATAACTCATCATAATATAGAAAGTAAAGTACATCCAGAAAGTTAATTATTACAAACTGAAATGAATAACTGAAAATGAAAGACTCTCATCCTCACTAAAATCAACAAGACAAAACTAGCTAGACAGCAGCTAGAAGGTCCTCCTCCTGAACTGGCTCCTCCTCAGTGACACTGCCCATGAACACGTCTGAATCTGACATTTGTCAGTATCACAAATGCCAGGGCCCCAGCCAAAAAAATTAAAAAGGTTACAGTTAGACAATTGTCTAAGTACATTTTAGGCTATTTAAAGTGAACTGAATATTAAATGATATCACATTTAATTTAACTATACATGTAGCAGTAAAGGGTGCAACAAGCTATGAAAGAAAGGGATTACTATAAACTATCTATTTATAGCATGCAACACGTATGTGAAGTGACGTGCAAAACACTAAATAAGCAAGGTAAGGCTAAAAGCAAAATAACTGCAACTACTGAAATAAACATGATCCTAACATAATTATGATCAAGGTAAAACATGCTGAGTATAAAATAACACATGTACTGAATACGATAAAATTCTAGCATCCTAAATATGCCATTCATACATATATCTAAGCCATGAAAGTATACATACAACATGCAGATTAAGATGAAAAGAAAGGCCACTGAGACATGTGGCAAAAGCAAAGCAATATATAACATATAAAGCCACTGTGACATGTGGCAAAGCAAGCAAATACTGAAAATAAGGACACTGAAGCATCTGGCAAAATAAACCAGAAAACCAAAACAATATAATATAGCTAAAGTAGTAATATGTCTAAGTCCTAGTACTGTCATACCAGCCAATAGGCCATACAAGGCCTCCAATATCAATCAATCAATCCTCAGCCTAGCCATCCAAATATGCTAGGTCTGAGTCTAGTCTATATAATACTACTACTGAAGAGGCAGACTAAACTAGGTCATATTGTACTAACTGTGACAAAACAAAACTGAATGATATGTAAATTCAAAACTAGCTTAGGATACATCATCCTAAGTTTTTTCCTATTATGCTCAAGGACTAAAGCTCAAAATCCAAGGTATGCAAAGCAATCTAATTAAAGTAAGCAAGAGACTCAATCTAGACTTATGTGATATCTGTTATTGTCTAAATTACCAAATCTAACTACTCTAAGAAGGTACAAGCTTAGGATCTCCAACATCCAGCTATCGAGTAAAATCTCAGATTTACGTCCTTAAAGTTAAATATTAGAACTTAACAAGTTCTAATCCAAAATTATGTGATGAATATATAGTTTAAGTAAGCAAATCAATGACCTAATTTTATGAATGTTTTACTCTTTTACCCAAATCTTGATCAAATAAATCAAGATTTAAGAATTTAGAACTTAAACCCTATGTTGAGTTCAAATTCCAAATCCAAGGTGATATTAAAATAGGATCTAGGTTTCTCACTTAATCCCAAAGGTAAAGGATCCTATAAGTTGAAAGATTCAAGAACTAAGATCTTATTGAAAGGCTATTCTACTAATTATAAGATAAAATAATTAATTAAGAACTTGAGAATCTAAGATCTATATTCAATCTTTAAGATAATTTTATTATCTTATTGATTGAATCATCCTATACTCACATGGAAGGTTTCAAAAGATTAAACAATCAATCATTAAAGAATTTCAATTGGAGGTGGTTTGATTCAAATTGAAGATCTAAGTCTAAGATCTAAGATCTAAAGATCTGAAGTTTGATCACTTTAGACTTCTAATTAGAGTTTTGACTTAAGGGTTTCCATTTATGATTTTCTTTAGATCTAATTTCATAATTAACTATAAGGAGCTTATTAAGGTTAAGAATTGACAACTCCAAGTATTAGATTAACATTAAACCCATTTTGACCTTCTTAGGTTACTTAAGATCTAAGGGTCTGAGTTTTGATCACTTTAGATCTTAAGCTAAGAATTTTACTTAGACATTTCTAGTTCCTTTTCTTTTAACACTTAACTCTTATATTATCTTAACTGAACTCAATAATGAGATAACTGATCATTTCAATTATTAAACTTAATTAAGTTAAGGTCCAATGATCTTTATAAGGAATGCTTAAGATTTAAATATCTTTATTAAGGACTAAATGAAGATTTCATGGATTAAGAATCACATTAACTCTATCCTTGTTCTAGGAATTCAGAGAACATATCCAATCTATTTTATAGTGGTTTACTAAAATTTTCAGTCCTTAAGGAACTTTAAATCATATTTTGGTCAAAATGACCATAATGCCCCTCTTAAGGCTAAAATTGGGATTTTAGGGTTTAATTACCCAAATTTATTCTAATTTATTTTAATGTGTTTCATATTACTTAATGAAGTGGGAAACATCTTTAATTTAGGTTTTGATGACCTAAATAGTATTAATTAGCATTAATCACCTAATTAAGGCACTTAGGGTGATTAGTAAATTTAAGGCACTTTAGGGCAATCCAACCTTACACTTAGGTTATACTAGGTCTAATATGTTGTTAGGAACAATCCCCACCTAAATTAGAGGCTTAATTAGAGATTAATTCACTAATCCTTGATTAAGGTGATTAATGAGTGATTAAGAAAATCAATTGTCCAAAATTAATTTTAAGGGTTTAGAATTATTCCTTAGGGTACAAGGAGCAATCAGAGCCTTTAAACTCATAAATTAGACAATTAAATGATTTTATATGATTTAATTAAAAACATAGAAAGTTTAGCAAATAATTTTAAATCTAAACATTGGATCTGAGATTTTATTTTATATTCAGATTCATTAAATTTTTCTGATTCAAATGGTATATTGGATCATACTATTTGGATCTGTATAACTAAAGTTATTTAATTAATTTATTCTGAATATTTATTTAAATTAAAACTATAGGGTTTAATTAATTAATTTCGCAATCATTAAAAATGCTATCCAATAATTATTAATTAGGCGCTGCCCAAAATCAGAACCGTGTGGGTCACGGGTCGGCCCGGCCCAGAACCTGCGACTTCGTCTTCTACCTCTCGATGGGTCCCGAGCCCGTCGAATTTCAAAGCGGAAATTCTCGGCGCTCCGGCGACGGCAGGGGCTCAAATCAATCCCTACACGTTCCTTGAGTCGAGACGCGTCGATTGGACCAAGAACCCCCATCTGGATCCCTCTAGATCAATGGGGTCTAGCTCACCTGAGACGTCCTTCTGCGAAACATCTCAGGTCGCCTGTGAGGGGGAAATTCTCCTCACAAGGACCTCGATTCGACTGGATTTTGATCCCTACACGTTCAGGGAGACTAGACGTGTCGAAACCCCAACCTATCTTAAGCCGAGGCGCAGCCAATCGCTGGGTCCTTACTCGGACTCAGCCATTGGCTCGATGGCTAGCTCAGTCGATCGATACGGTCAACTCAAGCTAGCTTAGCCCTAGGCAATAATCACAGGAGTTTCCTAGGCGGCTAAGGCTGCTTAGACGACATTCAGAGCTCATTCCAGAAGACAGCAATGAAATGAGCTTTAGAAAATTTTAATGGAGGAAGCTGTACCTGACTTCGGGTTTACTGGCCTAACTGAGGAGAATTGGAGCATCCTTGAGCTTCTTGGTCAGTAGACAAAGCTCCACAGGGGGTCTGAACACCAGACGGACCCTCTATCAGTGGTTATAGTCTTTAGAAATTGCCGGGAATTCGCCGAGGAAGGTGCGAACTCTACGGGGTTTTAGCTGCCAATTGAGGGATCACAGTGAGCAAAGAGGCTCACTGTGATTCACTCAGGGTATTTATAGGCCCAGGGGCCATGGGGAGTGGCTCCCAGAGCTTGGGTTGGGAGGAATGGCTCGACCCGAGGGGGTCCTTCATTTTTCTCAAATTGGGGGTGGATCGGGCTTCGGGCTTGGCTGGGACTGCTCGGGAAGCAAGGGCAAGGCCGCAACGGTCTTTCTGACATGGTGCAGGAGTGGCAGATCGGCTGGAGGACGTGGCAGTACGGGAGGATTCGGCTGTCAAGCACGGGCTGGGGGAAGGAGACGATCCACAATAGCGAGAGCTGCCGGAGCCGTCTGATGGATCGTTGGTTGACGCGGAACGGTCCAGATCTTCCAACATCTAACGAACGATCGAGGATAAAAGATTAGCCGTTGGATCCAATCGGGGAATCTTACGGTTGATCGAAGGTATTTACGGCGGATCGCTTAGATGCCGTCGAATCGGGATCTTAAAACCGCAGAACGGCGGAGATTAGATGAATTCTTCCAACGGTGCGGGCCGTTGGATCAAGACCGCGGAACGGACGGCCCAGATGGCGCCCACGGTTTGGGAAGGAGCCGACAGTTGGGGAAGGGTAGATTTGCAATTTGGAATTGTCTAAAACCCTAATTTGCAATTAAACCAATTTAAATTAAATCCAAAATGTGACTAAATGACCTCCAAAAATTCCCAAAATTTCACCCTTAGCTAATTTAGGGGTGGGGAACCCAAAAATAAAATCAGATTTCAATTTGGAGATCAAAAATAATTTAGGTATTTTTCAGGGCTTAAAAATAGCCAAAAATACCAAATTTTTCAATTTAGCTCCAATTGATTTCAAACTTCTATGTTTAGGTTTAAATGACCCATTGAATCCAATGGAATCAAAATCAAACTTTAGTTTAGCTTAATTAATCTAGTTTTAGCTAGGGTAACAACATAGGGTTGTTACAAGTTGAGTTTTGGCCATTTCAGCCAAGACTGAGCAGTTTTTCTGAAATTCTGGCATTTTTGCAAACTTGACCGCGGCAACGCACTGCAGCGCATCTTCGCGCTGAGGTATGCTGCGGTCCACCGTAATCTGCTACAGCACGTTATGGTGCGCTATAGCTGTCCGATTTGCAAAAATCATTGTTCAATTAATTTATTTTGCTATTTTTCTAAGTTCTGAAATATTTCTGCTATAGTCCGCTGCATCGCGCTACCGCGCGCTGTAGCGACCCATTTTGCAAATCACTGTTCAATTAGTTTTATTGGTCATTTTCCTAAGTTTTCATAAAATGCCACTACAGACCACTGCAGACCGCTGCAGCACGCTACAGCGCGCTGTAGCGGTCCATTTTTTTCAAATCTATTGTTCAATTAATCATTTTTCATTTTCTAAAGTTCCACAAATATTTTCGCAAAATTTCCGCTGCAGCGCGCTACAGCGTGCTGTATCGGTCTATTTTGCAATTTTACTATTTAAATACTTGGCCTATGTTTTAAATACATCTATCGAAATCCGCTGCAGCCCGCTGCAGCGCGCTGTAGCGGTAGACGGTGATTTCGCCAGGTGCGAAACTCGTAAGGGCCTACTTTTAGGCTTAATTACTCTCAATCTAGAGAGTTCAATGAGCGGTGCCATATATCAATGGAAAGGTATTTCCGATACCTTTCCATCAACATTAAAATCGGCACAAATGAAACATCTTAGCTATATTAAAAATATAAATGAATGACAGGGTATACAGAATACAAGTAAAACAGAGCATTTTTCTATGATGCTTTCAAGAGCCTTAATGGCTTTCATACTTAAACATGGATATCTAGAGATGTATTCAAGCATTGTAGCTATATGAAGAAGGCAAAAGAGAGGGTAAAGGGGTACCTTTAGTCCTTGAGAGGGGAGGGAGAGAACCTTATCTTCTTCAAAAGTTTTGGAGGTGGAGAGTTGAACCTCTTTTTCTTCAATGCTAGAGCATCAATGGAGAAAGGAGATGATGAGGTTTTTTAGCAAACCAAAAGAGGAAGGCTGAGCTCCTCTTTTAAAGAGGAGACCTCATGATGAGCCTAGGGGATAGGCCATCATGAGGTATAGGGAGAGGGAGGAGGAGGGAGGAGGTGATGGCATAAAAAATCTGCCCAAGAGGCATGGGCATCGATTGAGGTGATGGCCAGCTGAAAATGGGATTAGAAAAATAGGGAAAATTGCAATTTGGGGATTGCTTCATTACTTATTTATTTTCCCTAATTATTCAAAAATTCGGATTTTTAAAACACACTCCGAAAATTCCCAAAAATTTATCCCTAGTTAATTTGGGGGTGAGAAATCCAACGGCGAAGTCAGAATTTGATTCCGACAATTATTTAATTATTCTATTTTTCGGTGCATTTAATTATATTAAAATATTCACGAAAATCCGACGACTTCCAAACACGTCCAAAACATCACTCCTAGCTAATTTGGGGGCAACGATCGCAACAACGAAGTCGAATTTCCATTTCGAGGTCAAAATAAATACCTCAATTTTCCAATTAATTAAATCTTAAAATATTTCAAATTAATCGATTGGTCTCCGAATTGTTCCAAACCTTCAGGGTTTGGTTCTAATGACTAGATGAACGTGATGGAATAATAATTATAATATGATTAAGCTAGATTTAAGTTGGGTAACAACTTTGGGTTGTTACAATCTCCTTCATATCCGATCTTGCAATCAACATATCATCCTCGTATAGTAAAAGAATGATATATGAGGACTTACACTATCTTATATAGCAATAGTGATCTGCCTAGCACTTTTTGTACCCTATTTTTAATATAAACTTGTTGAATCTCTTGTACCATTACCTATGAGTCTATTTTTAGCCATGGAGGCTCTACTTAAGCTTGCACACATTGCTTTTCATTTTTTTTGAGCCTTAAACTCCTACAGTTGTTGCATGTACAATTCCTCTTCCAGCTCTCCATGAAGAAATACAGTCTTTATATCCATTTTCTCCAAGTGTAAATCTTTAACTACAATAATATTCAGCACAACCTTGTCCATAACAAAAGCAAATATCTCATTGTAGTCAGATCCATGCCACTGTTGAAATCCTTTTACTGCAAGCCTCACCCTGTAGTGTTTTCTCCCATTTATTTCTTCCTTTAGCCAATAAACCCATTTATTCTGAAGAGCCTTATTTCCAACTAGTAGTGTTACCAACTCTCATGTCTCATTTGACATGAGTGATGCTATTTAATTATTCATGGCAGCCTCCCATTTGATAGAATCATTCACCTAAAGTACCTATTTGTAAGCCCCCAAGTTGTTACCCAAGCCAATTAGGACTAATCCAGGTTTTAATTTTAATCTTAGTGCACTAATTAAGTCATTAGAAGTTCACCACTAAATTCTAGTCCAAATCAGGGGTCAATTGGATCAAACCCTGATTTTGGGAAATTCAGTAACTCTGGAAATTGACCTAATTATTTTGACCTTATATCAAAAATTGGACTTTGCCATTGCGCTCATTACCCCCAAATTAGTTATCAGTGATGTTTTGGAGGCAATCGAAAGCCGTCAAAAATCTGTCGAATATTTTAATAATATTTAAATACCCCAAAAATTAGGAAAATTAAATACTCATCAAACCAAAATTCAACCTTACAGTTGCATTCCTCACCCCTCAATTAGCTTGGGGTAAATATTTGAGAATTTTTGAACCTCAAATATATAATTAAAATTAATTATTAAAATCGGAATTTAAATTATTGAATTATTTAGAATATATTAATTAATTTATGCTTAACAGGTTGGATACACCCCATTAATGGTTTGGATCCCGCATCTGCATCCGCTAAGCTCGGTCGGCTCAATATGAGCCGATCATCTGAGCCACCCGATCAGACGACTCGTGATGAGTCTTCCTCGCAGGCGTCGTCCGCGAGCCACGTGGCACGTCCGCCGTGGCTATGCCCAATGGGGACCTTCATAGATGTCCGATCGACTGCATTGACTTTCTTGACGTGCTTGACTCCTCAGCTACTTCTGGATGTGTCCATAGAAGCAAAGTAAAATAACTAAAAATTACTGCCTTTATATTTACTGCCTCCTTAGTGCCGTTTGTTCAGTTCTATTCTGCCCTATCCTAGAAAGGCTTTGGAAATTTTATTGTGGCCCAATTGGCCAATTTCTGATATGACAGTTTATACATACCGTTCTCTATTTGTTGTTTTACTAATGCATGTTACTTCATTACCTGCTTACTTGTATATCATAGGATGCTATATTTTATTGCTACTTAATATATGTATCATAGTCAAATTGTTTATTTTCAACCTCATATGTCAAATGATCATCAGCATGTTTAAGTGTAGTATTTCCTTTCAGTACTTTTATTTACTTTATCTATACATGTATGTCTAACCTTGTCTCAGCTTATTTTTGAGGTATGTCTTTTGCCTCATTCTTGTTTAGTTCTAAATGCTTTATTTATAACTTACCATTTCTATTTGTATGTATGTAGCTCCTATGCTAGTTAGGTTTTGTATTGTTAAGTAAATGGTGATATTAATAAAATTATGAAAATTTATCAACCTAAAATGTACTTAGACAATTGTCTAATAAGATTTTTCTTTTGATGGCTGGGCCCTGGCATTGTGAAATCGACAATGTCAGATCCGGATCGTTTCGAGGAGCTCATGCCTGAAGAGGAGCCTTATCTTGAGGAGGAGCAACTGTGTGAACTAGAAGTCATTTAGTCTCTTTTACTGCTTTATTATGAGAATGAGAGATTGCTCTTTTATTTTTTTAATTTTATTTAAAATATTGTAATAATACTGGTACCTTTAAACTATGCTTTTCTTACTATATTATTTGTTCTAAGCTGTATATTGCATATTTCTTACTTATATTGTTGTCAACTGGATGTATTATTTACCTTCCTTTGCTTCCGCACTCTGAAATTGGTATTTATTTAATTATTGGTACTTATGCATGCATTCTGGGCACATCCTTCCCTTATTTATAGATTGTGGATTATACCTAGTCCAATAATAAGAGAGGGATTTGTCAGAGTGGCACACCTCCTCTTGACCTAATCTTGTGGATTAAAGGGTGGGGTGCCACACTATTCAAATATTTCTATTTTACCACTATCCATTAGTAATAGATAAAATAAAGAAGGAGAGTACCTTTGTGGTGGTTTAGTGACTCTTTTGAATCTCCGCAATGTGGGGATTTTGTGGTTTAGTCTGTCTAACACCCTCCTGAGCTTCTATCTGTACATGCTCCTTTAGCTCAATGATGTCACCAATTTTCATGTGCTGAGACTCACTATCTGAAGCAACTTTGGAATCAGTTCTATCTCTAAAATAATCCTTGTATATCTCACTTTTATTAAAAGTGATATCTCTACTTTTGATAACCTTCTGATTCTGATTGTCCCAGAACCTATAGCTGGACTCGCTTGTACCATATCCAATAAATGTGCACTTGATGGTCTTTGCATTGATATACACATAAGATGAGCAGCAAATATGCACAATATGCACATAAGATGAGCAGCCAAATACCTTGAGGTGATTCTATTTCACCTCCTTTCCACTCTAGACCTCCTCAGGAATCCCTTTATTTATGGGTACAAAAGGTCCTCAATTAATCAATTAAATTGTTATATTAATAGCCTCAGCCATAACTACTTTTGGAAACCTACATGCAGTCTCATGCTCTTGGATCGTTCGGTGATCGTCATGTTAATCCATTCTGCAACACCATTTTGTTGTGGTGTTCTTGGAACTGCAAATTTCTTCTTAAATTATTTATCATAATACTCGCCTCCATATTGGATCTCAAGCATTTAAGCTTCAACCATGTCTCATTCTCAACTAAGGCAATCCATTTCCCAAACACATCAAATACATCATATTTGGGCTTTAAGAAAAAAACACATACCTTTTTTGTACGATCATCAATGAAGGTAACAAAATATGTGGCTCCACCTATGGAAGAAATAGAAGCTATCCCCATACATCTATATGCACCAAATTAAGCTTCATACCTTTCAGCTCTCTTCTAACTTTAGAGAATGTAGTATTTTCATACTTTCTCAGTACATAGTCCTCACAAAAATCCAAGTACACTGACTTCAATCCTGGAAGCCTTCCCCTTGATTGTAGGGATTTAAAACCCCTCTTACTCATATGGCCAAGTGTAATGACCCTAAGTTATTGCTGAGCTTAATCATAAGCTTAATCATGACTTTATTTTAATCCCATTTTATTAAAAAGATCATTAGAAGCTAACCCTAAAAATTAGGGTAAATTGGACCCCTGTAGGTCAAATGGGTAGTTTGGTCAATTTATGTATCATAATTAATAGCTAAAATATTTTTAATCTTCAATCCAATATCTGATTGTATTTTTTAATTCCTCACTCCCAAGTTAGCTAGGGGTACAAGTTTGGGAATTTTTGGATGTCATTTAGACATATTTTGGATTTAAATTATTTTGGTTCAATTGCATTTTAGAGTTTCTATCAATTTATAATTGCAAACTTACCCCAACGACTAATACCCATTCAAAATCCGCTGTGCGGACCGTGGGCGGTCCGCTACGGAACCCAGGTCCCACGACAGTAGATTCAATGCGTATCCCACCATCACCCCGTGGATCCAGTGGTTTGGACTTATTCCCCGCGGTGCTTAATTTCGGGTGACAGATCTTACCCGTCAATCCTATGGCCAATATCACTCCCGCCATCAACCATTAGGATCGGAAGATCTGAGCCATCGTGTCTTACCTTTGATCGATCACATGGCTCCGAATACCCTCGCGACTGTGGATCTTCGTCCCCACCTCACTCGCATCCCTGACATCAAAATTCATGTATCCTGACCATAGGTTCTATCCTCCACTCCTCTAGCCACATCAGTAATGTCGTTACCCGATTTCCTGAATTGATTAAGCTCTATGATCGGGCCCTTAGGCCCGATATCCCTCTAGTGAAAGCTCCGAGAGCTCCTCTTTGACCCGAGCTCTCTGGTCGATCTAGCCTACTAGTGTGACTTAATTGATCCTTTAAGGCTATAAATAGCCTCTGGGATCATTTAGTGAGCCATTTTCTCACTAAATTGACTCAATTTCCCATTTCCCTAATTCCTGAAGTCTCAGTGAACTCTGAAATTCCAAGTCCCCCATGCTTCCAGCCTTGTCCAGTAGCAGTCTAAGGGTGCGCACTCTAAATTCGAGTCCCCTAACATTTTCTGGGAGCTCAGCGGCCTCTGAAATCCTCTCATCCAATCGAGCCAAGCTTCTTCTCGTCTATCCAAGAACCCTTCTTGCTGTGACTTACCTCCATTTGATGTGTAATCGTGTAAAATACCAAAATTTCATTTTAAATTGTTTATTAATATTTAAATAATTTTGACCTCAGATTTAAAATCTGACCTCACCATTTCGTACACCACCTCCAAATTAGATAGGGGTGAAGTTTTGAACGCATTTGGAAGTCATTAAAATTTTGTCGAATATTTTAATATTATTTTAAATACTTGAAAAATTCGAGTAAATAAATACTCGTCAAATCAAACATCCGAGTGCGCCGTTGTGTTCAGAAGACCTCAATTAGCTAGGATTTATTTTTTTTATTTTTTATTTTTTATTATTTTTGAGGTATAATTCAATATAAATTTAATAAATGGAAAATTCTAAATTAAATAAAATAGTATATATATAAATACATATAATATATCCTTCATTTCCTAAATTATCAAAACCCTAAATCCCTCTACGCGGCCGACTCCTTCACGCGCACGACTCTTTCCCCATCCCGAGAACCCCGTTCCTATCTTCTACAAACCATCGACGACGCGTGGATAGCACCAATGATTTCTCCAATAGGAAGGTTTGAATCCATACCGACTCTACTCTATATCATCAAGCACTTATCCTCTCGATAGAGGGATTCATACAAAGGTAAGCCGAGCCTCTCTATCTTGCCGAACCCACTCCATCTCATCAAGAGTCTCTACTAGCCGCATATTAAGGATCAAGGTACTCCATCTGATCTTACCTTCAAGAGTCAGTATATATAAAAAGGAAATCGATTTATAAATTAGGGCTCAAATTTGTCAATCAAGGAACTCGTTAAGGATTCAATGAAATCCACTTCCAATATATGAAAAGTATTTAACCATATGTAGTTTCTTATTTAGTACTGGATTGAGTATTTTGGGTTATTGAAGATTGGTTATATTTCTTTAATTTGCTTAGGATATCAATCTGGAATCTTATCTATAAAATGAGATCTGCTTAATTAGGGATAGATGCTGATATGTATTAATTATTGTTTGATTATTCTTAAAAAATTTTAAGGCTTATAAATTTGTTTGAAATTCTGTGATACCTATACATAAATCTGTATATAAATTGAATTCAAAATTTGCATAATGAATTTAAATAAGGGTTTAATGATTATGTTTGAGAGGTTCATCTATTAATCATGTTCTTGCAATCACTCTTGAATTGAAATTCTAATGATAGTTGGCTAGTATAAATATTATTTGGATTTTTAGCTCAGTTAATATAATGCTTTTCGTATTACCATTCTGGCAGCGTTTCTTAAAATCCTTATTGCATATTATAATGAGAAGTTTAAATGGAAGTGCTGGTAATTAAATATAACCATAGACCCATGATTGCTTTCTATTAAATATGATTTGGTTTCTTAAATGTTGCTCTAGCTATTAAGATTGCAGGATTTGTATTAAATTTATTATTTTATGTTTTGATAAGTATTAAAATCACTCATTTGAATGAATGTTGCACAGTTTATATTTATTGATCCTATTCTCTTGGTGATAAGTATCAGAAGGTAATGACATATGTTGATCTTGGTTAAGGAAGCATTTTTGATATATATACAAACTTGTAAGCTGTTCACATAGAAATCAAATGATGATTTAAAAACTCTAATAGAAGGAAGAACTTGTTAAGGTTTAATCAAACTTAAATGTAATAACTTCATTTATTATTACAGTTTATGGGTTTTATTTTAGAGTGTTCATATTAACAAGTATACTATGTTGATGTTCATAAAGTGAAAGGTAGTATATACTATTTCAATTTCTTTTATGCAGCCCTAATTATGCAGAAATGGCTCAAACATTTTTTTATGGATAATATGTTTGAAATACTTTAAGCTGCAACCATTATGAAGTATAATCCCATTGTTTGTGCCTTAATTTATTTTCTCCAAATCTCCCAATTGTATTTACTATTATGTCCAGTAAATTGCATATTTATTGGACTCTTTTAGAAATTTTCACATGATTAGATTTTTTTTTTATTTTTATTTCCTTGAAATATAATTGTATTAAGTAGACAAACTATTTGCATTATGCAAAATTAGTTTATACTCGAAAATGTAATTTTTATACTATTTGCTGTTTATTATTAGATTAATTTTTTTTCATGTTGTTGGTTAACTTTGGCTATAGCTAGTGTCTTAGGCAAAATATATGGGAATAATAGTTAGCAAATATATTTATGGAGATTCAGCCGCATAAAAATTAGTATTTACTTGCCTATTTTCATTATATTTGATTGTTTTGTAAGTTAGCGTCCTGTTAGTTAAGTAAGTCAATTCAACCTCAATTTTGTTTCTTTTGACTTTTAGTTAAACTTACGGTGATATTCTTTACGGATGGCTTACATAGAACTGTGTTACACAACACCAAAAATGAAAATTTGATCATAAACTATTCAATGCTTCAAATTGTATAAATGTAATACATACTAGTGACAGTTAATGTATTTACAATAAAATATAATCATTCACCCATCTATAAATATTCAAAGTAATAATGTTTTAGAAATCTGAAATTTTAAGTTTATTTACTCATGTTCAGGTTCTCTATATTGATATAAGGAAGATTTGATTACTATGCAATAGTTTTAGATGATAATATTGATTTCTACAATTTGAGTATTGAATAAATGATAAAGGCTCATTCTATATCTAATGCTAAATATTGATACTTATGCTGCAGATTTAAGTGTAATATAAGATTGTGTTTGCAATATATGTTGATATTCTTTAAAATGATATTTCAGCTACCTTTTACTGAGCCCATTATTGCATTTAATTGAATATGAGATCATAAGTGATCCACATGCTGCCAAAGGATTATATACTCTCAATTTTTCCTTATAAAATCTTATGTTGCCTTCAAATTTCATAAGAAAATATATACTGTTATCTTTTAAGAGTAAAATCACATGATCAAATACTGTCAGTTGTCTTATTAAAACCATATGTGATCAAATAAATATATGAAAGAATCATGGAATATTGTCATTTAAATTCTATTCCTTACATTACTTGTATTAACTCCTTTTATTAAATGCAAATGATGTTTTAAGAATTCAACCCTACTTGTTTCATTTATGTTTGAATGTTAACTTTAATGATGTTATTCTTTGCAGGCCGAGTTGTAAATTAGTATCAAGAGAAATAATGCGCTAAATGCTATTATCATATAGCAAAAATAAGCCAAATGATGCTGCCCCTATAAATTGCTGAATTAATTTCTGCATCTTCTAATATTTCATAAATGTTGAATTAGGATGTATGAAATTATAGGTTGATAGATTATTTTGTTTAAATTTATGACTTATAAATTATTATTCTTTATTGCCAAAACTATATTAGAATTGGAAATGAGCAATCCTATAAAAAGGATTGAACTCTACTTTAGAACTGGAAATAGTCAATGGATTGACTTATATTTTGATTGTATAAATTTGGAAAATTTGAACGAAAACAAAGGAGACTCTGCCGAAATTTTTAAGAATTTTAGGACTTAGAAAATTTTAGGAAATATAGATGTTTACACATATTTCTAGAAATTTCAAATTTGTCACTTCATTTGAAAAATAAAAATACTTTAATATCAAATATCATAAAAACCTATTATTACAAATCATGAAATATCAAATTAATGACTTAAACTACTTATTGGCAGATCAAACAAATTGAATTGATTAATGTTGAGACAAAACTAGTCAGGTACGCAAATCTACTTATAAGTTTTATTTCAGTATTCTTATATTTGAGCCATTTTTCCATTTGAATATTATTTATACTGCTTACCGCTTTATAATCTGCAAAAAGAATGATATCGAATAGCATGTAACAAAAACATGAAATAATGAATATATTATTGTGGTGTTTGTCTTTGGAGAGTGGAATGCAACACTGAGAATCTGTACAGATTGGGCCAGCTAGCAGCCCCTGGGAGTTATATGGAGGGATTTAGCCTCTTGTAGGAAGTAGGCAAATCCAGAGGAAAGACACACCAAGAATTATTATTTGAGTAAGCTACCGACGGGTGGCGAGATAAGCTTCCTACAGATTTATGCCTATGGGTTTACCCATTTGGGCTTAGGGGTCTTCGGACTCGACTTATTGTTACATATGCTTTTGATAAAATTTATTTCATATATGTTGATCTTCACAGCTATTTTGCAGGGCAGAAATTGCATTTGGAAACTGTTTACTTTACTTGCAAATTTTATTTTCAGTCATTTTCATATCTGATTCATACCTATTATAGGATGCTAGATTTATTCTTATAAGAACAATTTGCGTACTCCTACCTGACTGGTAAACTGAATTTTTCAAGTTTTGATAATTAAAAGAACTTAGAAGATCTGCCAAATTAAAAAGAAGAAGAATTTAAAGAAGCAAGAAGAATGTAGATTTTTCTTATTTCATATATTGTGTATTTCAAACTGTTGTAACTTTTCATATATATTTTTGGCTCTATATATAAAAGGACTGTGAATTATTATTTTATTTTATTATGTCTTTTTTAAATCATAAAAATGTATATATATATTTTTTTCATTTGAGATGAATTGTTCTTTAAAGACTCTCGAACTTCGATCCCCGGTCGCCACAAATCGTTCCCTCATGTTGAACGAATGGAATGTGATTGTCCTTAAGGACTGGGTTAGTCATGATCGATCGATTTGATCAATCAGGCTAACAATCTACCCAGAAGCTAGGTCTGAGTAGGAACCCAACGATCTAGCACGTTTCAAACCCAGCCACCTTAGGGGTCTGATCCGCCTCACCTCCCTGAAGGTGTAGAGATTAATCCTTGGAAGAATTATGGGCTCTGTGGGGAGAAATGACTCTCCACAGTAGTTCCATAGCGAAAGCCTCGGGTGAGTAAGGTCCGAGACCTTCTGCCCTTCTCACAAGGGGATAATGGATGCGATCAACGCATCTCAGCCCACTGATTATGTATAGATCAAATTTGGGCCATGGCTTGGTCAGGGCACCCGGGAATTGGCCTCAAAGCCTAACCCTAAATCCCTAACTCTCGGTGTTGGGGATGACGATAGTGTGCGGGTCGGGCCAATCCATGACCCGTGCGGTGCGACAGTGTTGGGTCGCTCAGGCCCTAGCTGACCCGCACAGTTTAGTTAACAGGCTGAGCTCGTTTAATAATTCTAATAATCATAATTATTTTCCTTAAGGAAAATAATATGATTATTAAAACCATAGGGAAATTTATTTGAAAAAAATGCAAATTAAATTAATTGAATAATTTTTGATCTACTTATCCAAACTGTATGAAATTATATATCATTTTGTTTATAAAATTATGAAGAATAATAATATACAAAATATTTAGGTTTCTGTAAATGAATTTTCTAATGGTTTTTAATTACTCCAAAACTTAATTAGGATTGATTAGCATGTATACGTAGCCAAATTTTATGATTCAAGTTTCATTATGCTCCTTATGCCTTGTAGAATGCATGTGTTAGGTGAATTAATTTTTTGAATTATATTATCTTAATTATGCCATAATCTTAGAAATGCATGAATAGTGAAAAATTAACATTTGTATTTAATCAAATCTAGTAAACTTAGTCTTTGATTTTTCATATGAATAGGTAAAAGTTATTATCAAGTTTCATGAATTTTGGATGGCTAGATTTATAACTAAATGATAATCCTTTTTGGATTAATTTAGGGTTTGATTAGCCTTAATTACTTTCTATTTTACTTAATGTGATATTTTATGCTTCAATAATAGTAGTATGCATGTTAGAAAAACTTAACCTCCTATTTGAACAAATAAATCCTAAATTTGATACCAATCAACAACTGAACCCTAAGAATCTTAAGAATTGCTTAAGTTAATCAATAATTAATTTAACCTTAAATTGGACATTAATAATGCACAAATAACTCTCTTATTTGATTATTGATGAGTACTTAAGAAAAAAAGACAACAAACTTAATTTGATTAAGTTTGGAGTTAAATCCTAACTTGATTAAATTAGGTCTTAGTGTAAGCAAATTGAATAAGATACTTGATTGAACACCTAAAGAACTTGCATGATCTCAATCATGCTTATTGATTTTCCATTGACCTTAAGCTATTAAATTAGTAGTAAGGTTATAATAAATTTTTATGATTGATCATCTGAATCTAACTTTTAGAGTATTGATTTTCTCTTAAGAAATAATATTAGCATAAACTAAATTGTAAAATGATAATGATTTGTAATTGATTAATTCATAATAAATTATGTGATTATATCCCATAAATATAGTTTAAGTTGAGATCAGATAGGTTTTACCCATCTGATTTGTATAATCAAACTCAATGTATTAAAAATTATATATTTAGTATGAATCTTAAAACTAAGAGTATACTTGTATATTTCAATGCTTAGATCTTTATGGTTGTGTTATAGTGTCTTTAAATCAATAATTGATAAATCTTATTAATAGATGAACTATTGAGGTAGGAAGAGCTTATTATTTAATCTTTGAGGTAGGAACTTAGATGCACCTTCTTAGCTTTATATATTTGATCTTAGATCCTTGTGGTAGAGTAACATAAAGATTTAAACTGAGATTATTTCTTTGTGGTAGCATTCTAAAGTGAGTGACTTCTAAGTCACATCCTTATAACCCTTGTGTAGAACTCACCACAAAAGAGTGTGGATTCATTAGTCTATTATCCCTTGATTATTAAATAGAATTATTAGAATCAGTAGAATAATCAATTGGAGGTGATAGTGTATATCCATAGAACTTAATTATTTCAGTAGAAAATAGAATTGGTTGAGTTACACTGAATGGAACTGCAGAGCCTCGATCTTATGTTAAGTAATTAGATAAGTACAGTTTAGTTTAGGATAAACATTCTAAGTTTAAGGGTATTATAAGTAGGGGATTGAATACTTAGTTTGAGAGAATATACTGTAGCATGGTTCTGCCCCTTATCGTCATGCATTTTGATAAGTGCAGTTAAACAAACTAAGTATTTCAAGTTACCTTTCTTAGGATGCTGGAAGTATGCTTTTAACTAGAGTAATTAACAACTTAGTTTGAGAGAATAAATTGTGACAGAGTTCTACCCCTTATCGTCATGTGTTTCGATAAATGCAGTTAAACAAACTAAGTATTAAATCCACCTTTCTTAGAAGCATACCATATATATATATATATATATATATATATATACATATATATAACATATTCATTTGATAAGCTTATGTATAATTCTAGCTAATGTCGTTCAATATATTAGAGTTAGGAGTCAAAACTCATATAGATGAATTCTGCACAATATAGATAAATAGAATCATTACTGAATTTTAATTGATTTTTGGATTTTGATAATTTAAAGCATACAGTTATTAAATCTTTGGCATACAATAATGCATAAGTCATGTCAGCATTAGTGGAGCGATTTGGCTCACCCAAGGACTTTATTAGCGGAGCATTTGCTCACCTAAGAATTGTGGGGTGTCATGTGACACTGAGTCAGCATATCAGTGGTATACAGTTCTGTGGCATATTCAGATACATAAATATAAACTCAGTGACATACAACACAGTTTTAAGACATCATTTACTCAGTTTCAGTTTCTTTACTATTTTCTATACTCTTAGTATTTAGCTTTCAATCTTAATTTTACTTTACTTTCAGATTTATACTGTTTTAAGTTTTTTGTTATTTTATTGTCTTTTATATAGTCTTGATTAAGTTGTTTAAATGTTAAACCTTATATAACTATATCTGTTTAGAATAGCTTCCAATGTGTTAGACTTATTATCTAACACGTGGTACTTTTGGAGTCTGGAAATTTGCTAGATCTGAAGCAGTTCGTAGAGCAAGATCAGGAAGATTCACAGGAGATCCAGGAGGAGTTCATGAAGCACTAAAGGACTCTTCTTCAGCATTTACTTTTCTCTATTTTATTTTACTTTCAGTTCAGTTTTTAGATTATTATTCTGTATTTTATTAAGTAAATTATTTGTAATAATTCTAGATGTATTTTATTTTCCTTTCTGAGATGAATATTTTACATAACTTCTGTGATGAATATTCTGGATGTATGCCTTAGCTTTCGCACTCTGTACTTCTTATTACTTATACTTTGTATTGTGATGTAAGAAGCATATTGGAAATGTTGTTATACTTATAAATATTGGATTCCTTATTTTCCACTCATAATTCAATATGTATATACTATACTGCCTAATACTTAAGATAAAAAGTTTATACTTATCATAAGGATTGGTACTCCGCTCCTTACTATAGAGTTTATTCGGGGAGGTTCAGTAGTCCTTCCTGAGTACGCACCGTTCCGCCGCCAATTGTTAACTCTTTTGCACGCGGCGACGGGATGGGATGTTACACCAAGCCTACGGTGCCATATGACTATGTTTATTCAGTCTTTTTAATACTGAAATTGTTTTACTTATTTTATTTGAGCAGTTTATTATTTCAATTTTACTTACAGCTTATGCAGTGTAATTTTCTTTTATATCACATGCAAAAATTAACTACACTATATTTTATTTAGCATATGAATCAATTAGATATATTCATGTTTCCTTTATATAAATGAATGCTTTATAGTTGTTTAACTAATATATTTGATGCAGAAATGAATAATGTGAATCCTTTTTCTACTTTACAACTTTTAGCTATTATTACTTTTCATTCATTCCATGCAAAATGCTCTGCTTATATTAAAATTATAAATAACTAATATAATATCCTTTCACAATTGATGTACCCTTAAATCGTACTTAGATATTTTAAAGTCTAATAATTTTTTATTTTATGAGCTGTGCCCTACCGTATTATAAACTAAAGGAGGAGCCTGAACTGTAGCTTGATTGAAGACCTTATCTACACTTTTTATTTATGTAAGGATGAGTGATTACATTCTCAAACTTGTAAATTAAATATTTTTGTAATATTTTAAACTATTCTTTTTTGTTGTATATTTTCATGTCATGAATGTTGTGAATGTTTAAGTGGAATATTTGAAGTTTCCTTCTACCCAAAGATCTACATATTTTAAAGGTAGTACTCAATGTTGGTTTAGAAATTTCTAATCCAATATTAAGTCTAACGTAACATCAATTGTTAGATTAATATATCAAATCTAATAGCGGGGCGTTACAGAGTCCCAGCACAGTAGAAAATAAAGGATTTAAAATTTTAATTAATTATTTTTAAATTCTAATTAACGCATTTATCTAATTAAAATTAGATGAATAAACGGGCTCCAAAAAATCTTGAAAATTCACCCCTGGCTAATTCGAGAGTAAGGAATGCAACGACGAAGTCAAATTTTAATTTCGAGATCAATTTAATTATCCTAATTTTCAGGCTATTTAAAATACATTAAAATATTCGAGAAAATTCGATGACTTCCAAATATTTCCAAAACATCATCCCTAGCTAATTTGTGGGTGACGAGCGCAATGGCGATGTTGGGTTTCTGTTTCGATGTCAAATTTATAACTCAAATTTCTAAGTAATTAAATATATTAAAATATTCATAATATTCGATTGAGCTTCGAATCGCTCCAAAATTTTAAGGTTTGGTTCTAATGACTAGATGGACCCAATGGAATGATAATTAGGATGTGATTAAGCTAAGATTGAGCAAAGAAACAACCTAGGATTATTACACTAGACCCTCCTAAGATTTTAATTTCCATAGGTTCACGCACATCTTATTTGAACAACTCATTTTTCGATCTTTTTGGAGTGCCCCGTGCTTTTGAAGGTAACTAGAGTCAGCTTCCTTGCTAACTAGTGCTTATGTTCCTTCAATGTTCTTTCAATTCCCTATAGCTCCATTCTTTGTTATACGGCCTTGTATGTAGTGCCACAACTATATGCCTTCATCATCTTATTGAGTTGCATTAACTAACGAATCCATCTCCTTCACTTGCAATACATACAACGAGGTGTCTTTTCTTCCACTCTACCAATGCTCCTCGCAAGGGCTTCCATTGCCCATCACTGAAAATGTGGCAGCATCCTTTGTTGGCTAGCTTTTCAGTGGAGATCAAGTTGAGGCAAATGTTGGGGATCTGCTTTACCTCTTTAAGAATTAAAGGTTCTATCATTCTCCAACTTCATGTGGATGATGCTGATTCTGATGGCCTTAGCAACATTAGCATTCCCCATCCTTGCACACTTAAAGTCAACAAGAGTGCAGGATGAGAAAAACTCTCTCCATGAAATGGCATGAATAAAAGCTATAATGTACATTACCTAGCTAGTCTTTTAACTAGCTATGTTGATTGTGCTCTCTGTATAGTACGAGAAATTCCTTTGTGGCAACTACAATATTTTGTGATTCTTCACATTCTTTGTTTCATTTATTTCCTTCCTTCTTTGAGCTTTCAACAAAAATTTTCATGTTGTCTTTTTGCCATAATTGAAGTACTCGACATTTGAATACATCCTTCCTTGGCACTTACTTCAAGCATGACTAAGAGGGAGATCCGCAACTCTCGTGCAACTTGACTATTTTGTTGCAAAATCATCTTGCGAGGAGGAAGAAGCCCATGTGTCTTCCTACACATTTCCTCAATGAGGAGGTTTCTCTTGATAAACTCCCTAATAAGGTTAGCCATTTTGAGCTAAAGTCAACAAAGACATTCAAAATATTTCCCAAAAATATGGCAAGGTACCTAGCATATGAAGCCCTCAAACCTCATCCTTGTGTACTTGTTGCTATTTCACTCAGCTAGCTAATGATCCCCTAAAACTTATTAAAATAGTCTGGCATGCATCTTCCATCTACATATTTGAGCCCCATCAATTGATTGATGATGTACTTTTTGTTGCTCCAAGTTTTTCTAGCATAGAGCCTCTCAAGCCTCTTTCATAGCTCCATGGCATTCTTCTCCTCATTAATGGGGTTAAGGACATTTCACCCACCCCCTATTGTTTGTAGCCGCATACTTCCCTGTGAATGAGCTTTCATTGATCTCTAGTTTTGTTTTCCAAACTCATCTTAGTATACACAAGCAAATAAAAATCTTAACATAGAATAGATAATCCATCTTTCCCTTATACATGATAAGTAGAGCTATTTCAAGTAATTCTACTTAAATTACTTTCCATAGTCATTACTCTAATATTTTCTCACACAGACACCTTTCTATCCCAAGAGTAATCTTACTTTGATACCACTTTATAGAAAAAGAAACAAAAGAAGAAAAAAATAAAATTTCTTAGTGACTAGAATCATACAATATGAACTATGAGCTGGGCATTGCAGCAACTTGTGCGCAGAATATATTGCATAGAAGCAACACATTCCCATCCTATTACTTAAAAATTATGCGTGCTAAAAACAAAAACAATTAAAACCAATACAATACAAGAGTCCTGCAAGTGTTGTACCAAAGTCTAAAAATTTGAGAGTGCAATTAAGGGCTGCACAAGCATATTCCAAAGACAATCACGATCAAAACAAATAAGATTAATAAAATGTTGAGCACTGGCTTGATATATAAAATAGAGATTCACAAAAATTAATGTGCCTAAATACAAGAAGAGCCGCCTAGCCTTTCTTAGCCTCTTATAGGAGTGCTGACCGAACCATTGAAATTTATTGTATTTTACCCATTATCTTCAGCCTTCCAGAATCTCATCTTACAACCAAATCATTCGTTCCGTTTACGCAATCTTACATACTATATAAAGGAAATAAGTTTAAGCTCAAACACATTAAACAAGTTTCTCTGCTCCCAATTGCTTTATCTGTTTCACCAGCTGCTCTATCTAACTAGAGAACTAAACTTGATTGAGCTTTTATGCCCAATCTTCAAAAAACACACTCCAAGACTGTAGCATCCGTCAATTTTCATTGGAAGACACTTTGGGGAATAATTTATGAACATTTAGTTTATAGATTAAGCTATAATTTGTAGCAATAGAGCAATTCCTTTCTCAATATAATATCGGCGCCACCCCCTCCATAATCATGCACTGTAGGGAGCTCACAGAACTATAGAAAAACAAGCAGTTCTCATAAATACCTCTCACTGCCCCATCTCTTCCAGCTTTCCGATAACCTGCCCAATATCTGGCCGGAGAGCTGGTGAAGGTGAACAGCAAGCCATTGCCAGCTGATAGAATCTTCTGAGAATGGCTTCCATGTTGGAGGAACTTCGACCTTTCCTTTCACTGACGAGCTGGCTGCTGAACACATCTGACATCTTCTGATTCAACACCAACAATCTGCAGCTTGAAGCTTCCTTTCGAATCAGCATCTCAAGGAAGATGATCCCTAAGCTGTAGATGTCCGTCTCCTTACCGGCCTCCTTCAACTTGATCAATTCGGGGGCTTTGTAGCCCTTGACTGTTAAGGAATCAAGCATTCCTTGAGCGGCAAGGGGTCTCAACAGTAGATGAAAGCCAAAATCTGACAGGCGGGGCTTCAGATCAGAGTCCAACATAACATTGTTCGACTTCAGGTTGCCATGAATGAGAGGCTTCATTAATCCGTTATGGAGGTGATCTAATCCTTGGGCAATTCCAAGTGAAATGCTGTGTATGACTTCCCATCTGTTTGATAGCTTGAACTCTGAAGTTTCGCCTGCAGGAGGATTGGGAAAGAACAAAAATAAACACTTTAGACAGAAATCAAGAGAGAAATTGAGAGATTTTGTTTTTTCATTGCAGGAGCCAAAAAGATAGATGAGATGTTTCTTGACTCGGTACAGTGTATCCGTCATACTGTAAAAGAACCAATTGAAAACATTCATCACAAGAGACTGAGAACATGCTTAAAATGATACTTGAAGGGCTATTTTTTTAGTCTGTGTGCAAATACTTGAAGGTTAGTAGCTAACTGAATCTAAATCCAAGTTGGCCGAATTTAGAAGATTTAGGCTCTAAATCTCTAAATCCTATGTTGCCAAACAACCCATTAATATGATACCGTTAAAAACAAATTCATAAAATTTCATTTAAAAATTATATTGCAAAACTACTATATATATATATATATATATATCAGCATAAAAATAAAAGAACAAGTTTCATTACCAATCGAGTCCCTTAAAGCTATTTAAACGGATTCTCAGTGGATCACATCAAACAAATTGAATCTTCAGAAAAAAAAAATATATCAAACTATACATGCAGGGGGACGATTATAATCAAACCAATAGAATTGACAGGTTCACTAGAGTTTTCAAGTCATTGCCCAATATCAAACGATCAATTTATATGTTTTCTCAATGCTCAAAACTTAATTTCTATATTTTGAAAGTAAAGGGTACTTTAAGCTAGAAAAATAGCATAGAGTGGTGCTTTAATATCACAAACAACAAAGGAAGCATAAAAGAGAAATTCTCAAATCAGAGAACATTTGGTTGAATGGAGTCACAAAATTTCGAGATAAACTGATTCATGTTTTATTGAAATGGCAAATATTTTGAACATAAGAATTCCTTAAATTTTCCTCTGATAAAAAACATAATTTTGTTCCATTTCTAAATTGGCATTCCTCCCCACCACCGTGAGGCCAAGTACAGTGTTTGTCAACCAGCACAGCACAGTTTTAATCAATCAAGCATTACGTTAACAGTTCATACATGTAAGAAGCTAAGAACTTGTCAAAGGAGTCCATGCTTACTAAGCTTGTCTTTAAGAAAATATATATCAAAAAAGTAGATTGTGCGTTCATTAGTTTAAAAATCTAACAATGCCAGCTGCATAGATTAAAATGGTAATATTTTCCCTCCCAAAGAAAATGCTTTGGCTCTACAACTAACCCCGCGGATCCAATATGCACTTCACGTCTTTGCATAGATAAGTTCAAAAAAAGAAAGCGGTAGGTATACATTTCTTCAACAGGCATCAAACCCAAGTCATTAATTTAAATATTCACACATGTTAGGAAGGAGCAAACACTAAAGAAACTACGATTTAAAGAATAAAATATTGGATAAAGGCCACAAAAAACAAGCCAACGGCCAATCTTTCACTGTTTTTCTGCTTCATAAAATTAAGGAAATTTACCTTTTAAAAACTGAGCCAAATTGCCGGTAACATAGAAGGGATGAACGAGGAGCTTCTCCCCCCTCCGCCCCACATACAGTGCCCTGAGAGGAACAAGATTGGGGTGCCGGACGGACCCAATCATTTGAACCGCCGGCCGAACCTCGTTGGTTCGGCCGATGCAGGCTGGCCGAATGAACCGGAGCAACATCACCGCGGTTCCATCTCCGTCGGAACTTCTCCTGACGCTCGCCCTGTAGAAAGTCCCGTAGATCGACTTGGCAAGAACCTCTCCCGGCGCGTCCAAGATGTCCTGGATTTTCAAATGCTCGCCCCCAGCAAAGGCCACCAGCTCTTGCTCTTCGGCCTCTGATTGCTCGAAATTCGCACCGCCCTCCGTCGTTTCTTCCCGGGCTGATTTTCTGATCGAAGCCCTTTTCGTGCGAAGGTGACGGTAGCAGATCGAGGCGCTGAGGAGGAGGAGGATGAGTAAAGAGAGGGCAAGATTATTGCAAGAATGATTCGGAAATGACTGTGCCATTTCATTTTGAAGCGGCCTGGGTTTAGGCCGCGTTGGAGAAGCGCAGGAGGCTTCGCATTGATTGAGATTTTAGGGTTTTGAAAAGAAGCGGAGAGAAGAGGAAACCTGGTTCAACTTGAGGACGTCGTAAGTTTAAAGGAGATTATTAGGGTTTCTTTGGATTTTTACATTCGGCTTTCAGGCCTTTTGGAAACCATAGCGAACTTGAGGAAGAATGAGAGGCGGGCAGACTAATTTTATGTGATTCCACGTGGAAGACTATCAGTGGTTCGATCTGATTCGGGACTGTTGTAGATATTATGCCTCTTCAATTTTTTATTTTTTTATTTGGGATGCATTTAAAGTCTCTTGAAAATTTTTATTTATTTGATGAAATATTTTAGTTTTTTTTTTTGAAACTTAAATGTAAAAATTTTAAAAAAATAAAATAAATTTTTTTTATTTCTTAATACTTTTAATTTTAAATATTTATCAGCAGATCACTCTCAAATAGTGCTTAAATAACTATTTAAAAATATAAATTTTTACAAAAAAAAAAATAAAAATTAAATTAAAAAAAAAGTTATTATTGCTATATGGTTCTCAAATATCTCCCAAAATATATTGATGATTAGGATTTATGGAGTTAAGTGAAATAAAAAAATTTTATTAAATTCACTTTTGCTTTTGAGGCCCATAAAAATATATTTTTTAAATCTTAAATCCTAATCATCCATATTTTTTAAGAGATATTTGAGAGCTAAGTAACATTTTTCTAATTTATTAGGTGCTCAGGTATATCTAAATATAATATTAAATAAATAATAATTTAGAGAGCACCTTAAGAAATATCATAGCATTTAATTTTATGATTTATAAATCAAATATATAACATCATTCACATTATTATTATTTTTTCGTCTTTAGATTAAATATTTTCCTAAAAATTTAATTGAATTCAGTGCACATATCTCTAAAATAAGTAAATAGTAAATTTAAGGAGAGTTTGAATTTTTTTTATTAAAATATTTATTATTTTTTAGAAGCACATATATCTTAAGATTAGAAAGAAAAAATACGTTTCATATATAACAATTTACACTAAAAAATATTTATGATTAATAAAAACTTTTTTTTATTTTTTCATATAAATTTCACATAAAAAATATAGAGTATTATTACATTTACACCATAATATACATCAAAATATAAAGATGATGTGTCAATCTAATATGTAAGTAGATTATTAGTTGAATATATTTATTTTGATCATGTATGTAAAAATTAAAAAAAATTAAAATTTATTAATGTTGAATATTTTCTTGATATATATTATTATGTAAGCATATTATTTTTCAAAAATATATTCAATCATGCTCCGAGATGCCTGGAATTTTTCTACAATGAGAAATGCTATTTAGACCCCGCTGAGGTGTCATTATAAAATTTTATCCAATAAGATTTGGACATATTTTAATATAAACTTTAAAAATAATATTTATATTATTTTAATATTAATAAAATAAAATACTAATAAATAATCTCAAATTCTATTTGATGAATTTTCTTTGATGATATGTCAATAGATCTAAATAGGGCAGAAGAAAATTATTTAGAAACTTGTCATTGTATTTAATGCTATTTATTGTAATAGTTTTTTAATCAATGAAATATCTATTATTTATCAATTATATATTCATTTAAATCTATCTTATTTCTTAAAAAACGTTTTAAGAAAAAAAATATCATAATATTATTAATTTAATTAAGGTAACTATTAATTATAAACAAAGTATCAGCATTTATTTTAAATAACTAAATTAATATAAAATGTAGTTTGTTTATTGAACCGTCCCTCTCAAAATTTCTTATAAATACTTTATATATAAAAACAAACACTATAGATTAAGTGGGAACATTAAACGTATATATAATAAAAAACAAACAATATATATATATATATATATATATATGAAAAGATTGCACATAACTCAATTAAGGAAAAGTAAGAAGACTTGTGAACCTCTTCACATAAAGCCAATATATATAGAATTTTGCAGTGAACCATATAATTAAATACGGTAGATGAAGGTTTAAAATCAACGCATTATTTTTAGTTGTCGGAATGGAACATTAAACCTATAGATTAAGTGGGATCAAATGTTCAAATATGAAAGAGAAATTTAGTAACTCAAACTCTTTCCCACAAAGTTTACTTTAATCCTAGAAGAAAAATTATGGCACAAATATACACATGCAAAAAAATTATAGTGCCACCTTTGATTATTCAAGATTAACAAGTATTTTTGCCTATTTCATCAATTATATATATATATATATATAATATATATATATATATATATATATATATATATATATATATATAATTATATGATTTATATGACAATAACATACTGGTAAACATTTTAACATTTCCAATATTTTCACAACAATCTTAGCATGTGGACATGATCGGGCTACATGGCATTGGGTTCTACATGCAATTATCATTGTAAAGTCATCCTATGTAATGTTTAAGGGAGAGTTTAACGTCCCCATCGGCTAAATGCATGCCAAATTGCTACCATAAATAAACTATGGGGTTGTCATCCTCGAATGCATCCTTAGATGCATGGATACATTGTTGGCTACCATCCATTTGTTCATGATAGGAGAGCTATTGTTTTGATATCAAACCTTGTTTGTTATGTGTTGAAATTTAATGTAAAATTCTTTGATCGAATAAAATGTTTTATAAGAACTATTCTATTTAATATCCAATAGAAAAGTTTCTCACCCTCCCCCCCCCCCCCCCCCCCCCCCCCCCCCCCACCAAACAGCATTCCTTTTTGTAATACACAGCTGAGAAATCAAAAGAATAAAACACAGAAATGTAGGCAGAGCAAAAACTTGAACACAAATTTGGGAAAACTAAATGTAAATAATAAGAAATAAGGATTGACGCAGACTGGAGTAGATCTACATTTATGTTTCAAAACGCAATCTTTGAATTATTAACCCTTTATATACACATACAAGCGACCACCTGCTGATTGGCTCTCCACCGTTGCTGAAGAAGCCTCATCATCAGCAAAAGCCGGATGAGAGGCAGGGGGAAGCGTTTATTGACACTTTCCGGCATCCTCGCTGAGAATAAAAGGATGATAAACTAGCGCATGAAATGCGAAACTCTTTACAAGTTTACTACCACTCCGCTGATCAGACGGGGCATCGCCCCCATCTGATCAGTAGCCTCAAGAGAGCAGCTCTCACCCCCCCGCTTCTTATCACCGTGACACCGCAGCCACAAGCATTGAAGCCGCACGAAGCTCAATTCAGCCATAGGCGGCTGCTGCTGCTGCCGCCGCTCTCATCATATCCGTCAAGATCCGATTTGATATCACAACATAGGAGGCTTCTTCAAGAGCTGAAAGCTGTGGAGATGTGGCCATCAGCGTTAATGAGGTTGGAAAACGTTTTATCCACCAGACTGTATGGATTGATATCATTCTCCACCGCTAGATGGTAGTACTTTTGTACTGCCTGTGAAAAAAAGTGAGGATTTCATGCATGCTGCCTGGAACTCGGATATATTTGTCGAAGATATATACCTGCCACTGCGAAGAAGCCAATAGAACTCTGGGCCGAATCACCCTGACATACTCATAAGCTGTACGAGGTGTCATGTGCCTGTACTTTACCTAAATAACAAATAAATATATAATAACTTGGACAGAACTGTATTATACATATCTGGAAGGTGAGAAAAAATGCTATATAAATTAACATACCAGGTAGCAGAGAACAATGGTTGTGCTGCGTCCACGGCCAGCCTTGCAGTGAACATAAGTGGTTTTTCCACAAGATACATTCTCTTCAAGAGTGAGAAATGTCAGTCGATATAAAAACACAAAGTCAGACGTTTTCCTAATCAAGTTTTTGCGACAATGCCTATTTATTTTAACTTGTTTGTGCAAATTGATAGAAGAATGGAAAATTGAAGTAAAATGATTAGACATTAACAAGTAAAAAACAAAGAATAGTCGTAAGATAAGATTTAGAGTTTGGAGCCGGTAGCCCGTAACTACTATTAAGATATCTAAACGGCGTTGAGCCTTTAAAAATAAATCTCCCTTGATTCCTCACCATAAAGCAAATTGTTAACCGCATCAATTCATGGCATAGGGGCTGGACCTTATATTATCATACAATCCATTGAGAGAAACTGATACTCATCTAACCATCCATTCACCTTAAAGGAATGCATGGTTGACGTCAATCAAATATTTCTGCAAGGAAATCCTGAGAGATAGATTAATTGAGGAAACGGCAATAGTGGCTGAGAAACCACTAAAACACTCAATTACGAGACACCAACAAACCCGGACATTGCAAAGGTGAAAGGAATGAATAAACTACTAAAAGTAAAGCAGAATGCAAAAAAAGAACAGCAAAAGAAAGAATAGCGAGAGATTATGGCTGAGCCATTAAAGAAGCCTACGTCCACAGCCAAGTCTTTACTGAGGTATTTAATATGAAGATATAATAGATCAATATATATGGGCTATTTGGCATACTGCTTTAAATAAGATTAGCAAATCCACAAAGCTGGATCTAATTAATCTTGAGAAAATTAAATTAAGAAAAAACTATTGGTGTAGGATTTTAGAAATTCTTGATAAATCCAAACTAGCGTTTGGGTCAGAAAGTTAAATTCATTAAATTGTGTCCACAAATAGTTAAATGCAAGATTATGTGAATGTAGCCAAATCCTAAACCCAATGTTCATTTCCAGAGGTTCGTGGCACAAATCATCGACCACAGATTTTTCCGAAGTCCATTGCTGACACATCCCAACGGCTAATCAAATGACAATCAATCACACTATCCTTTACATAGGATTATCTCCTGCATCTCTTTACTTCTTCCATCTGATTAGACTTTGGTTTTGGTTCTTCTACAAACATATCTATTTACACTTTATATATTTGCACGCTGATTAGAATGCTTTAAAGAAGCATGCAATGAGGGTATCTTCGTGATTGATGGCATTGATTTTCGGGATTTTCTAGACTAATATTTGAGATGGAAAGCGGGTGGTTAACACTAATATACCATTAGTTGTATTATGAAAATGTAAGATAAAAAGCAATCAAAAGATTTAAAAAGATGTCAAGCTACAGTTGACAAAGCTCGAGATATCAAACTGAGCTCCACCTACCAAGTTGAGCTCAATTTCCTTGATTCAAGCAAAAGCAAATGAGCTCGACTCGTTTGCTTGCAGTCTAGTACCTCCCAAGTTATTTGTTCATTATTATTAGCTTAAGTTTGAATTTTAAAATGAAATTAAGTTGTTAAAAAAAATGATGTACTTTTCACAAGGTTAGAATTAAATGGAATAGATTGGATTGGATTTTATGTATCTAGAGTCTTTTCTTCTCTCCCTCCCTCTCTCTCTTCTCATGAGCCATCTTTTCCCCGCTCCAAGTCAAGAACCACTCAATCTTCTCCTTTTATTCCTCTATTAATCATAACTTACATCTTTCTCCACTTCACCTTCAGATCAAATCTCCAGTCATCACTTTCGACCTCAGCCACCATTATATGGTATCAAAGCATATAACAAAAGGTCATATCTTTCAAGATAATATAAAGATCCTTGGGCTTCTGCTATGTCATCATCCTAACTACGGATACTTGTATTACAATGTTGAACAACACCTTCGATAGGCAAAGTAAGTCAAAAAAGTGATGCATTCATGAACAACATCTTTCAAACCGTAGGCTCAGTTAAAAAGAGATCCCTATCAAGATATGGTCCTGCTGCATCAAAGCCATTTATAGCTTAATCCAATCACGAGACAAGACCTGAGCAGTGTGTGTGGTTTCTTGCTGCATAGAGAAGACTCAACTAGTTCTGAAAATACTAGGAAACATAATGAATTAATGAGTGAGAGGGGAACAGCGAGAAGAGTAGTCATAGAATTAACAACTTCATAAGAAGTTAAGGCTCTTATAGCCAATATAATAAATTTAAATAAAAAAATACAAAACATATAAGGTAAGAAATAATCATAACGGAATTATTGATAAAAGCAATACGACCCATCCATTTTCTGTTAAACTTTTCAGCAAAACTGCACAATTAAAGCCTCAGTCAGCATGTAGCCCTTAGGCAATTATGGTGAAGTATTGCTATTTATCTCCCCAAAAACTAAGAAATGTATGTACCGCAGTGGTTGTAATTTCCTTCTCCTGTTGATGTTTAGCCCATAGCAGAACTCCAATGTCAATCATGTCAAGCTGATGCAGAGTGCTCTAGTTGTTATGCAACTTTTTATGGATCTTTTGTTCAGCAACCTTTTTTCGGATCTTTATATTTTCTAGGAACTTAGCGAATCCCGCTAGCTTCGACGCTCATCAACCATCCCCTAGAGATTCAGCAAAGTTGAAATCACTCAGGCTAGCTACTTATAACCCAAGCAGGTTTTAAAAAGGTGTGTTTGGCTGACTTGTTGATTACCCAACTGAATGGTAAACTAAATGAAAGACCAACTTCATCCTAGGTCTTCAATAGGCTCTGATGAAAAGCTCAAATAGTTAGACAATTGTTTGACTCACCACCTCATTCCATCTGTTTGTCGATGTAATGCAGTACTTGCTTCTGTGTGATATTCATGCTGCATAGTATCTTTTAGAACACACCAGAAAGCGTTAATCATGATTAGAGATAGTAGCTTGAGGTAGTAAAAAATGTATGAGCACATGCTAGGAAAAATAGTTAGGAAGCAACCACCCTTGTGACAGCCTCCTTACATGGCAATAGCCTCCATCATGATCATATAGATATATTCAAGGTCACAAAGTGTTTGGGAGTCCTATGAAGTTCATAGAAATACTCTCCCATTGTTAGGTGGGCAATGGCAATGGAGTGTATAGGCAATTCTTCCTATTACTTGACTTGGATGTACTACAGAACACACATCCTTTAATAAACCAAGCGACGTCGTCATCTTCGGCCAATATGAATATGTCTTTGAATTTAAAAGCCTTCCCATGTCGAGTGTCTGACAATCTTTGATATATGAGGCTCCCAAATAAATTGAAGTCATTCAATCCCTTTGGTATGCACAATCGAGTATTCTTGAACAGTCCCTTTCTCAATACAGAAATCTCTTTACCTGGCTTCTCAAGAACTCATCAAGCTGCTTAGCAACTTTTCCAAATGTCACAGAAATCTTAATCCAACTCATAAGCCCTTACTTCAGGCTTGTTAGTAGCCTTTTTGACTTTCAAAAGAGTCATGAATGTTACTGATAGTCGGGACAACATGTCTACTAAATGTACTGCATCCTCTTCATGTGACAGATCTGCTGGAGTTTAATCTGAGCATAATAATTGAGGGGGTTGATCAGAATATATTACGATCTCCTTTCCAAATAGTGCCTCTAGTGCTTCACAATGTTGTAGAAGACTAGTAGCTCCTTATCATTTGATGGTAGTACAAATGAGACCTTTGTAGCCTCTCCAAGTTTGTCATTAATCACAAGTGTTGCATTAGTTCAGCTTCCAGTGTGTATCATGGATGTGTTGACTTCCACTTCAACGTTTGAAAATCAGGTACGATCAGTATAATTGCCCAGCTGATCTGATCATTCAGGCATTCAAACACACTATAATGCTCAGTTCCCCATTCAAAGACTTAGCTCTTCTACATAAGTTGATGAAGTGGGGTCATAATGATTAAGAAGTACGGGATGAACTTCCTCACGTGTTAGCAAGATCTAATGAAGTTATTCGTCTCTACAAAATTAATCGGTTGGAGACACTTGGCTATCACTTAGGATATTCTCGAGTTAATCTTCACTTCACCACCAAGATCTTAAATCCCAAGTACAGTAGCATAGTTGTCAGAACTCACATTTCTTTGAGTTCAAATGCGACTTGTTTACTTAGAGAACTTGCATCATCTTCTCCAAGTGTTCCTCATACACCATTACATAGTTCAAGTAGGCTAACATGAAATGTCCAAGTAAGACTTAAGTATTTCATTCATCATAAGCATGAATGTTGCAATTGTGCTACAAAGGTTAAATGACAACTAATTTGAATAATCCCTAACATGTTTTAAAAGACATCTTCCAAGAGTCCATGTAATTTATTCATACCCGATGTTACCCAAACTTCACGTCAAGCTATGAGAAGAATTGAGTCGATATCAATTAGTCGATCAACTCCTCAATCATTCGTAAAGAATATATGTTCTTCATAGTATTTTATTCAGTGAAGGTAATCAATGCACATTCTTCACCTATCATCCTTTTTCGATGCTAGGACTCTCATGCTTCACAGAATGATACACTAAGTTTGATCACTCTTCTTTTCATCCTCTATAAAAGAGTTCTGATACATCCACAAGTTGAGAAATATGGCATCCAAGTGCAATTGGATTCATGATCAATGGATCAGCATGACAACAATTCATTTAGATCCTCACACATGTTAGCATACTTCTTAGTTAACTCCTTAACCCTTGGATCTTCAAAAGTAACTTGACTTGTAATTCTCTTGCATTGTCAACTATGAACAGACTATTTTCTGCTTCCCTAATGAAAGAAAGTAAAATCTTCGCCCGAGCATAGATCACCCTCTTCACTTCATGCTTTAAGAACATTAGTTTGATTTGTATTGTCATCAATGAGCAAAGACAGCTTCTCTCTCCCAAAGATGATAGATTTGAAAATTGTCTGGCATTTATCGAGAGCTGCTCATCAACTATATACCTCACGTATAGGCAACCTTTAGTCAAAATTTTCAAGTGATTTGCATCTCTGCATCATCCTGGATCATCTGAGTGTACTAGGACTTGGGTGTTCTTCAATCAAGCTCAATCAAACTCCAGTCTAGTCATTGACTCTTTAAAGATAAGATTCGTATGGATTCTAGAGTCAAATATCACCATACCTTGTTCTACTTCACTATCACATAATGAATAGCTCTTCTTAACTAGTGGAGGGCTAGATCATCGAGTAAGCTCTTTTCTCTTTAGCATTGTCATCAAGGAAAGATGCCTCTTGGTGATTGCATCCTCCTTTTATGACTTGTGCATTGCGATAGCAGTTAATCTCTTGCAAATTTGGGAGATTAAATCATGATGGAGTTTCTAGCATCTCAACTCCTTGTGACATAAAATCATGTAATGATTGGCAAATAGTATTCGCTGATCTTGTTGTCTAATCTTCTTTACCGACCAAATCAGACGTGTTAGAATTGGTGGTGGGTCAGCTATCAACCACCCAACTCATCTCCTTCATTTTCCAGGATTTCCAAGGCTTCCTGCCCTTATCACCCTTGGAGTAATTCTTTTCCCGAGTCCAATCAGTTATCGACCAATTTTAACTCTTTTTCTTAATGGCCCTAGCAAAAGTGCACATATGATCGAGTTGTTTGAATTGGAACAAGGCTAACTCAGCTACAATCTAATGGCTGTAAAGTAATGCTAAGATCACTAGCTTCAAGAGATGGAGAAACAAGAAACCCGGTAAGGAAATCAGTCATGTGACAACGGTAGTTTGATACGAGTAGGAAAAGCTTGAGGTATCAATAGTAAGTGCATCACTAGCTATGGGTGAAGAACAATAAGGTTCTTGGGACGTATCATAATATGAAGCTATTGTAATAGGTTGCATGTATTCAGAGTATCCTAAGAAAAAAGATTTAACAAATAAAAATAACCATCAAGAAAAAGGCAGGCCCCAAGTAGTGCCATGATGACACTCGGGTAAAGTTAAATTGTGGTATTATAGTGTATATGAAAGTATTTCTTATGAAGCTTTAATTTGCCAATTTCAATTCTCCAAATCTTTCAAAATAAACATCTATTTCATGCTTGAGATGTCGTTTCATACAAATAGCATTCAAGTTCTCGATAATTGAATTTGATATTTATCTGTAAGATTACAAACATGTTTTCTAGAAGTTGTGTGGAACATCGCATAGCTAACTTTTGTTAAGTATCCAAATTTATTTTTCTGTTTGTTAAAATAATTGAGGCTGATAGGCTTTCTGGGCCTAATATCTGATGTTATGCTTGTTGTTAAATTTAGACAGAAGGGATTGTCCTTATTGCCATTTGCAAATGACAATTATTGTCTCTAGAAATGTTAGTTTGCTGCCTTGAACTTAATGGCAGCCAGTATGGAAAAAATTCTGAGACCCACATTTAGCAGGTGTGAGGTAAAGGGGGCTAATTCTTGGTGATTCGGGAACATAAGGAAGGTTAAGTTTCCATGCATGCACCACAGCATTCTTCTCTATAAAGTTTTAATTTTCCCGTCTTAAATCTCTAAGAATTTCATAAAAAATCTCTATTCCATGCTTGGGTCTTCATTTCTTATACAAGGTTCAAATTCTAATGAAACAAATATCATTCTGCTCTTGTAGTTTCAGATAATTTGAATCTGATATGTACCTGTAAGATTGCTAGAAATTTGTTTTCAAGAATTTGCTTAGAGTATCTCATAGCTGAGCTTTTTGTTGACATGCCAAAACTCAATTTTTCTTATTGGTTCAATTTTTTGAGGTCGATAGGTTTTTTTTAAGCCTAATATCTGATGCTACATTTGTTGTTGAATGCTTAGCTTTTTTGCTATTGCATTTTGCAATTCTCAACTTTTTTAAATGGTGTTGTGATGCGCCTCATGGCTGAGCTTTTGTTAGCACGCCCAACTTTAGTTTTTCTATAGAATAAAATAATTAAGGTTGATGAACTTTACTAGGCCAAATATCTAGTGTTATATTTGTTGTTGAATTTAGACTAAAGCACTTAGCCTTTTTGCTATTGTATCTTTCAATTCTCAACTTTTGGCAATGGTAGTCAATATGCCCTGCAGGAAAAATAGGGTGATGTTGCTTATTACTTGGCGTGAGGCTGGAAAGGATGTTTCAGTTTTACCAACCTGTTTTGACCGGTAATAGAAACTGGTTTGGATAAAATTATGAAACCTGGTTTAGTAGAAGCATGGTGGTGATGCCTCACTGGGAGGTAGGAATGCGGATTTGCAAGAGATGATAAGATTCTATGCATGCATCACAGTGACCGCATACAAGGGTTCATAGTCTTCAACACGCTAGCATGTACATTAGAGCCATCCTATAAAGAGTTTCAAAAGAGAACACAATCACTGTTCATGACCTTGTTAACAAGCTCATCAGGGAATCAGAGATCTTGATGTTTCAGTGCTGTCCAAGGAACAATATATTGGAACTGGTTCTCTAGCATTAATGAGTGCAGTGGAAAAGGGTATGACTGATATGGAAAGGATGCCAATGCTGAATCTGAAGAGCACCAATGTTGAAAAAAATGGCAGGTATTTTATATATACAAGTATAATTCATGTAGTACTTGCAGATTGTTTCCAAGAAGTGCCAGCTGTAAGAGATACATTGCAGTAGGGCTTGTCTTCTAAATGAATCAATGAAATTTTGAATGGCAAGATAGTTTGATTTGATATCAATTAATTGTGAGTAATAGATACGAGAGAGAAATCCGCATGTGCAAGAAATAAAGAAAAGAATAAATGAGATGCTAAACAAAAACACAAGCAAAAAGCTGGGATGCTATGCAAGCAAGCCCTTAAAAGAAGATTTCATTCATCTTCAACTTTATCAATAGAAGTCACGCATATTTAATGTTTTCAAGGAGAATAATAGAGGAAGTAAATATTGAATTCTAATAATAGAATTAAGTTCAAACTAATGCTCACTTGATTCTCATAATTATCCTAAATCATGGCAACAAAATATATGATCCAAAATTAATGTTTGAAAATAAATTTTAATTTCAAAGTCAAATTTAAGAAAAAGATAACGCTTTGAATACAATTTGAAAATGAAATATTATCAAAATAAGAAAATTAAAGCTAGATTATAGATGACTTTGATGTTATGTTGGATCAAATATATAAAACCACACGACTTATAAGTATAATTATAAACAGTGCCTGGATATCATTATGATTAACAAAAACATGCATGCTTAGTATAAACCTATATTAAGATTAGTTAAGAAGAAAATAAAATATAATTCTTATCACTTTTATATTTTATTAAAATAGTTTGATTTGTTTCTAATAACACTTAAATGTGTTCCAGGAAATTTTAATATTTTAAAGTTATTTTCCCAAGGCATATCAGGGTGGACGGCATCTTTTCACCTTCATCAACTAGAATCAACCCATTTGTCATTGTCGATAGAGATGATCACCATATTTTCCAAGCACCCAATGATCATCAACTGCAATTTTCCCTACAACCATGTGGACGACTCCCAGGATAATTACACCTCCATGACTATTTTGAAGCACATCCATCAATTTTCCTAACAAAGCGTTGCTCACTTATATTCTGGGTTGACTAGGATCCAAAAAATAATATTAATTAAACTTGAATGTCTCAAATTTAAATCACAAGCCTAAAAATTGGCCATTAAATTATGTGCTAAGCAATGATTTAACAAGAAACTAGGAAAGAGTGGAAGAGAAAGTTCAAAAAAAAAAAAAAATTCAAACTTTTCAAGAAAATGCTACGTGGAATGATTCTTTTCAATGAAATGTGAAATTTTAACATAAACATATTTGTGGAACTAAATTGAAATATTTAAAAATTGGCCAGCACATGGAAACTGGTTTTTCACAGCAAGAACATAGCAAGCTTTAATACAACAATTTCTAAAAATAAACCTCCAAATCAGCATTTAAAGAGAAAAACACTTACTGTGAATGAATTCTACAGCCCGACATATATCTCCGAATGCTGGAGCAAACAAGTAATCTCTAGTTGGTAATACCAAATGCTCAATCTCATAAGCCTGTGCTCCAAAAATGTAGATGAAATACATTACTTGATTATACAGTAATTGCTTAAGATAAACTAAATGAAGCATAATATAAAATTGTTCCCTTTATCAGATTAAACATTATGCTATCTAATTCTGTTAACCTTAAAAGAGTGAATATATGTAAGTGAACAAGTTAAAGAGATGAAGCCAACAAATATGAAATATGTCATGCCAGCACATCTACATGAACCGCAAAAACCAAAGCAGGGAAATAACTAGAGGCCAAGCGCTAATTTTTAATTTATTATTAATGTATTTTATTTCATTCAAGGTTTCATATAAATTCTTTAAACTTTCCATCCCATTATCTCTCCCTTAATGAAAAAAAATCTCATGTGATTCTGAAAAAAACATTCCCAATTTACATGGCAACTGGTCAAGAAAAATATTATCCAAGTTCCAGTTTATAAAATAACCGTATAATCATAGGTTATGCAAAAATGCTGAAATAACAAAGCCACTTGGTAACTGGATTCAACTTGTGAATAGCAAAATTCATACACCCCAACTCACAAGAACTAGATCAACCAAGAGAATAAACGCTACGGTTCAACTTGTTCAATTATTCCCTTGACTATTCATTGAAAAGACCAATAGAGTTCCTAATTTTTTTAATATCTTAATATTAATTGAGCTCAAAATGATTAGTTGAGAAATAACTTAGGTACTTTGAATGATTGAAATATTACCTGAACAAAGTAAAATAAAAAATTTAACACCAAATTAACTTAAATCGAAACAATCATAAGACTATTTTGGCCATTTTTTAATTTTATTTTATGAATTTTGGTTTTAATTATTAAGAACACATGCAAAAATTATTTCATTTTAGTTAGGGAAAATTAGAAACCCAGGTAAAGTAAAAAAACCTTTAGTCTAGCATGGTCCATAGTGGTTCAGCGGAAGTCTAAGGCAGTCCACCGACTTTTGACAGAAGTCTAACTATGGTGGTTCACGTTCCCAGACCAGTCCAGCAGTAGCCTAGGGAGGTTTGGCAATGGCCTAATAAGGTGGTAGCCCAATGAGATCCAGTCAGTGAACTAAATTCAGCAATCTTTAGCAGTGGCCTGACAAGGCCCAGAGGTTCAATAAGAACATTGTAATTGAAGAAAGCAAGATTAATAAAAAGGCAAAAATGAGTATAAAAGGAATCCTGCTAAAGTAGAGTATTTTGGAGATTTCTTTTAACCTAAATTTTACATTACACTTAAATGCCTTCATTCCAAACATTCAAATTTTCAAATTCTAGAAATCCTTCTACTTTACCTTAACTTGCCACCATACAATACCCCCTAAGTGAAATCATATAATTAATGTAGGAAATCCCAGCTATTACGAATAATTTTGCCTCTCGGAACAGGAAATCATTCTAAAGGCCACTACGTATTATAAATGAATCATTTCCATCATACCACAAGTATGAATACACAAACTCCCTTCAAAATCAAAATAATTTGGAAGTGGAAAAACTCCAAATATTTTCTAGCACCAAAGAAATATGGTAGCTCCAATCTTTAAGTTAGTTCAAAACAATTTCAGGTTGCAATGGTCCATAAATTCATAAAATCGCTGTACCTTGTAACTGAAAAAGAGGCCAGAAACGGTAAGATAATGAATAAATAAATAATATTTTAAAGGGCTATAAGCCTATAATTTAAGAGAATCAATATGCCTTAATGTTAGCTAATTGCAGAAGATGGAAAAAAAGAAAGTTGAAACTAATGATAATTATTCAAAGTGCAAACCTTACAGCTTGAAAAAAAATGGCAAGAGAATAGATCATATTTTTAATAAATAGAAAGAGTAGGGAGGGATAAGGCTAACTATTAACCCAACAATAACAACAACAACAAATCAAGCCTTAGTCTTTCATGCATGGTTGGTTACATAAATCTTGTCTCCATTGTGCTCTATCAAAATTAATGCATAGATGAATTTCTTATTAATCGCAGACAACCTTTTGCAATTGCAACAATTTGGAAAAGAAATGCAAATAAAGTTCTTAACTCTCCTCAAATTTTCAGGTAAAAACAATCAATCCATTCAAATGGTTATGCTTCCTTTAAACTGAAATGGATATATAAGCTCCACCTTCAGCAAATTATAGAATGAAACATCTCGCTTAAACAATTTAAATAGTAAAGTTTAAGAAACCTCAATTCAATATTAAACCCAGTTGATTTGTGCAAAGCACACAGACAATACAAGCAGTAAAAGCTTCTTATATGTGATGCCTAACTAAAGTGCAATATGAGTAAATAAAAATGGGAATTCAATTCTAACATCTAACATCCATGACTAAAGATCATTGCCATAAAATGAAGTAACCTGATTGAACAGGCAGCATCAATAAACCACCATCGACAAGTCCTCAAGTTCAAAATGAGAAAAATGGTGTGTTGCGTTAAGTAATCAATAGTAAGTGTACAATTAGTTGAATTTACATGACATCAATTTCTTGAAAAATTATGTTAACAGTTTTTACATCCCCTGCAAGTGATGCACCACACTGCTTGGATGCAGTGTAAAATGCACAAAAGCCTCTACATCAGCATAGTATTAACAATGTCGTGCATAATTGTACACTAACACTAGAGTAATGATAATTCAAGCCCAATCACTAGAATACTAATAGGAACTCGGTTTATTCGTACCCTGATAAATAAGATTAAAATGTTAGTGGATATTATAGTTGACAAAAAGTTAAATTTTGTGCCTTCAATAAATAAAATGGGTAAATGAGAAAGCTAAAGAAATTGCTGGTTTAGGTTTCAAACTTTGGTAATAAAAGACAAATCAAGGTAAAAATAGTGCAAGTAGTATTTTAAATAAAAATTAAAAAAATGAAGTAGTGAAAATCTTAAAATTGGAGATGTTAATAAAGTTTTAAGATTATGACTGATAAATTTAAGCTTTAAAGATTATGATTGGTAAGAAAACTATTTATATAAAATTTATTTATGCGACTCAAATAGGATAAATATAAGTACAAAAAAATGAAATGATTTGAAAAAATTGATTCAAAGAATAATTCAAAGGGTTATTATTTATCAAATGAAATCTAAATGAGTAAAGTAGCATAGAATTTTAATGGTGCTCACAGTAGTATAGATTTTGATAAACCTAAAGAAGAAATAAAAATGATCTTTAAGCTTATAAATTTATGATTGACAATACATTGGCAAAGAAAAGTGAACATATTAACACTAATAAAAATACATCTTTCTTTTAAACCTTGGATAAATCATTCTATGATGGAAAAAATAATGAATGTATTATAAATATTGTGAAGAAATTAGAAATAAAAGCTTGATAATCCAATGTTAATATTGGTTCTAGATTTGAAGATGATAGGCTGAAAAAAATAGCAAGCATAAAATACATATAAAAACTAGGTAGTGAAATAATAAGAATCAAAATAAAAACACATTCAAAAGCATAATTTTAAAGTTAAGATAATAGGACATTGAAGGGTAGCTTATATTATGTTGTAAATAATTATTAGTTGTATATGCAAGGTGTCTAAGGGTATCCTTTAAAAATCTAAATAGAAAATTACTAATAATAAGAAACACAATAGCAAAAGCAATATATTCAAAAAAATTTAAATATAAAAAACATTTGTAATAAAGAAAAATTTAAATATAAAAAAAATAAGAAATGAAAGAGATAAATTGACTTGCGAGCTTATGTAAATAATTAATAATATTCAAAATGCGACTTTTGAAGCTTGAAATGAGAAATTAAATATTGTTGAGAGACACATAAGAGATAAAAAAATAAGTTGGTTAATGCACAACATATTAAAGATGTTGACTAGAATAACACTTAAAAATACGGAAATCCAATATAAATAAATAAATATTTTCATATGTTTCTAAATTAAACTAAGAAATAATATGAATGATATGAGTTTAGTTACTTTTATAAAAATATATTAATATCCCTTTTATTCAGCGAGTAAAACTAAGGTATGAAATGGTTTAAAAATAATGAGGGTTAAAGTTGTAGGATAGATGACATGTCTATTAATGTGTGAAGATGCTTGGGTGGAAAAGCAAATTGTTGGTTCACCAAGTTAATACGATTTTAAAGACAAGATATATAATTAACAGAGAATGAGTGTCGTAAATTATATTAAAAAAATAAGATGATGTACCCATGATTGCAAATAATATATAAAAAAATTTAATGAAGCACATTCTAAAATTTTCAAGAGAAAAAAGATAGATTGAGCACACATTATAATAAAAAAGTAGAATTTCACATAATCAATTTAATTTTAATCCAAGGAAATTTATTCATAGAAAAATCAACTTTATGTCAAACTTAAAATGAATTTTAAAGCTAAAAAAATATTAAACAAAAAGATTTAGTATAGTATCACTATTTATAAGAGTAAAGGTGAAGTTCAATTTAGTTTCATGCCAAATTTGTTGATTGTAAAGTCCTTATTTATTGAAAAGTTTGATGGAAAATCTATAAAAGACCTTCATAAGATCTTTATCAATATAAAAAAACATATGATAAATTTCTTGAAAAGTTCAATAGCATGTATTCAAATGCAAGGTGATTTGTCAAATAAATTTTTTGTTTTAATTGAACTAAACTAAGAATCAATTCTACATAGGTATCTCTTTGTGTTAATTATGGATGTTCATATTGAGCAAATTCAAGAGGAATTAAGAGGAGGTGTCTAATTGCAGGTTGTTTGAAGAAAGTATTATTCTTATTGATAAGACTACAAATGGGTTAAAGCAAAACTTAAGCTATTAAAAATTAGTATAAAAGTAAGTGGTTTAATCTTTATCATCAAAAACTAAATATAAGAAGTGTAAGTTTAATCATAATTAAAGTTACAATATCAGGAGTATGGAAATTAAGATACATTATAAAAACGAGTGAGAAGTTCAATTATCTTAGTTCAATAACACAAATAATGGTAAATAGAAGCAATGTAATTAATAGGATCTATACATATTGATTGAAATAATGAAGTGCTTCTATATTATTTGCTATAAAAAAACCACACTCAAGTTCAGCGAAATGTTCAATAGAACAACTATAAGACCAGAAAAGCAGCATGGTGCAGTGTGACATGCAAAAAAAAACATACTATTAAAATATATGCTGTGTTTACAAGGATGCTAAAGTAGATGTGTGAATACATGAAAAAATATGGCAAGCAATAAGTATATTCATAGTAATGTTAGAGTAGCACTAGCTGAAGAATAAGCTCAAAATAAAGGTATTTTTAGATGATTCAAATATATTAAGCATAGGTTGTTAAATACCCCAATTAGGAAAGTTGAGAAGCTGACTTTTTTCCATGTTAAAAAGAACAAGAAAACCATAAAATACATGGCAAGAAATTATTAGATATAGCCTCACATACTTCATCCTTAGAAAGGGATTGTTACTAGATAGAGCATAGAGGAAAAACGATTCTTTTTTATGGCATTACACAATCAATGTCTACAATTCAATATTTACCCAAAGAGTCATCCAGAAAAAAAGAAGGTTCACCTAATTTCCATCTAATTGGGTAAAAAATGTTATTCAATCATAGCACACTGTATGGAACTGATTTAATAGCACCATATGCAATGGAACCAATAATTCAATCCATAGTGATGCCTTTAAAGGACTTTTCAAATAAGATTTCACCTTAAGAAAAGATGCAAAACCTGCTCACAGAACTTAAGGCACTTTTTACTCTGATTACCTCATTAGTATTCTTTAATGAAAGATTATTAGTTGTCCACACTAAATAATTGTGCTTCGAACAAAAATTACTATTTACTTTCTACTAGCACGCTTAGATGCAACCTCAATATTACAATCTAAGAAAGGAATACAGAACAGCACATACTATTTCTACAAAAAATAAACAGCGTAAATTTTAAAGGCTTTACATTATTCATTAAAAATGGCTTATTAATGTGAATATTTTTGGATTCATAAAAATGAAGATTACTTACATGGAAAAGAGATGTGGGCACTAACGTCTCGTATGGTTCATTTAAAGTGATCACTCCCCCCACACCGAGCTGCTTTAGGTGAGGAACATCTCCAGGAAATGGAACAGCACCTAACAGTAAAAACTGATATAAAAAAGTTAGTTTTGAGTTGTATACGACAATTAGTATATGTATCCATTCTATAGCACCACAGACACGTAAAAACAAGAAACACAGTAATATATCGAATACTCAAGGAAAATAAATTGATGATGAGCCAAAGTGAATGAAGTAGTAAACATACAACTTAATCAATGTTGATGAAAAAGTATTAAAGCCTTAACCATACTAATCAAGTAAATTAGCTGATAGGCAATTCAAAGGGTCTGGTAAAATTATTACATCTAATAACATGAGTAGAAAAAAAATTTGAAATATGGCTACAAACACATCAGTTCCTCACGACATCAGCATTGTGCATCAGAAATAAAAAACTGGCAGCAGTAACAACGCTTCTATTGTAAAGCCCCAAGCCTCCATTTATGTTAGCTAAATTAAAGTAAGAATAGATAGCATATGCGTAGACAATATCACACTTTTATAGGGAACTGTAAGAGTGAAGGGATAAAACAACTAGCAACCCATTAGAAAATAAATTTTTAAAAGCAAGTGTAAAATAATGTGACAGATGATTCATGAAGAATAAGAACAGCATAAAACTGGATAAAAATTTTATTACTTGTTCAAAAGTGGCTTGATACTAAACCCCAGCCTCTCATTTTATCGATTCATTCTGAAATTTAATACAATATAAGGCAAATAATTGGATGCTTATCAAATAGAATCTAAGTAACTTATCCTAACAGCTAAATACAAATGCCAATTGTTAACAAAACAACAAAAACCAAATTTTAACCCCACTAAATGGGGCCAGTTACATGAATCTTTTGTTTCCATTGAATTCTATCAAGCAGTAGTCCCTCTAAGCTCAAATATGTAAATTCATTCTAATAGTTTCGTTGCCATGCCTTTTTTTTGTCTTTCTCTTCCTCAATCGTTTTTAAAATGAACAAAATCTATTAACTCAACTGTCCTCATAGATGCATCTAACGATCTATGCTTAATATGCCCAAGTTATCTATAACATCTTGCTTTGAGCTTGTCTTCAATTGGAGCCACTCCAACATTTCTACATTTGTAATGATTCCTAATCATATCCTTTATTGCGTACACACTCATTCTCCTCAGCACTCTAATCTGTACAACCCTTATTTTATCAATATACTTCAACTCAGCCAGCACTTGGCCCTATATAGCATTGTTGATGTTATAGCTATTCTATAAATAATTCCCTTTTTTAGTGGAATTTTTCAATTCATACGTTACTTTGGGAAGTTTTTGGTAGAGTGGCAGCACTCCTAAAGATTACTTAGAAATTGATGAAGATTTGAGAATACCAGAAAAGCTCGTCTTCCCATGCACAATTGGCTTAACTTTACATTCGTACTTTATGGGGAAAGGAAGAGATTAAATGAAAAGAATAAAATGCAAGTTCCGCTTGAACACTCAACCTAACTTGTCATAATAATATTATCATCCACTTGTATAGCAATCAAATTAAAAGTTGCTTAAATGGATTTATCATAAATCATCCAAAGATTTAGCATAAATAATCCAAAAATTCATTAAATATCCTTTTGTACCAGATGTATTTGAATTTGCTTATCAAAGGTAAATCCTCTATCATTCTTTTTCATAAATAGCACTAAAATCTTTATAATATACCCAGCTAATGTTTCATATTTTTGAACATAAGTAAATCTTTCTAGTTGCTTCAAAATTATTTACCATTTAGATATTTTTAATCATAAAACAGCATTGGATTTGCTTATTTTTAATCATATTTAGATATTTTTAATCATAAAACAGCATTATCTGCATAGATAGCAGAAGATGGTGATTTAGTAAATTATCAAATTCTAAATGTTAAACAAGTAAATTATAAATATTTTATTTGAAGAAAATAAGCTTTTCAGAATTTATTATAATTAATTAATGGTAATTTGTACAGTGAATTATTGATATTTTCACACTATTAGTTAATAATGCCATTTCTTAAATAATAAAATCTTTCTCAATTATATTTTGCCAAAAAGTGTGTAATGACAAACTGTGCCATTTTGCTTACTATATTTTATTGAGCCTTCCTTAGCTTTAACAAAAGCAATTTTGTAACAATTTCAATTAAATTAACAATTTAATTGAAGTTTGCAATCACAAAACTAGATACAAAGGTTTGATGTTAGAATACACATTTAGCTGTATATCAATCAAATTAATAGTTGCTTGCAAAATTATCATATAATTATTCGACATAGATTTACTATTTCTCTCTACTCTACTTCTTCGATTGAGAAAAAAACCAATAGTTAGCTTTACATTTTAAGGAATTTTACTTTTCCTTTTTCAAACTTTATGAAACTAACTGAATTCTTCAACTTAGATAGCAAATAAGCTTAAATCAATTAAGTGGCTAGCTGAACAACAACAACAACAACAACAAGCCTTAGTCCACTAGGTAGGGCTGGCTATATAAATCCCTTGTTTCTATTGTGCACAATAAAAAAGATTCACATCCCTAAATTTCAAATAGAGAAGATCCTTTCTAATGGTTTCTTCTCATGTCTTTTTTGATCTTTCTCTTCCTCTTTTAACAGTTGCAAGATTCATATAAACAATTCTTCAAACAAGGGTATCGAACGGTTTACGTTTAATATGCCTAAACCATCTTAGATGGCATTCACAAAACTTATCCACTATTGAAGCCACTCCAAACTTGCTACGAATAAACTCACTTCTCATTCTATCCTTTCAAATATGCCCACCCTTTCACCTTATCCTCATCTCATTAACACTTATTTTATCGATAAGTTTCTTCTTTGTTGGCCAACATTCTATTTTATACAGCATAGTAGGTCACATAGCCCATGTGAAATAAAATCACACCCCAAGTTCCAAATAGAGATGATCCTTTCTAATGATTTTTGCTCATGACTTTTTTATTCTTCTTCTATCTCTTTTAACACGGGCATGATTCATACACTCAATTCTTCTAACAAGAGCATTTAATGATTTATGTTTAACATGACCAAACCATCTTAGACAACTATCACAAATCTTATCCACAATTGGAGCCATTTCAACCTTGCTACGAGTAAGCTCATTTCTCATTCTATCATTTCTAGTATACCAGCACTTTCACCTTAGTATTATCATCTCTATAGCACTTAATTTATCTTTTTTATTGGCCAATATTCAACCCCAAATAGCATAGTCAATCACATAGTTGCTCTATAATTTTCTTTAATTTTTAGTGAAATTTTCGATTGCACAACACTAAAAAAGTGCTCCTCCATTCATCCAATTGTCTTGGATTCTATTAATCACATGTTCTCTATTTCATCATTATTTTAAGAAATTGAACCAAAGCATTAGAACTTCTCTTCTTGATCACATGTCCTCAATAGTTATGTCCTTGAGATTATGGCTCCTATTACGGTTAAATTTAAACTCTATATATTCTATTTTAGACGTACTAAAATAAAAAAATTTAAATTCTAAAATAATCATCCACAACTCGAGTATTGTTTTAACTCCATCCCTAGTCATATCAATTAATAGAATGCCATTTGCAACTAACATGCACCATAAAAACATCCATAACAAAAGTAAGAAAATATGAACCAAGAATAGTAATAGAAAATTCATCAAACAAACGACCTTACGATCATATACATGTTACAGCCTCATTATGTCTTTAATAACCTCAATATATGTCACACAAATTCCTTCTCTAACCAAGATTCTCCAAAGAACTTCTCTTAGTACTCTTTTATATACCTTTTTAAGATCAATAATGATTAAATAATGATATTTTTTCTTTCTCTAAATTTCTCCATTAAACCTCTTAATAAATACTTGATTTTTATGGTAAAACTACCTAGCATAAAACCAAAATAATTTTGTGAAATATAAAAGTTCTTCATGATTTGTGTTCAATCACTCTCAACCAAAGTTTTAACATATGACTCCTTAACTTAGTTCCCTTATAATTTGCAAAATCTCGAGCAACATCTTTATTCTCGTAAAAAAATACATCAATACTCATTCTCACTCATTTGACATCTTTTAAGTCTTCAAAATAATATTAAATAACTTTGTAAGCTAAGAAATTCCTTTCTCGCCCAAATATTTTCATACATTGATGGGAGTGTCATCCAATCCTACAACTTTGCTACTATTTATCTTTTAAATCATTCAAATTTTGTTTTACTAACCTTATGAATGATAGAGCAATTGATATCATTTTTATGATTACAAACACACTCATTAATTATATTGATACAATTTTCATTAAAAAACTTAGTAGAATAATCCATCCATTTGTTTTATAGAACTTCATCACTATAAGGACTTTTTTATTATTATCTTTAATAAGTTTAGAGTCAAACTCTTAGTTCTTTAATTTGCCTCTTTATCAATGGTTTCCAATTTATCATATAAATCCTTAATATTGCAATCTTAGCATTACGAATTGCTATTTTTAATTCACAATATTATAACTTATGTTTCATTTTTTTTCATTCTTGCATTTAAACTAATAATTATAACATAACCATTTTTTATTTTTACTAGAATTTTTTGTTTTAATCACAAAGCATCTTTAGAATTGGGAGATTTCCTTTTTGATTCACTAAATATATTTTTAGCTCTATTATGAATACAAGTAGCAACCAAATAATATGTAAGATTAGTTTCACTCTCAAAATCTCACTATCCAATTTTAAAAATTTCATTCCTAATAGCATCTTATTACTCTTCTTAAGAGTACGTCATCAAATTTTTAGATATTTTAGATTTAGTATTGCTATTCTTAGCCCTAATTTTCAAATCTTAAATTAAAAATCACCGGAAATAATCTTCCAATCCTTGCAATGAAATGATTTTTTTAAGAGAAAATAATTAATCAAATTTTTAGAAATCTTATTTTGCAAGTGATGACGTAATAACTTTTCTTAAAATATTAGTAATTATAAGATCAAAAGCTAAAGCAAACTTTACAACCATTATTCCTTCATTAATCCCTCCAAAAAAAAAATTATTGTGAATACTATTAATTTTCTAATTACCCTTCAAACATATATATTTAAATCTCCACCTATAAATATTTCATCTTAGAGTATTTCTTGAATAAAGTCCTCCAAATCATGCAAAAATTTTATTTTATAGTCATATCCAATTCTATTTAAGGGGCATAAATGTTTGCATTATTTAAAGTTATTACATCAATTATAATTAAAAAATATGATTATATCCCCAACCTCTTCATAAAAAATGGCCAGCTCATCCTGCAAATGAAATAATGTCAGTACGTATTTTTAGCATCAAAGCATAAATGTGCAACATATCCTGATTTTCATATCCAAAATAGGAATATGCATAGAAGAACACAATGAAAATAACCTATGAAGAAGACAATGTTAACAAGAAAAGTAGACGCAGCAAATGAAACACAAATGCCTAAAAGGTTTCCAATCTTTTTTTAAGATAAGGCAAATCATTTAACATTTTAAAAATAATTCATTATATTTTTTTGATGTCACCCATACCACATATATTCAAGCATATAGTTTTACATAAAACAATGAATTACAGTTGTTAGGTTTTCTAAAAGAGTTATGCTTCAGAAGTTCAGAGAAGAACATGCAAGAGAAAATAACAGCAGCCGGAACACAATATATGGCATTTGCATTCCTCTTTGGGCTTGCACCACAATTAGATTCCTATTAATAAAAAGCGCATCAAACTTACCACAAAAACAATAAAGCAAACTGAAAATGAAGGATTGCAAAGCCCAATCATCACTAAAGTCTTACCAAAAATTTAGTAATCGTTCAAGCCAACTTCCTCAAAGTTGTTAGAGTTTTAAATCTCCATGAATCAAATAGTATGGATTAGGAATTGCAACATAGGTTTTAAATAGAACGAAATAGTGTGATCAATTAAGCAACTTCCTCATACAATTACAGAATTATTGTTTAGCGCGCCATGCTTTTTTAAACTAAAAAACAAAAATTTCCTACTCTACAAAAAAGGATAAAACAGCACAAACCTGATCAACTTCGTCCCACCAGCGAAACTCAACCTGGATCTTATTCCGCAGAACGTTATAAAGAAGCGTGGGGTAGAAGAGAAACCTCGCCCCGACACCTATTATTGTCATCTTTGGACTAAACGTCCTAATGCTGCAATTATCCACTGACCCCAAGACAGGCTCCTCTGCGTCGCTCCCTTCTTCCAAGTCCCGGATGCGCATCTCCAAACACGAAGTTCAAACGAAATATAATTTCAGATTATCCAAAACTAAATTGCTTCCCAGAATCATGGAAACCCCGAGATCAGCGATGCCCGCTCAAGATTCAACTTGCCAGGACTCAGACGTGGGATAGTAAGAGGTGTTCCGGTAAGGAGAGATCGCATCAGAGCTTGAAGTGTTCGATTTTCAATCCCCTTTTTTCCGATTTCCTGCAGTCTCACGCTTCCCCTCTCTTTCTTCCTCCCCCTCCCTTTGCAGGAAAACAAGGGAAACGAAAAAAAGCTGAAAAATCCTGCTAACGGCGTAACCACCGGTCTTCCTGTTCAAAAGTAAAGTGGACGCAAGCAAGAGGTTGCTTAATTGGACCTTTAACTCAAAGTAATTACAAGGCATGCCACGCAAATATAAATTATATCTTTTATAAGAAAATTAGTCATCGGTGTATTCACATAAATTGAAGTTCTTAAATTTATTTTTTTCTTAGAGGTAAAATTCTACTAATCATGCATTTAACTTTTTTTTTTTTTAAGGAATATGAGGGTCAAAGCCCAATCCTCTTAACAACTTCAAATCTATATACATACAATCGGCTAATACTTTGAAAAACCTTACAATTTACAAAAAAAAAATCTAATAAATAGAAAATTGAGCTAATAACTTAAAATTGAATATAAAATAAATCAGACTATACAATAAGATGATTCTTCTATTTAATCTTATATATAATATATATAGCTATCAAAGAAATATTACAGTCTTATATAAATCGATGAAGGCTGGAATTTATCGTCATTCATCTATACCCAAAATTAGCAAAGCAAGATCCAATCCAACAATTGAAAAGAAGAGGGATTGTTAATATAATATCTCAAACTCTTAAGCATCAAAATATTGTCTGTTATGGTCTGAAATGCCTCATAATTTTGTCATCATAAGATAACTTATCAATATATCACTCATCCTTTGAGTGTTCCCATATTAGCATGTTTAATTTTGGAGTTCTTATTAGGAACTCTACCGTTATTTGAAAATGTGTGTCGATGTTTAATACGTTTACTTAATACTACTTAAGTGGGTCTTTGCAATCTCCCAAACTTAAATAACTAATTTTCTCATCAGTATTCAAACATAGATAGAAGAACTATCAATTGGATAGATAGGACTAGAGGTGGTGTAATGACCCTAAGTCATTTATAAGAAAAAATTTCCTACAAATATTCAGATTTTGTTAATTCCCCATAAAATTAAGTTTTCAGTTAAAACTTCCGTTAAAATTCGTTACAAATTCTCGATTTAGAAAGTTTTCAAATGCAATTAAAAGAAAACAGAAATAAAAAAATTGAGATTTTTGTCATAAACTTATACTTAAAACATAAAATTGCCTCATTAAGACAAAATCGACTAAACCGTCGACGACAATTAAATTGTTCCCAAAAAATTTCCGCTCTCATAATAGCATCAGATGCTAATCTCACATTTAGTTTCTCTTCTAACTCAAGGCATGACAATTGTAACTTCCCAACGAACGATTCAGAAATAAATGAATGACTTGCACCCGTATCATATAGAGTTATACACGGGTGATCGAGGAAATGCAAGGTACATGTCACAACATTGTGGTCCTCTGGAGTCATAACTGGAGTTAGAGTATAAATCCTTACAGTGGCGGAAGGTCCTGTAGCAGATCCCTTCTTTCGAGCTGGCGTAGCGTGGGGGTAGATGTTTAGGCATGCCTATCCCCTAGGGCCGACCCACGAGCAGGAGAATATCCCCATCAACGATTCTGACAGCTCTGCAGACTCGATAACTATGACTTGGTCGATCACATCGGTAGCACTTGTTGCCAGTGTGATAACTTCTGCCGTTGGAGCGTGGTCGCTGGCATTTGGATTTTGCCCTCTCCCCAGTGGATTTTGTCGTGATCTGGTACACTCTAGCTTGATTATTGGATTAAGATCTCTTGATAGTCTCTTGGAAGTCAGTGGAAGAATGTTACATTTTCCTCTGGCATTCAGCTATCCTTTGTTCATTGTATTCTAGCATTGTTGCACAATCCAACAGCTTCGCAAAGTTTGTGTGGCTGAATGCTATTAAACTAGCTCGAATTGATTCCCTTAACCCATATAGGAATCGGCTGCACCGAGAGGCTTCAGTGTCCACAAGCTTGTGGGCGTAACGAGATAACTTGGTGAACTCAATTTCATAAGCTGCTATACTCATTTCGCCTTGACTTATTCTGATAAATTGGTCCTCTAAGATATTTCAAGCAGAAAGGGGTATATACTGAGCTCTGAACACCTCAACAAATTCTTCCCAATTAATATCTTCCAAGTCCAACCCAACAAACTTGGTTCTGTAGGTGACCATCCCCCATCTCCCCGCTTCCTCTTTACACAGGCTCTTGTCCAACCTCATCGCATCAGTGGCCGGGCACCTCATATTTTCAAGCTTGCCCTCTACCTCATGTATCCAATCTTCTGCCTCTATTGGGCAGGTCATCCCATCATAAGACGGTAGCTTTAGCTTTATGAAAGCGTTCAAGGCCTCATTGGTTTTATGTTGATGCTCCGTATGAGGTGCTGTCACAAACTTGGGCGCATAAACAGTGGTGCCATTTTGATTGGCTAAGATATGTGCCATCATCTCTAATAGCCTTTCTATTTTGTTTTCTGATGGCTCTTAAGGTAGAGAAGCTTTTACTGGAGTCTCTACTAGTAGTTCGGGATAATATTCATATGGATTCATCTATCAAAAAGAGAAGATCTTAACAACTCTTGCCCATTACTAATTAAGATTTTGCATAGGGAAGGGAAATTTCGACTATAATAGTAGTAAGTAAATAAAAATATAGTTCTTTCGAGACATAAATGAATAAAGAATTAAGAGCACTCTATATGCTATTTTTGAGGTTTTCTGCCCATGGCTTTTGGTACTTGATGGCGGTCATCCTCTTTTTCTTGGCCCCTGATGTGGTGGCCGTATCCCTGGCGTGGTGAGGGGGAACTGTAGCCTGGCTCCTCCCATCCTCCAAGTCGGTGATACGTTCTTCATATTTTCTTCCTTCTCCAAAGTAAATTCTACCAATTTATGAAGTACTATCTGTAGTGCCTCCTTCAATTATTGTACCTCTTTTTAGAGGTTAGTAATTTTATCGTAGGAGATGCACATGAACCTTGTCAGGTTCTCACAACGAGCCTCCTCCTTGTCTTCCAATTCCTGTACCCGATCTTCAATGGTATGAGGACTGAAATTAGGTTCATGGATATTTTATTTCCAAGACTCTTCTTAGCTTAAGTTAGCCTCTGAATGTTCTGCCGAAATTTATCTATTAAAACCCAAACTCATAACTGTTGTTACTAGCTTTTTACAAACTATTTTGTTCCAATAGTAGCTTTATTGTACCACTAATTTTTTATAAAATATTTTGTTCTAATAATAGCCTTATTATGTCACTAGTTTTATATAAAATATTTTGTTAAAGTTTATTTATACTTTAAGTTGAATGATTTCTCAATTATGGTTCTTATATCGAATACTATTTTACTTTAACACTTCTAATCCTGCTCTGATACCAATTTTGTGGAGCTGTTGGATTGTGCAACCATGCTAGAATACAATGAACAAAGGATAGCCTAACGCTAGGGGAAAATGCAACATTCCTCCACCGATTCCTGAGAGGCTTTCAAGAGATCTTGGTCCAGTAATCAAGCTAGAGTGTACCAGATCACGACAAAATCCACTAGTGAGAGGGCAAACTCCAAATGCCAGCGACCATACCCCAATGACAGATATTATCACACCGATAACAAGTGCTACCGATGTGGTCGACCAAGTCATAGTTATCGAGTTTGCAGAGCCGTTAGAACCGTTGATGGTGATATTCTCCTTGCTCGTGGGTCGGCCCTAGGGGACAGACATGCCCAAACATCTACCCCTGCGGCTACGCCAACTCGAAAGAAGGGACCTGCTACGGGACCTTCCGCCAGTGCAAGGGTCTATCCTTTAACTCCAGTTATGACTCCGTAGGACCAAAATGTTGCTATAGGTACCTTACATTTCCTTGATCACCCATGTATAACTCTATTTTATATTGGTGCAACTCACCCATTTATTTCTGAATCATTCGTTGAGAAGTTACAATTATCATGCCTTGAGTTAGAAGAGAAACTAAATATGGGATTACCATCCGATGCCATTATGAGAGCGGGAAAATTTTGTGGATGCGACATTACAATTAGTGGCGAAGCATTTGAAGCCACCTTAGTAGTCCTCCCTATTGTGAATTTCGACATTATCTTGGGGATGAACTGGCTAACCCACCACCAAGCAGTGATTGACTGTCAACATAAAAAGGTTACCCTCATGAAATCAGCGAGGCCAGTGGCATTTATGGGGAGGCTAAGCACCACCGCATCGCTCATCAATGCCATATAGGTAACCAAACTGATACAGAAAGGCTGTGAAGCTTATCTAGTGATGATGATGTGAAATGAAGAGGGAACTACTCATTTAGCAGAGATAAGAATTGCAAGAGATTTCTGAGATGTGTTCCCCGAAGAATTGTCAGGAATACCTTATGTGCGGGAAATAGATTTCACTATAGCTATAATTCTTGTAATGCTACCAATATCGAAAGTACCCTACAGGATGGCTCCCAAGGAGCTACAAGAGCTGGATAATCAATTAAAAGAGTTGCTTAACAAGAGCCTCATTCACCCTTGCATATCACCATGGGGAGCTCCTATATTATTTGTCAAAAAGAAAGATGGTACCATGAGGATGTGTATTGATTATCGAGAATTGAACAAGGTCACAATCAAGAATTGATATCCTCTTCCTTGCATTGATAACTTGTTTGATCAACTCGTTGGAGCAGTAGTATTTTTCAAAATTGACATTCGATCCAGATATCACCAGGTGAGAATAAAAGATAAAGACATCCCAAAAATAGTATTCCGAATGAGATACGGACATTACGAATCCCTAGTAATATTCTTTGGGCTGAAACAAATGCTCCATTGTTATTCATGGACTTAATGCAAAGGGTCTTAAAACCTCACCTAGATAAATTTGTGATTATCTTCATCGATGACATGCTAATATATTCCAAAAATGAAGAAGATCACGAAGTTCATTTGCGAGTAGTCCTAAAGACCCTGAGATCTAATGCATTATATGAAAAATTCTCGAATGTGAGTTATAGTTGAATTATGTAGCTTTTCTATGGCATGTGGTAAGTGCCGAAGGAATCCAGGTGGATCAAAAGAAAATCATTGCCATTCAAGAATGGGCGTAACCTACATCTGTAATAGAAATCAGAAAATTTCTAGGTCTCGCTGGTTACTGTCGAAATTTTGTGCAAGAGTTTTCTCAAATTTCAGCTCCACTTACCAAATTAACATAGAAGATGGTATCCTTTGTTTGGAGCACAGAATGAGAAGAATCTTTTCAAAAATTAAGGCATTCCTTCACAACCACTCCTGTTCTTACATACGACAGGAAGGGATGATTACCAAGTTTATACCGATGCGTCCAAGGTAGGACTTGGATGCGTCTTAATGCAAAATGGGAGGGTAATTGCTTATGTCTTACGTCAGCTAAAGATCCATGAAAAGAATTATTTCGATCACAATTTGGAGCTAGCAGTAGTTATCTTTGCACTTAAGATATGGAGATATTATTTGTTTGGAGTAAAATGTAAAATATTCACAGATCATCAAAGCCTCAAATACTTCTTTACTCAAAGGGAGTTAAATTGTCGGTAAAGGCGATGGATGGAACTCTTTAGTGATATGATCTTGATATCCAATACAACCCAGAAAAGATCTACGGGGCTCCGTACTCTCCGCGGCCATGCTAATACAGATATTAGCATAAACATGAGGAGTACGGTGCTCCAACTGGGTAAATCCCCAACTCAAGTAGAGTCAAGTAAGACCCAGCTCGCCTTAAGCCAAGAATTTTTCACCTAGAACTGTGAACATACATCAATACAGATCAAAGTAGTAGAAGCAGGAAACAATATAACATAACATCAACATCACAACATAGTATAAAAGAGTAAGAGAAATAGTAACTCAGTTTAAGTGCAGAAAGTAAATACATCTAGAATTTAATTATTACAGACTAAATTAAAAAAAAAGAAAATATCTCTCAAACTCACTGCAGAAAAGGAAAAGGAAATCTAACTAAGCGGTAGTAGGAAGATCCTCCTCTTGTACTGGCTCCTCTTCTGCAGAACCACCAATGAACAGCTCTAAATCTAATATTTATCGGTATCACAAATGTCAAGGCCCCAGCCAACAAAAAGAAAAAAGTTACAGTTAGAAAAATTATCTAAGTATATTTTAGGCCATTTAAGTGAACTGAATATTTAAATATATCACATTTAATTACTTTGAACATACAGGCATTATAAGGTGCATCAAACTACAAAGAGAAGGATAGCTATAACTATTCATTTATAACTGAGCAATAAGTATGTATAAAAATATGAAACTAAGTAAGTGAGGCTAAATAGCAAAAGTAATTGCAAGTACTAAAATAACTGATTCTAACATGCTTATGATCACATGAAGACATTCTGAGTTTATAAATATAACTATACTGAAAAGTGCTGAAATGAACATATGAAGCTAGCATCCTAAATATGCTAATATCTAATACTACTTAATAGAAACATATATACAAGCATGCAGATTTAATATATAAAAGCCACTGAAGCATGTGGCAAAAGCAAGCTAAGAGTATACATGCTAAAAAGTAAAGCCACTGAGACATGTGGCAAAATAAAACAAAGTACTTAAACTGAACTGAAGTAAAAGTAAGCCTAAGACATAGTACTGCCATATCAGAAATAGGCCTTACTGAGCCTCTGAACAGAAAGTTCAACATGTGTCCATCTTAGGGATCATCAGAGCTAGGTCCGAGTTAAACTTATAAATTAAGACATGTATTCATCCTAGCTAAGCATTGGGCTAGGTCAGAGTCTATTATACAACAAAACTAGAACAGAGGATGCAGACTAAGCTAGGACATACCCTATTGGACTAAATACACTAAAAGAACTATTATGCTTTTGCAAATACTAACTTAGGATGTATCTTCCATATTCTAAGTTCTCCTATTATGCTTAAGGAACAAGGCTCAATATTCAAGGAGTGCAGAGCAATCAAAGTTAAAGTAAGCAAGAGACTCAACTAGACTTATGTGATATCTGTTATTATCTAAATTATCCAAATCTAACTATCTTAATAAGATACAAGTTTAGGATCTCCAATATCCAGCTATCGAGTACAATCTCAGATTACGACCTTAATGCTAACATTAGAACTTAATAAATTCTAATTCAAAATTAAATGATGACTATAAAGAATTAAAGTAAATAATTCAATGACTTATTTATTATTGTTTTCCTCACTTAACCCAAATCATGATCAAGTGAATCAAGATTAAGGATTTAGGATCCAAACTTCACATATGGGGTTCAAATCCTGAATTCAAGGTAATATAATAAGGATCTAGTGTCCACATTCAAATATAGATTAAAGATAAGGACTATCATAAGTTGAAGGATTAGAAGCTAAGATCTTAGTGAAAGGTTATTCTAATATTATAAGATAAAATAATCAATTAAGAACTAAGAATCTAAGATCTATATTCAATCTTTAGGATAATTGCATTACTCTATAGATTGAATTAATCCTACACCCACATGGAGGTTTCAAAAAGGATTAAATAATAAATCAATTAAGGAATTCCAAAGAAGGTAATTCAATTCAATCAGATGATCTAAAGTCTTGGATCTAAGGTCTAAGGTTTGATCACTTTAGATCTAAACTAAGAACTAGACTTAGGAGTTTACATGAATATTTGCTTAAGATTTGAGGCTTATGAATCAACTTAATAAGGTAATTAAACTAAGAATTTAATGTTAAGGCTAATTAGGTTTGCTCTCTTAAGGAAGTGGTTTTGAGTACGCTTAAGATCTTAAGATCTTAATAAGGACTATTTAAGATTTCTCCACTTAACCTTACCTTTATTAACATGAGATTTCAGAAAGGTGCTAATGAGTTAATTAGGGATACTTTACTAAAATTTTCAAGGCTTAAGGGGTTCTTAAGCCTATTTTAGTCAAAATGACCAAAATACCCCTCTTAAGACTAAGAATAGGATTTTAAGATTTAATCATCTAAATTGATTCAAGTTTGTTTTAATAAGTTCTATATTGATTAGTAAAGTAGGATACACACTTATCTTAGGGTTTGGTAACATAATTATTCTAATTAGCACTAATCACATTTAAGGCCAATTAAGGTGATTAAGAAAATTAGGGCATAGTAGGATGATCCAAATACATTTATAGTCTCTACTATACTTAATAAGACATTAGGAATTAGATTCACCAAAATTAGAAGTTAATCTAAGGCTTAACTCACTAATCTCCTATTAGGGAAATTAAGAGGTGATTAGCAAAATTAAAGATTTTAAATTACTTTTAATGGCTTGAATAGGTTCTTTATCATCTTAAGAGAAATTAGAGACCTTAATTAATATTTTACGGCTTAAATGAATTTATTATGATTTAAATACAAACAGAAAAAGATTAGAAAATTTATTAAAATCTAACCATTAGATCTTTGATTTTATTTTATATTATTGTTCTTTACATTTTTCTAATTAAAATGGTATATCGGATCATACCATTTGGATAAGTATAACTAAAATTATTTAAATAATTTATTCTGAATGTTTATTTAAATTAGAATCATATGAAATTTAATTAAATTCATTTTATCCTTTATTATTCATAAGGAATTTAATTCCTTAATTCAATTAAATTACCCGGCCCAAATAACAGATCGCGCGGGTCTGATCGGGACCCGTTGGACCGGCACTGTCGCACCGCACGGGCCTGGGCTGGCTCGGCCCGAGGCGACAATGTCGTCATCCCCGCATACCCTCCATGATGGGCAGACCTGATGAAACTTTAGTGCCAAAATTCTCGATGCTCAGGGGATGCCGACGATTCAATTCAATCCCTACACGTTCCTGGAGTCAAGATGCATCGATCCCGCCATTAAGCCCTCTCAGGGACGCACTGAATCGCCATATGACTATTCGATAGGCTCGGCCCTAATTACAGCATCTAGGGTTTATTGTGAGGAGTAAATTCTCCTTACAGGGACCACCATTTGGCCAGATCTCAATCCATACACTATCCTGGTGGTGAGGCAGATCGAAGCCCTCTAGCCACGAGATTTGGGGCGCCATGGATCATCGGGTCCTTACTCGAGCTCGACTGTGAACTCACAGTAGAAACTAAATGATCAGAACGATAGCAATAAGCTAGACCAGACCCCAGGAACAATCACATTGGGTCTGGTTAGCTTGCCTTATCGATCGAAAACATGCATTGAGAGGATTTTGGGGCTCGGGACTCCAAAGGAGTGTCGACACTCCGTCTAGACAAAGCTCAGTCCCGACAGTGAATTCCCACTGCCAAGATCAAGCTAGGCCCAACCCCACGGATTCCTAAGCATCCTAAGGTCTAGGGAAGAACATCCAAAATATCACAGAGCTATCCTAGTGCTTGAATTAAAGGACTGAGCTCACGCAACTCAGTCAGTGAGAGGCTGTACCTGAATACTGAAGATGGCAGAGGCGACAGAGGTAAGATGAGAAGCTCTGAGTACTATAGGCGATTGCAGGCATTCGGCAAGGGGGTCTGAACCCCAGACCTCACCCTCTATCAACGGTACACAACAGGTTCAGTCGTCAGAAAAACTGGGAGCACAGAGGACTGAGAGCGAGGAGAAATTGAGGTTCACAGTGAGTAAAAGAGCTCATTGTGAGATCAATGGAGGTACTTATAGGTCAAGGGAGAGTTTTGGGTGGGTGCTGAGGCTCGGGCACCAATGTGTGGTTCGGCCCGAGGGAGAGGATATGATTAACTGTTCAAGGGCAGAGTAGGAAGAACGCTGCCGATAGATAGTTGAACCGCAGGGCAAAGCAGGAAGAATGGGATGTTTCCCGTACTGCCATGGGGAGGGGAGAGGATCTGACTATCGGGGGACCAGCGCGCGTGGAGGATCAGGAGGAAGACGAAGGTGAATAGGACCTGGGTTGTCTCTGTTGTCTAATCTGCGAAGCCGTTGCTGATGGACGGCCTGATGAGTCCTTTGGTTTAACTGAACCACGAGCGACTCCTCGACCGTTGGATTAGCTATTAGATCTAATGGATGCTAGAAGATCACGGCACTAATAATCAGCGTCATTGGTTCCTACGCTAAGATTAGCGCAAAGGTATCGATAGGCCAACTATGTTGCACCGCTATCGGGACCCTGCAGCAGATCTGTCGCGATCCCGACAGCAAATCCCGGATATAATATATATATATATATATATATATATATATAATTAATATTAATTCATTTAATAATTAACTTAAATTCTAATTATTTTATAAATCCAATTTAGGACTAAATGAGCTTCAAAAATTCTCAAAAATTCACTTTTGGCTAATTAGGGCATGAGGAATTCAAAAATAAAATCAGATTTTAATTTAGAGATCAAATTAATTTAGGTACTTTTTAGGACTTTAAAATAGGAAAAAATATTAAAATTCTCAATTAAGCCCTAATTGATCCCAAATTTCTAGAGTTAGGTTAAAATGACCCATTGAGTCCAATGGAATTAAAATTAGAACTTTGTTTGGCTTAATAATTTTGAATTTAGCTTTGGTAACAACTAGAGTTATTACAGACTCCCCCACTTAAGAATGATGTCATCTCCAACATTTCTCAAGTGAAGAAAGTACTACTAGAACTGAAAATTTAAATGAAATCAATAGAAAAAAGAATAGTACCGGACTTTCAAAGAGCTGTGGATATTTATTGCGCATATTCACTTTTTTTTTCCCAAGTAGATTCTTCCAACGATCGATTCTTCCATTGGAATTGAACGATTTCTCATATGCTTCTGATCACGAGCTAAGACTTTGATTGGTTCTTCGGCATAAGAAAGATTAGGTTAGATTTCTACTGTCGGAAGCTGAACGAGATGAGAAGGGTCTCTGAGACATCTTTTTAATGACGATACATGGAACACATTGTGAACAACTGCAAAGTCATCAGGAAGATTCAGCTTGTAGGCAGATGATCCTACTTTAGCCAAAATTTCAAAAGGTCCAACATAGCGGGGACTAAGTTTCCCTGCTACACCAAATCTGTAGATACCCTTTGTTGGACTGAATTTCAAATAGGCAGAATCTACAATATTGAATTCTAAGAGACGATGATGAGCATCATGATACTTGCTCTAGCAATCTTGAGCTGAATGAATTCTCTGCTAAATTAAGTGAATCTCATTTTTAGTTTCTTCAACTAACTTGGAATCAAAAAATTGAACGCTTCCTGTTTCCGACCAAGCTAGCGGAGTACTGCTTTTTTTACCATACAAGGCCTCATAGGGAGCCATTTTAATGCTGGCCTGATAACTATTATTGTAGGAAAACTCCACTAACGGAATATGATCTTCCCATAAACTGGCAAAATCAAGAACACAGAGCCTAAGCAAATTCTGCAGAACTTGATTCACTCTTTCAGTCTGACCATCTGTTTGAGAATGAAAGGCTGTACTCATAGCTAGAGTAGTATCCAGATCTTGATGCATAGCTTGCCAAAACTTAAAAGTAAATCTGCTATCTTTGTTGGATACGATTGATTTCGAAATACCATGCAGCCTAATAATTTCTTTGATATAGAGCTTTGCTAACTTCTCAATAGAGTTGGTTTAACAGATAGGAAGGAAGTGCGCTAATTTAGTTAAACGGTCTACTATAACCCAGATTGCATCAGCACCAGATTTTGTGCGAGGCAATCTCATGACAAAATCCATAGATATATCGAATCATTTCTATTCAGAAATTTCTAATGGATGCAGAAGACCACCAAGTCTTTGGTGCTCAACCTTTACCAAATTGTAGGCATGACACTTAGCCACAAAATTGGCTACATTTGTAGCGCCCCGCCCCGTCGCCGTGCGCAAATGAAATAGCCATAATTAAGTTTGGTGACGGAATTGTACGCCACTCGGGGAGGAATAACCCGTCTCCCCGAATAGCTGAAAACCAAACCCCTCTGAAGGGCTGCTGACTCAACCTCAAGGAGGGTTGAGAGCTAATACTTAAGATAAGAGTAGTATCATTATCCTAAGTATTAGATAAATACACATATTGGATTTAGAATACGATAGGAATCCAACATATATATGAGATATCAGAATTTCCTATACTGATTACATCACAATACTAAGTATAAGTAGTATATAACAGAGTGCAGAAGCTTAAAGTAGTCATCCAGAAACATTCATCACAGAAGCTGTATGAAAATATTCGTCTCATAAAAGAAAAAAAAAATACATCTAAAATTATTATAAATATTTGCTGAATAATAGACATAGAGCTAAATACTAAACTGAAGAAAAATAAGCAGAAATGTAGTAAAACTGGATGAGAGTCCACTAATGCTCCACGGGCTCCTCCTGAATCTCCTGGGTGTCCTTCTGACCTGGCTCAATCTAATGCTCAAAATCTAGAAAATTACCGGATCCCAAAAGTACCCCATGTTAGACAATAATTCTAACACATCGAAACTAGTCTAACCAGTTCTTGTTATTCATTTAACATTTATATAATGTGATTAAATTTGCAGAAATACTGTAAATATGATTGAAAGCATAAAACTATATAAAACTGTACAAAATTGAAGTAAAGTAAGATGAAATTGAGCTATACTGAATACTGAAAACAAACCAAATAGTAATGAATCTGAAATTGAGTAATCATATATAAAACTATGTTGTATATCACTGAAACTGTGCATCTGAATATGCCACAACACTGTATGCTGTTGATATGCAACTAAAATATCACTGAATTATCACTAATACTGTTTACTGATGATGCCGATGCATCCTGAAATTTCCCAATCAATGTATGCAACATTCCGTAACCTATAAATTATCACTAATACCTGTACATAATTTTTATACTCACTCTTCATGCTTATGCTCATGCTTATGCTTCTAAACTATATGAGATAAATCCAAAAAATACTTTAAAATCTGATATTGAATCTAAAGTCTCCATTGTGCAGAATCCTGCTAAAAGGATTTTGACTCCTAAATTCTAATCTCGATAATTGGTTAATGTTGAGAATTTACTTAAAAATTATTAGCTGGGGAGATTGTATACACATATTTAGCATGTTTGCAAGAAATGTGGATTTAACAACCCTTAGCTTGTTTAAACTGCACTTATCGAAGCACACTACGATAGGAGGCGGAACCCGATCGCAGTTTACATCTCAAACTAAGGATCTTGTTCAATAATTATAATACTTTTAGTCTTGGAAGGTTTACTCTAATGGGACTGTATTCGTCTAATCCCTCAGGATAGCACCTGGTCATAAGTCCACATTGGAGTGAATCAACCAATTCTGAATACTACTGAAATAATCCAATAATATGGGTATACCTTACTATACCCAACTAATAATCTGAGTTCAGAAGATTCTATTAAATCAATAAGAATTTATCAAATCTATTAATCCTTACTCTAAGTAGGTGTATCCTACACAAGGCTCCAAGGATGTGATCAAATGATCACTCAACATAGGTTGCTACCACAAGGAATAAGTCATATTCTAAGTATTTTAGGTGATTCCTATCACAAGGTATCAAGTTCAACTTTTAAGGTTATGAAGGATCATCTAAGTTTCTACCTCAAAGAGTTACAAAAGCTCTTCCTACCTCAAGGTATCAATAATGAAGGTCCTTAAATATTTTAAGAATGATCTTAAAGCATGACCCTTAAGATCTCACTTTTCTACTTTTTAAGGTTTACTTATTAGACTTAGGTTAAAGTGATCAGATCAGATGATTAAAATTCATTTGATCATTTTATATTCTACAATCATGGGATGAAATCAAAGATCTTATTAGAGTTAGACTATTTCATAAATCATTGCAATTTTATTATCTATTTTATGCTAATAGTCTTATATAAGAGAAAATTAAAGATCTAAAGTTTAGATTCAGATGATTCAATCACACATATTCAATATTATTCTTAGCACTTCTAATTCAATAATTTAAGATCAATACTAAATTAGATGCATTATTAGAACAATGTCAATTAAATTATCTTTTAATCAAGTTAATTGATTAAGTAATTAAAGTTTAGATTTTAATCAAGATAAGTTAGGGTTTAACCCCTAACCCCTCTACCATTAAGACCAAAGGTTACTTTTAAAGATCAATGATAAATCAATGTGTTATTAGTGTATTATTGATGTCAAACTTTAGGTTTAGATTAAGTATCATCTACTTAATCAAGTTAGCAAGATTCTTATGTTTAATTGTAGCTTAATATCATTTACACATGATTAGGTATCCAAATAGATATTTAGAGTTTTCTAATAAACATCCTAATATCATGAAAGCATCTAAATATAAAGATGACATAGAATAAAAAGGTAATTAAGGCTAACCAAATTCTAAATCAAAGCAAAGAGGTTAGTACTTGATTACAATTCTAAAAAACTTGGATTTCATGCCATTAAGTTGTTAAGATATACTATTCAATACAAGCACTTAAGATCCTATTACTTAGCATTTGGCATAACATACATTTCAAATACATTGTAGGTTTTGAGCATTTTATAAAATAACAAAGTTCAAACTTAATTTCCATATAGAATTTTCTGCAATATTTCATTTGATATTATTTAGTCCCATTAGGGTCCTAGGGACCTTAAAATGCAAAAACAGTAAAGTTTTAGCTATTTCATCCAAAACTGGGCAATTTTACAAAAATCTGGCCAGTTTTTGCAAAATTTGGGCGCTTCTGGCGCTGGAGCGCACTGTGGCGCTTCTACCGCTGCAGCGTGCTGTGGCTGTTTTAGCGCTGCAACGCACTGTGGTGCTTTTAGCATTGCGATACGCGGTAGCGCTCTCAGCGCTGCGGCCCTCTACGGCCCGCTGCGGCCCGCTGTGGCACGTTAGGGCGCGCTGCAGCGGACCAACTTGCGAAATACACTGTTCCATTAATTCATTTTGGTATTTCCTAAAATTTTTCGAAGGTTCCGCTACAGCCCGCTACGGCGCATTGTAGCTGTCCATTTTGCGAATTTACTGTTTAAATAGTTTTATTAATGTTTTTATATGTTTCGCAGAAATACCGCCATTTTTCGCCCGGACGGTGCAGCGGTCCATTTTGCAACTTCGGGCGTTGCAGCGCTGGACGACATTTTTCGCCCGGACGAAAACTCTAAGGCCTATTTTTGAGCTTAATTGCTCTCAATCCAGAGTGTTCCATGAGTGGTGTCATATATCAATGGAAAGGTCTTTTCAATACCTTTCCATTGATACTAAAATTAGCACAAACAAAGCATCCTAACTATACAAAAATATGGATAAAGAACAGGGTATACAAAATGGACGAAAATAGAGCATGCATTTTTCGAATAAATGAGCTACCTCAATGAGCCTTAATGGCTTCCTTACATATTTATAGACTTCTATAGATACATTCAAGCATTGTAGTAACATGAAGAAGACAAGGAGAGGAACAAATGAGTACCTTAGACCTTGCAAGAGGAGGAGGAAGAATACTATATCTTCTTCAAGATCTTGGAGAGGAGCTTCCTCTTTCAGCACAAGGGAGGAGGAGGCAAAGAGGAAGGGGAGCTTTAGCTCTTACATCCAAAAAGAAGGAGGCGGGGTTATGTTTTTTCTTAAAGGAGAAGAGGAGGGGAGGCTCCATCATGGCTAGAGGGCTAGGTGAGGGAAGAGGCATGGGAGGAAGAAAATGAAAGAGATGGCTAGTCGATTTTGTGAGGATGGCCAACCAAAAAATGCAAATGAGGAAAGAGAAGGTAAATGCAATTTATGAATAATTAATTATTATTCATAATATTTTTAATTTATTAAAAATTCAAATTAATTAAACGTATTCCGAAAAATCCCAAAATTTCACCCCTAGCTAATTTGGGGGTGGGAATCCAACGGCAAAGTCAGAATTTGATTCCGACGATTATTTAATTATGTCATTTTCCTGTGTATTTAATTATATTAAAATATTCGCGAAAATCCAACGACTTCCAAATACGTCCAAAATATCACTCCTAGCTAATTTGGGGGTGACGATCGCAACGGCGAAGTCGGATTTTGATTTCAATGTCAAAATAAAAACCTCAATTTTCTAATTAATTAAATATTAAATTAATCCAAAATAATTGATTGGGCTCTGAATCGCTCCAAGCCTTCAGAGTTTAGTTCTAATGACTATATGAACTTAATAGAATGATAATTATGATACGATTAGACTAAAATTAAGTTAAGTAACAACCTTGGGTTGTTAAAACATCCTTCTTCATACTAGGCCACCAAAATGATTGCTTTAGATCTCGGTACATCTTAGTTGTAACAACCCAAGATTGTTAATCACCATTTAATCATTCAATTAACTTCAAATCTCTTCTATCAAGTCTTAATTAGTTATTAAGATCAATTTAAGAAGTCTTGATCAAACTTAGAATCTAATCAAACAAAATCATAATTTTGGGTAATTTTTAAAATCAAGAAAATGAAAAAATTAATTTGACCTTAGATTAAAAATCTGACTTCGTCATTGCGTTCCTCACACCCAAATTAGCTTGGGATGAAGATTTGATGTGCTTTGGAGGTAGTCAAAATTTCTTAATTATTTTATTATATTTTCATTAATTTGATAAATGAATTAATTAAAATAACTTCCAATTAAAATTTTGACTTCATTTTTAAATCTGTCACCCTCAATTTAATTAAAAAACAACTTTTCAAAAATTGGTTTGGAAATATATTATCATATAATTTTAATTAAATAAAACTTTTAAATTAATCAAATAAATCAATATATATATATATATATATATATATATATATACATAACTACATTTCACCATAATAGCGCATATCCTCTGCCCTAACCTAAAACACATACGATATGTTCCCATCCCGAGAACCCTCTCCATCCATATCCCTCGAGCGAGCGAGATGAGAGTCGACGATGCGTGGCTCGCGCTGCTACCCTCGCCAATAGGAGGCCTCGTCAAAGATCGAATTGACATCACCTCATCTAGTCGTATGGAGGTAAGCCGACAATAACTCCTTATTTATAGAAACCTCACCTTCTCGATCTAGAAGTCTTGACAAGTTCTTGAAACTGCGCAAGCAGACGATCCCCTAAACCCTAGCAGTGATTTCTCAATATCCAACTCAGGTACTTCCCCCGATTTTACCTTCAAACAGCTATTTAAAGAATTTGATTTATAAGTTACTAAGTTGTTAATCGAAGAATTCGTTAAGGTCTGATTGAATTAAAATTTTCAATTTATTAGAATTAAGTTTGTGCAAATCATGTATGATGCCTAAGTTATCAGCAAATCCATAATTTTTTTTTGATAATGCACTTGAACATAATATTGTTTGTTTTATAAAAATTGAGCTAAAATAAAATTTATATTTAGCTTGTTTCCTAGTGAATGAGTCATATATAAATTTATTATCAAGCTCAAGAGCCTTGATATTTGATTATACAATGAAAAGTGCAGAAAATTGTGTTCATTGCCTAGGATTTGACCTAGAAATATATATCATCATTGATTTGTATGTTAACTCTTACAAATTTTTTCATAAGGGCAAAGATTTTCATTTTATGCATCAGGCAGTCTAATTATGTAAGAAGAGTATTTCTAATTCAAACTCATTTGAAGTATTTGTTTAATTGTATTATTAATACATCTGAATATTCAAGATTTTAGGATAAGTGAACTGTAAGAAAGTATTCTTGAACAGATGGAATGCCGTCATAAATCCTGAAATGAATGAGCTACAAAAGCGAATCTTATGCGAACTTCTGTAAACTTAAGGTGTCTGCACTTAATATTATTGTCTGAGATAAATCACCATCCGTGAAGTTAAACTGAATTGTGAACTTTGAAGATCTATAATTTCTAAAAAATGAAATGCTTATATTTAGGTCCCATGCTGAAATGAAACACTAAAATGACTCACATTTTCTCATGATAGAAGTTTATATTGTGTGTTGTGATTTCATTCATTTCACTAACCTTTAATGAATGTGCATTTAATTCTATAGTCAATAAAGAATACAAAATTACATTCCATACACAGTATTGAGTAACTATATTCAGAGATGAAAATATAAGTTTATCCAGAATAGTTATTGATCAACTGCATTTAGATCTGGAAACATGAATTCATGCAGCACAGATCTAACTTACTAAGAATTCAATATTGATAGTATATTATTTTGGAATAGTAGAAATGGAAATTCTGATACTCAAGTGTTGTGACTTAATTTATTTCAATCCATAGTTTTTCCAAACTGCTTGCTGTAGTATAACTGAACTGGTTAGTGTTATTAGAGCTTAATTAGCAGTAGGATTGATCCATTCTCATAACCTAATATTTAAATAATAATGACCACAGTTCAAGCTGTAGGATGTACCATAAAAAAAAATGCTACGCTTTCAAAGAATTTATTAGTAGAATAACTCTAAGGAAAATCTAATTCCATAAACTAAGTTAATTAACTAATGATTAAACTTAGGAGTGAATGTCTGCTTTAATAATATAAAGTCATTTTAAAAGTTAATAAAATTACAAATAAAACTTTTTGCAAGCACATTAGAATTTAATATAAAGGTACCCAGGATATTACTTTTTGCACTTATTTGCTGTTGCTGCATAAATGAAATGTTTATTTTTATAGCTGTTACAATTCAATGTGCTATACTCTTGTCTTACTTTTGAAGCTATATATATAATAATGCGATTGTATCCACCAGTAAGAGTGCACCATTGAGATATGGTATTCAATTGCAAAAGAGGGATAGTTGTGATAATTTATTTATATATATAGATCTAATTAAGATTGATGGAAGCTTACATGTTCTTAATGATGAAGGGATAGTTTATTTAATAGCTTAATTTTTGTTTTTATATGTTTTAGTAATGAAATAATCACTCACATGTTTCCAAATTCCTATTTTTCTTAATGGATAGGACTATTTGTTAAATTTTTCAATTGTACGTTTATCTGTATTTTCATATTTTCTCTTTTATTATAAATGTTATTATATGAAAATATGCCAATATTATCGAAGTTATAGATGCGAATGGTGAAGTATCAAAATGTTCTAGTGGATTTCTGTAAGGTTACAAGTTATTGATCACATCAATTATAGTTATACACAATGAAGCCTTTTCATCAATATTTATTCTCAGCTTTTACTTATTTTATGCTGTTATTGAATCATACGTGCTAAAAATTTTATAATTTGCAATGATAATAATGTGCTTAGAAACTGTTGTCGGGCTGCACATCTTTGTCTTGGATATATATGCATTGTATAAAATTATGTTCTTTATCAATCGTTTTGTAGTGATGCTTAGTAATTGTCAATTAGAAATTGTTGGATAACTCATAGTTGTCATTCAGAATAATGGTTAAGTATTTATTAGTTGATAGTAATTCAATATGCAGTATTTGGTGTTAAGGAAACTTTATATGTTGATAATATAATAATTTCAATGGTGTGAAAGACCGTATGATTGAAAAATATGCATTTTTGTTGTTATAACCATATGAGATTTTCATTAAATCTGAGGAATTATTTTTCTTCTCTGAATTGTTGTGGGGATGTCTTAAAGCGAATATCTCTTTAGTAATCAAGTGTTACCGTGGGTTCTAAATTCTGTTTAAATTTTTGATAACTCCTTTGATGACTGTTTAGATATTAATGAAATTAATCATTGCTGTTGAGTTTGGCATTATGATAATGTTGCCAATTTAGTTATTTATCTGATTGTTGTTATTTACTGATAAATACTAATCTACAACTTTGCATTGCTTTGTTGTCTTAAAATTTTGTTATAGTCCAAACTGATCTTTAAGAGCAGGATATTCAAATTATCTAGTATAAGTGCATTACATTTTTATATTGAATGTAGTTCTATTATTGTTTTCCATTTTTGAATGTTATGGATTTGCATATATTCTAAAAACATTTACTGTTTTCTCCTATATTTTCTTGTTAGTACAGGTCTGCTTTCCTTTACTAGCTTCTCTTAATTATCTGAATTCAATAAATATCATGAATTTGCTAAAAACAAACAATATACATTTGTGCTATGATTTTATTATAATTCAATTTAAATAAATTTTTATGGGTTATTTGTTTGGTGCTATTTTCAATAAGAGAAATATTGCGCTTTCAAAAATCTCCCAACCAATTTTTAGTTTATATTATTTATAGAGAGAGAGGGATAAAATGCTATAAAATGCTTAAGAGTGGAAACTCTAAGGCACTGACACACATTGCGTTCAAAACTTTCCTTCGATGCCTTAAAATGCAAGCACATAGAGAGATCTATTAGGCCATTGGTTGGAACGTGACAAAAAAAAAAACTAATATTATGTTTGAGCTACATGCATATTTAGTTTTACATTTCCAGTTTACACACATATATAGATAAATATATTAATTCATGAACAATAAAAGAAAATAAGAAGTGTAAGCATACAATACTAAAGTACAATTAAGTTAATTCAGTTATATGATACTGAATCAAAGAGTAGCTCCACTTTATTTTTGTGAATAATTTACTTAAATGCTGCCATTCAAATGCTGTCATCTACCTTATACAAATGCTGCCATTTATTTTATACAAATGCTGCCATTTATTTTATACAAATGCTGCCATTTATTATATACAAATGCTGTCATTTATATTATGGAATTCAAATGTTGTCATCTACCTTATACAAATGCTGACATGAATTGGAACCACATAATGGATCGATTGATATTGATATTGAAATTGTTTATTTTAACCAAATACAAAGGAGACCATACCAAAAATTTTAAGAATTGAAATCTCATATTATTGTCTTAATTATTGAAAGACATCATTCTTCATTATTCCTTTTTAATACCATATCACAATTTGGATGGCCTACATATGGGCAACCATTGTGAATATGAAATCATCAGGATAGATAATTAAAAATAGAAAAACAGTGGATATCACATGATTTATAATATTTTGATAAAATTCTTTTGTTGCAACGCATTGAGCTTAAAACCTTGATTTATACAAAAAGATTTTGTGCACAAAATAAATATTTTATACAAATTTCAGAGGGGTATAAACGGAGGATTTAGTACAGCTATCATTTGCCTGGGCAAGGATATTAGTGTATCTGGAGACCACATAATCCCTTTGAGGGGGAATGTGTGTGTTTGTTTGACCCCACTTGCAGATAAGTTGAGTAGACATACTCAACTCCTCACTTGTTCTGCGCCCACAGGACAAAATTACAAGATAAATAAATTAAAAATTGCATTTCTCGCAAACTCATTGATTGTGAATGATATATTCAATCTTTAAACTGAAATGTTTTTCCATGATTAAATCTTTCATAAATTTGTACAGTGTAGAATTTCATATATATACAATTCCTTTTCTTTTTACTTAGCATACAAATCCATTTGAACATATTCATATTTTCTTTCAAATTGCAAATAATTCAAATACTCCTAACATAATTATTGATTGGCAAAAATATTCTAACATTGTGAGCACAATTTCTTATATACCTTCTTACCATTTTTATGCTTATTGCACCGCTATTTCTTTAAATTTGTAATGTGATATCCGCTTAATTAATGTTTAGCCTACTTTTAAAATGTACTTAGACTTTTAAAGTCTAACCATTTTTTTTTTTTTGCTGTGCCCTACCGTATTTAAAAACTAAAATACGGTAGATCAAGAGCAAGGAGCAGGACTTGCAGTTAAAGAGAAAGCTGAACAATAGTTGAAAAGAAGAATTTACTTTTGTTTATTTATGTACAAGTTCACTTATGAACACTTTGTAAATTATAAATATTTTGTGTTGTGTGTAACCTATTCTTTCATGTTGATTTGAAATTTCATATTGAGTTAGAATAATTGAATGTCCTTCTTCTCCCCATAGATCCATATAGTATAAGATAGTATTAAATGTTGAGTTAGAATCTCCTAACTCAATTTTAAATACTACCATAACACTCATTGTTAGATTATTAAATTTTAATCTAATAGTGAGGCGTTATATTAGTACTACTTGGGTGAATATGATACCCAGAATTATGGCCTTCAATCAAAACTTCATGATACATGGATTTAGGAATCCATAAATGTTTTCCTTGATAAATTACACCATTACGCAATTGCAAATCATGATGACGACCAACTTCAATATCTGCTTTGAATTTTAGATAATCTTCGTCCTTGGTCTGTGAGATAGAGACATCTCTATGGAAGGTGGGTTCCACATTGATATTTACTAGAAGCGGACTTAGTATATCGCTACTGACTGAAGAAATCTCTAGCTTACGAAATTTTTGTTTCAAGGAACTGGAGGCAATCATAAAAAATAAAGTAGCACGATGGCTAAGAGCACCAGCCACTACATTTGCTTTATCTAGATGATACTGAATGCTCGGATCATAATCACTAATAAGCTCTAACCATCTTCTCTGACAGCAGTTCAGTTCTCTTTGAGTGAAAATGTACTTCAAGCTTTGGTGATCCGTGAAAATTGAACACTGAACTCCATATAAATAGTGACGCCAAATTTTTAGGGCAAAGATTACAGCGGCAAGTTCAAGATCATGAACTGGATAATTCTTCTCATGGGGTTTTAACTAAAGAGAGGCATAAGCGATTACCTTACCCTCTTGCATTAACACGCAACCTAGACCAATTCCAGAGGCATCGATGTACACATAATAGTTCAAGCCTTCCTTGGGCATAACAAGTACTGGAGCGGTAGAGAGTGCGTCCTTCAAGGTTTGAAATGCTTCCTCACATTCAGGACTCCAAATGAACAGAACAGCTTTCTGAGTTAACTTCATCAAAGGCAAGGCGATCTGGGAAAAGCCCTTAACGAACTTCCTGTAATATCCAGCTAATCCCAAGAAGCTTTTGATATCAGTGACTGACTTAGGCTGAATCCAGTCCTGAATAGCGCTTACTTTGTTTTGATCTACACGAATACCCTGGGCATCAACTACATGTCCCAAGAATGCAATGGGTTTGAGCCAAAATTCGCATTTGGAGAACTTGGCATATAGCCGATGTTCACACACAGCTTCTAATACTAATCTCAGATGATCTTCATGATCTTTTAAGGTTCGTGAATATATGAGAATATCATCAATAAAGATGATTACAAATTTGTCTAAATATAGCTTAAGAACTCACTGCATCAAATCCATAAAGATTGATGGTGCATTGGTGAGTCCAAACGACATCACTAAGAATTCAAAATAACCATAGCGAGTACGGAAAGCGATCATTCCTACATCATCTTTTTTTACTTACAATTGATGATATCCAGACCTCAAGTCAATCTTAGAGAATATGACAGCTCCAGACAATTGGTCGAACAAATCATCAATTCTAGGCAATAGTTATTTATTCCTTATAGTGACTTTATTTAGTTCACGATAGTCTATGCACATTCTCATAGATCCATCATTCTTCCTTACAAACAGAATAGGTGCTCCCTAAGGAGACATACTTGGCCTAATAAAGCCTTAATTCAAGAGCTCTTGCAACTGCTCATTGAGTTCTTGAAGTTCCTTAGGCACCATTCTGTACAGTGCTTTAGATATAGGTTGGGTACCCGGAATTAATTCAATAGATAGCTCTACTTCTCTGGGAGGAGGTACACCAGGCAAATCTTCTGGGAATATATCAGCGAATTCCTTAACTACTTTACAATCAGAGAGGGGGATACTTTCTTTTGCTTCACCCATCATAGTGATTAGAAAAGCATCACAACCCTTACTGATCAATTATTCAGCTTTAATAGCATTTATTAGGGATAGTTATGTACTGACTTTTCCTATAAAGGTTTCAGACTTGCCCTGAGAATAAAGAGTGACTTTATTCTTAAGGCAGTTTATCACAGCATTATTATCACTAAACCAGTTCATCCCAAGGATAATATCAAAGTTTGCTATTGGCAGGATGATTAATTTGGAATCAAACTCCTAACCATTTAATGGGATTTTGACATTACAGAACTTATGAGCACTGAGTTGGGCTCCAGATGGAAGTCCACTACTTAATGATTTTGCCAAATTTTATGGGTGTGGTTTAAGAATGTTCGTAAAATGTTCAAAAATAAATGAGTGACTAGCACCAGTGTCAAATAATACATTGCAGGGCTGGTCATTAGAATATAGTGTGCCTAATTTATTCATACGAATCGCATTAACAAATTGCAATAATTAAGGTACAGAAATGCAATTTAAAAGAGAAGTTTAGAAATGTGTACTTGAAACCACATTATTATCTTCCGCAGATTCCAGAGGTGTTAAAGCATACACTTGCGCAGAACCAGCAGGACGGTTATTTACCTGCTTCCTGGGATTGTTCTGGGACTTAGGAGCTGAGGGTTGCTCTGGAGCAACTTCAGATGTAGGGGCTGGCATTATTGCCAAACTTGGTTCTCTCCTATTCAGTGAAGTTGCTCTGAATACTTGGTTCTTTTGATACTGCTTAATCTGGACTCCATCTACTGTCTCTGTGTAGGTGCAATGATAGAGCAGGTGGCCTTGACGCCCACAAGTGTAACACTTATGGCCAAAGTTGTAACACTTGCCATAGGGATGAGGCTTGTTACAGCCTTGAATTGGTTCAGCAGTGGGTGCAGCTTCGATTTGGTAGACCTTTGCAGAGTGAGGTCTATGCCTTTTGAAGGCTTCATGTCTGTGGGGAATTGATTGCATCTTTCGCTTGAGATCTTTTTTTGAGTGATGATGCTCAAGCACCTTAGCTGTCTCCACTAGTTCGAAGAATCTAGTCAGATGAAGTGGCACAATCAAATATTTCAGTGAATCTCGTAATCCACTGAGAAAGCGATGGCACTTAGCTGATTCAGAGTGGGTAATCTGTGGAGCAAAATGAATTAACTACAAAATTCTCTTTCGTAGTCAGCGACAGAACCCCTAAGTTAATCTCAGAATCGTGTATGCTATGATATTTTGTGCAGACGGGGGAATGAATTCAGCCTTGAATGCTTCTATGAATTCATCCCAAGGGATGTCTTCTAGTTCATAATCAATGGATTTTGTATTCTGAATATTATCCCACCAGTATTCTGCTTCCGCATGAAACAGATGGGTCGTGAGATGGACAACTTCTGAATTTGGGATCTTCAGACTAATTAGATTCTTCTCAACTGCTGTCAGCCAGTCAGCTATATCCATTGGTGATAAGTTTCTATCGAAGGTGGAAGGCCTTGGTCTTAAGAAGTTATGGAAAAGACTATCCATAGAGTGATGGGAAGGAAAAGGATGTTGCAAAATGGGAACAGCAGGAGCAGTAGTAACAGCGGGTACTGGACAATCGGACATCATCTTTTGCATTGCTAGTGCTTATTGAGCCTGATTCTCTAACAAGATTGCCACCATTTCTCGTAGATGAGCTACTTCATCAGAAGAATTGCTTGAAGCGAAAGTATTATTAATAGGGGTAGTAGCAGGAGGTGATCCAGAATTCATTCTAATTAAGCAATATAAATCTAAGTTTCAGAATCATTCTAAGGAAGACAATAATTAAATTTCTAATAGATGCCAAAAATTCTCATTACTTTTGAAATAAGGGATTACATAAGATTTAGAAAATACCAAAAATCACAGCACTAATAAAATCAAGAAATGACAATTACTCTAACTAGCACTCATATGTCCTTAATGTACTCAGCTCTAAATGCAACACAAAATTCTTCAAAGGTCACTTCCTGATGCTTTCTCTTACATTTTCATTTGAGTCTCTTGATGGTATTGTACCACCAAACTCCTGCATAGTCTAGCATCTGGTCTGTTACTATGTCAACCTAGGGGGACTCTAGACACTCTAAGTGCCTCAGGATTGACTCTACTTGGCTTAACCACTACTGCGTAGATAGAAAAGTCAAGCCCTCGGTACACCGTTTGATGTAGAAGTTTGTCCAAGACTAGGGTTCCTTTTGTTGAAACTCCTTTGATCTGTAATTTGCTCTCTTGTCTCCATTTGAAACTATAACTCCAAGCCAACTCGAAGGCATGCAGACAATAGTCCAAGTCAAACTCTTCATGATCCATTTGATCCTAATAGTAGAATGTACTAATTTTTATAAACTATAGATGACTAAATTTTTAGGATATGAGTATTTTCATTCTACATTTTTTAGAGAGTTACTGATAGTACTATGTTATGGATGTTATATCTTGATGTTTGCACTTCAAAAGAATGGTTCATTAGGTAGAAAGGAATCACAAATCTCGTTCTGACATCTTATAGTGTTCTCTGATACCAACTGTGGGGCCCCGTACCCTCTGCGGCAACGCTAATACTAATATTAGCATAAACACGAGGAGTACCGTGCTCCAACTATGATAAATCCCCAACTCAAGAAGAGTCAGGTAAAACCAACTTGCCTTAAGCCAAGGACTTGTCACCTGGAACTATGAACATACAACAATATCGATCAAAGTAGCAGAAGCAGGAAACAATATAGCATAACATCCACATCACATCATTGTATAAAAGAGTAGGATAAATAGTAACTCAGTTCAAGTACAGAAAGTAAATACATCTAGAATTTAATTATTACAGACTAAATTATTTCCAACTACAGTTTCAACTTTAAAAAACTCTAAAATAGTCATTTCGAACAAACCAATTTGATACTTAAACATTATTGAAATTAAGTAAACTCTAGTAATGAAACTAAACACCGTTCCCAGTGGACGATAAATCTCGGGATCTTACCATCCCATATTATTTCAGACCACGTACACTTGCGTGCAAGCGTAGACTACATATTTTTGGTTTGTCATCAAACTAAACTGATTGCATGGCTTCAAATAAAATATATAATTTGATATCATAAATTAACAAAAAATTCAACTAAAAGTTATAACATTGCCAAACAATGCTTCACAAAATAGTAAGTTGTGGTTTTATATACCGATTATTAGAATAGTTTAGGAATTCTTGGAAAAGTTTCCTTTGCAACCCTAGGTCTTGTAATAAATGCCGATGCAATGGCTAAATCAGATCCTACCATGTAGTTAAAGCATCACTTAATTGTTTTGCATTGGTTCTTCCTTTTTCCCACATATGTAATAATTTATATTGAAAAATATTGCCCAAAGTCAAGGCATGAACCTTGTACTGGTAGCTGCTATCTTTGGGTGTGGATCATTGTTTGGTGAAGTGATGATCTTGTAATTAAGTTTCCCTATACCTTGCAAAACCGTGTTAAACACCTACCAACCGCTTCACTATAACTCTTAAACCAAAGGTTGATCGATCTTATGCATTCTCTGCTTTACAATATATAGAAAGATAGCTACTTGTTCTTCGACTATCATCTGGATTGTTGGAATCAATGTTTTTTTAGTTTTGTGCCTCACAAACTTAAAAAAAGGGGATCTCACATTTTCCACGGGATACACAACAGACGAGTCATTCCCTTCACATAAGGCTCTCAAATAGTTATGATGATGAATATTATATTCAATCAAAAAGTATCATTTATGCATCACTATTTCATTGTTTCATCATTATTGTTGCTATCATATTCTAAGACAACAATAATAATTGCCAATGTTGTAGTGCTAGCTATGTCCAAGGTTACCTCTCTCAATTTAATTACCTATGAGTGGAGTATACAATTTGAGATCTACTATGCACATGCCAATTGAACCATCTTACACTCGCATCTACCATGTACACACTCACATGCACACACGCGAGCACGTACACACACAAACACACATATCCTTTGGATACTATTTTCAGATAATAATGACCTTAGCCTTGAGGTAGTATCGCTGCCTCTGCTTCTCTTTTTCTTTGCAGGGCCTACAAAAAGAATGAACTCTTTTGAAGCTCTATTTTGTGAACTTTGGAAGGTCATCTCCAAGTTAATTAAGTTCTCAAAGGATCCAAATTTCTTGCATATTGAATTTCTACTTTTGGAATTTCCTTTTATGTATTTTTCCTTTTGTTTTTTAGTCTTGTACCTTTTTTTTTGCTTAGGTAATAAATCATCTTCTTTCAGCTAAAAAAAGGATAACATGTAAATTTGTAGATCTAATTTCTAAGATGATGCAACTTCAAAAGCAAAATCATTTAAATAATTATAAAAAAATCCATGCATTTATATTAATTTTGTTTTTCTAAATATATTTTGTGCATGTTACTAAGTTGATCCAGTTAGAAAAGAATTGTGAGATGTTCGGAGCAGGTCAAGGAAGCTGTAGTAAATGTGTGGCTTGTAAGATTTTAATTCAAGACCTAGGATAATAAATTTTAAACTTCACATCATAATCAATTTAATGTTAAAATAAATAACAGTGAACCAAATGACTTTTTTATCAATGTTTATTGCAAAATAACATAGCATTACCCTCTAATAACACAACTACTGTACTTCCTAGTTACAACATATTAAAATAGCCCCTTAATCCAAATCTACTCACATTCGTACACAACCATTAGAAAATCACAAAACAATGAGAAAAACACAAACTAATTGTAGCACAATCACAAATATTGGATTTATGTGGTTCGTTGTAAACATCTACATCCACGAAGAAAGAGAATAAAAAACTTCACTATCCAGAGGATAAATTACAATTAGGGTATCACAATCTTTCACCCTCACCCAACAATGACTTTTATTATAGTCGCCAAGCTTCCCACGTAAACAATACAATAATGCCCTAAAAATGGATTCAAAATGCTTATAAACAATTCTATACCGCCTAAATTTGCCCTAGGAACGCATCCCTTCGGGCTTGAATTGCCGCAGGCGCCTGGGCGCCCAAGTCTCGGGCTTGGGCCAACTTTAGGGGTGCCTGTCTCTCGGTGCCAGACAACAACACTAGCTCTTGGGACCCCTCCTCGGTCTACAATTGTTGTTGGGCGCCTGGAGGGCCCCCTCCTAGGGCTACAGGCCTTGTCGGGCGCCCGGTTCGCTGTCAAACAGTGATGCCTTGCCGTAGAACCCACCGAAACTCTGTCAGTACCTACTTTGGTGATCCTAACCATCATGTGAACATTTCATCTTCCAATTCAACAAACCACCATTTTTATTGTTTCTCAAATGTTTTTGTTTTCAAATCACGTTGAACATTCTTTCATATCCAACAATATTGTCTTTAATAATTTTATATTCATACACCAAGAGAGACACAATCTTTTTTTTAAAGGGTTGTTGAGCTTGCCAAGCTCCTGACGCTAGCAATTAAGGGTTGAGTCTGCCATTTCTTTCTATTTTAATCGTTTTTTTATACGCTTTATATGATATTTTGTTCAAGTAAATTTATAATCTTATAGACAAAAACCATGATTTCTTTTGTATTTTCTCAGTGCTTTGTCAGCCATGGGACAGCAGATCAAAGTTCCTGATGCTTTAGGTGTAAGAATTGTTATTTACTGGCTTTTTTTGGTGGATCTGTTAGTGCTTTTCTTGTTTTGGCTATTAGAAGACATCATTTGTGGGCTCCCGATTTTCACTTTAAGCTCTAATTTCAAACCAAGTGTTCCAGAGTTTCTCTTTCGCGGCTTTATGGTTCCAACCATATGCATAGTTTTAGTTATTAGATCTCACATTTTATCATTTTTTTACTGGCGTTCCACTCCGATTAGTTGGGGACGTTGGCTTGAAGTTCATAAAATATTATTATATTATCGGATAACACAGGCTTTTAAGTTATAAGCTAACTCTGTTTGGTCTGTTCCGCTGTAGGTAGATGAAATGGAACGAATTTTTGGTGCGAAATGTAGACAAAGTCGTAAATGAGAATTTATTAGCAGAGATGATTTTGTCATGTGGCATTGTCGCAGTCTCGATTTCAGATTTTAATCTTCATTTCTTTTGCTAAGTTCTCGGCTGCTCACCTCTCAGAATTCTCAGTCTTTGCAGTTTAGGGAATCAGGCTTTGTTGATATCGCCTCCTCGAGTCTTTGCCTCAAGTTCTCTATTCACCGTCGACTTTAAGTTCGAATCTTCAGCTGTAGCCTGTCGACCTGTCGTAATTTAATCCGTGCTTTCTTTGTTCTTTAATCTTTATAGTTAATGAATATTGATCTAACTTCTATGTTAATGTTAGAGTGTCAGACTGTTGGTTATTATTTTCGCATGCATGAGATGAGAAGTGACAATACTTTGTACATATGTTTGTAGTTCTGTGATGTTTGCAGAGAAAACGGTCGTATACTTTGTACACATGTCTGCAGTGGCTGTAGCCTTAGCATGCATGCAGAAATCAACTCCTCAATTCTCTCTATTATTTACTTTTAACTACTTTGTGATAGTTAAGTAAATTTTATTATTTAGATTATAGTGTTTTTTCTTGCATGCCATATAGTTCTTGCTTGCCTACTTTTCTAACTGCATTTATTTAAATCATGTCAACAAAATTCATAGTTAAGAAATAGCTAGTTGTGATTTCTATTAATCTTTCATATTAAGGGCTCAGTTGGTTGCTAGAAGTTGGAAATCATATTTTAAAAATTAATGAATCCTTAATTTGGCTTTATGGAGTTAAACAACAAAATTAATTCCAAGCTCAACAAACAGAACATCTTGACATCTAATTAGTCATATACGATAAATTGCAATGTTTCTAGCATTTTTTTGCATTAAACATATATATTTGGAACTGTAAGTAATTAGATTACTTATTAATTTAAGATAAAATATTTCAAGACTTACTTTAGTTCTCACTTGTATTCTGAATTCAAGAGATGAGAAGAGAAGATACATTGTGCAAATTCTTGCAGAGAAAATGGTTCTATACATTGTACATATGCTTGCAGTGGTTGTAGTCTAAATATGTATGAAAAAATTGACCTCAACTCCTAAAGTTCTCTCTAATATTTTACTTATCTATTCAGTGATAATTAAGTAAATTTTATTATTTAAAATTATAGTATTTTTTCTTGCATGCCATATAGTTCTTGCTTGTTTACTTTTATAACTATATTTATTTAGATCATGTTAACAAAATTCATAGTTAAGAGATAGTTATGATTTCTGTTAATCTTCCATATTAAAGGCTCAATTGGTTGCTAGAAGTTTGAAATCATATTATGAAAAATGATGAATCCCAAATTTGGCTTTGCCAGTGTCCCGGAATATTACATATTCTTTTTTTACGGAGCTAAACAACAAAATTAATTCCAAGCTCAAAAATAAAACTTCTTGATATCTAATAGTAGCATACTATCAATTTGCAATCTTTCTAGTATTTTTTTGGCATTAAACATAAATAATTAGAACCGCAAATTATAGGATTACTTATTAATTTAAGAGATAACATTTCAAAACTTACTTTAGTTCTCATTTGGATTCTTGAATGCGTGAGATGAGAAGAGAAAATTCTTTGTACATATGTTTGCAATTTTGTGATGTTTGCAGAGAAAATGTTTGTATACATTGTACATATGTTTGTAGTGATTGTAGTCTTAACCTGTATGTAAAAATCAACCTCAACTCCTCAAGTTCTCTCAATTATCTTACCTAGCTATTCTGTGATAGTTAAGTAAATTTTATTATTTAGATTTCTGAAGTGTGTTTGCAATGGTTATAGCTTGTTGATGCAAAAGTGTGTTTGCAATGGTTATAGCTTGTATGCAAAAGTTGAAGTGTGTTACTTTTACTTGGTGTTCTGTGAATCTGTGAGAGTAAAGTAAATTTATATTTAGGTTTTAGAAGTATATTTGTAGTGGTTGAGCCTACTGGGCTGAACTCAGAAGTTGATCTCAAGCTCTCTTCATTGTTTGTTTTTACTCGATTGTTCTGTGAATCCATGTTAGGTAAGTAAGTTCTATTATTTAGATTTTAGAAGTATGCTTGCAGTGGCTATAGTCTGTGAGAAAAAGTTGTCCTCAACCTCACTTTATTATTTTATTAACTGTTCTATGATTTTCTTACTTAAAAATTATGTTGCTTGTTGCTCAGCCATTGCCCAATCCCATTACTCTCTTTAATATAATACTGGATAATTGCAAATGCTAAAAATGAAAATCATTGAATATTGTTGGGCTGAAAGTCTTAAGTTTGTTATAAAATGCAACTATTTCAAATTTGCTCTAAAATTGCTGAAGTGCTTCAAAATTTCAATAGTATTCAACGATTGGATCTGAAGTTGAGATATTATCAATATTTGTCTTCGATTTGCAACCACCCAAAGCTCTCAGCATCCCTAATCCCCAATATTTTGTCTTCGATTACATATTTTGTAATTTCATTTAGGCATGAAATATAAGAATAGTGTGACTTAATTTTACATTATTAAACAATCGTAATAAGAAGATACTGTACTAGTGCAAATTGCATCAATTGAACGAGTGTTTAGCCTTTATATTATTGAACAGAATAAGTACAATAAATACAAAAGTGATTAACAGAAAAAAAGTTCTGCTAAAGAAAAACTTAGAATACAATAGAAATACAACAAGATTTGTCACTCAAGTTTTTAGGTAATACGGTTGGGTTACCGTATCACGTAAAAACTGAAATCATGGCAAGATCCACCAGCTAAAACACAGCCTGAATGAAGGCAAACAAAGACCAGCCTGAACCAATTGAAAACACCAAGCTATCCATAGAATGAACATTGCTTAGAAGCAAGAGAACTAATCCCAGCGATATAGGAAAGCACCAACAAAAAGAAAATCCAAAAATACCAGAGCATCCGGCACAAAGAATCGAACTGAAATAAGATACACGAATCTAGCCACATATAATCGCACCAACAATGATAATAAATAACAGCTATAGTCAACAGAAATAGCGCTTTACTGTGTTGAAGAAAAGGCAACTAGAGGCTTCTCATCATTAGAGAAAGCAAATTTTGTTGCATGAACTTAAGCAGAAGCAGGTAAAAAGACAATGAGGAGAAAGCTGAATCCAGATAAGACCCACATCCAGCCAATATCCAGTTTCCATAGCAAAACATCAAGTAAACTAATTTGTATAATAAAGAAAATCGCAGCCATAATGACAGCCACAACAACTGCAACAAGATAATGTTAAAGATAGAGCAAGGAAACCAGTACTTGCTGCGACAACAGCAACAAGCTGAAGAAAATGACTAATTATAATGATAAAGAGAGGACAGCCATTTGTTAAAAGCATTTGAACCATCTGATTATAGGCTATATGTGCTGCGTCAATTGTTTATAACTCAAAAAATGAGACTATTGCAAGTTTGACATTTAAAGCACGAAAACTCTTATTGGAAAAATACACGAGTCATGCTCATCCCAAATACAATAAACCATTATGGACACAACAATTAAAAAGCCTCTTTGTAACCGTTTTCCCATTCCACTCTCAACCATTGCAATGTTTGCACCAAGCTCGGGGGAAGGAGTAAGCTGCAATTATGGGGAAAGAGGTTTTGGACTAGTTTGAAGCAATTGAGGCAAGAATAAATGAGCGCGAGGCTCTTTTTTTTCATAATAAAGAACACAATTGGTGCTTTGAGAAAATCCTCTCGCTTCCAGAATAGCGGTGGTTTTTAATGTTATGATGTCGAGATCAATTGGATCATCAAGGGGAGAGCAAAAGGTGCTTTGGCGAATTCCAGCAGACAGGAAGTCTGACACTTAGGTGCCAAGTATAAGTAATAATAACAAAGTACGAAAGCCATAGCATTCATCAATAACATTCATCACTGAAGCTAAGTAAAAACATTCATCTCAAAAAAGAAAGAGAAAATACATTTAGAATTAAATTATTATAAGCCATTTATTTAAAAATAAAAAAGCAGTAAATGAAAAGATTTCTCATCTCACAGATAAAGTACTAAGCAAAATAATATGAACTGTGTCGACTATTGCTCCTCGGGTCTCTCCTGAATCTCTTTAGTGAACTCCACTGCTAGCTCCTCAAGCTGCTCCAGATCTGACAAATTGTCGGATCCAAAAATGCTGATTTCCCGGACAAAAGAAAAGAAAAGACCTCGTGTTAGACAATAAGTCTAACACATTAAGAACTGCAACATGCTTTATTACAGTTTAAGAAGATTAACATTTAATAAAACAAAAAACTACTGCAGAAAAGTACTGAAAAAAGAACGAGGTACTAAAACGAATATCCTATAAAAGACTGAAACAGAATAAAATACTAAAATAAAGCTGCGGTGTATGCCACTGTTTATGAATATATATATATATATATATATATATATATATCTAAATATGCCATATAATCTTATACCACAAATATGTATAACTTTGATATCACAAGACATCCCACAAATCATAGGTGAGTAGAACCACTCCGCTAACATATCCTAATTGAGTAGAACCACTCTGCTAACATATCATGGATAAGCAGAACCGCTCTGCTAATAAAATGATATGCTTATGCAATTCATGATATGCCAAGGGATTTAATAAACTAAATGCTTTGAAATCATTAAAGCTAGAAAATAAACAAAACTAAAGTAAGTATCTCTTCTTGTTATTTAAGGACTTAGCCTAATTATTTATGCACATTCACCTTGAAATTCTAAAAATCAGAAGTTTAATTGTATAAACTATACCATTCTATTTTAATTATTCTGAATTCAACATTTAATATGCATTATAATTTTAAAACATCTTAATTCATCTCATGATAAGAGTACATATGCATGATCAGTATTATAAGATTTAAATTTTCTAGTTTACTAACCTAGAGTCAAATTCAAATCAACAAGTGTTAACTAAGTCCATGCAAAATTAGAAGGTACAACATCAATTTTTGATTTAGGTTTGTATTATATAAACCTAATTAGGGTTTCACCCTAATTATGAGATATTAGAGATCTAAGATGTCCAAACTAGATTATAAGTTTGCTAACATGGTTATTGCTGTTTAATGATCATATGCATACTTGTGGTGGCCCTGCCCCGTCGTGGTCATGTTGACTCTTAAGTTAACATGATTACAGTGAAGGGGTCACCAAATAACAAGATCCATACTTATGAATAGATTAGGCACACATCTTAACCTATTATATTTAAGGAGTTTGTCATTTATAAGAGTTATTTCACTAAATGAGAAATACATGAAAGTAGAGTGCAGAAGCAAAATAATAAATATCCATTCATTACAATATAAGGAATTAAACATCCAACTCAGAATAAGTAAAGTAGCTAAAAGTAAAGTTAACCCTGTATTATTACAACATGATTTTGAAAGTTAAGCAAAAATGGAAATAAAATCCACTCATCCTCACAATGCAGAAAAGCAAAGCTAAGGGTCTTCAATATCTCGATCCTCCTCCCGAATCTAGTCTTCAGAAGGTTTCACAACCTCAATTAGCTCAGAGTCTACCATTGTCAGTTTCACAATGATAGGGCCCCAGCAATCTAATTAGACAAAATGTCTAAGTATATTTTAAGCTGCAATTTATTATGTTAATTTAGATATCACCATTAAAAACATAAAATACAAGCAAGTGTAGGAGCATAATGTGTAAGAAAAGAAAAAGGTTATTATAAACAATAAGTTTATAATCTTAAACAAAAGGAGAAGTAAGCACATACCTCCAACTATAGCTGCAACAAGGTTAGGTATAAAATAAAGACTAAATACTAATATTGAAAGAAAAACTCATCCTAAACATGCTTATGATCAATATAAACTTATGCTAATTGACATAAAGTAAAAGAATGTGCGAATCATTTAAATAACTAAAAGCAAAACTAACATCCAGTATATATAAGCAGCGAGCAAGACTAGCATCCTATAAATAAATAAAGCTAGTAAATGCAGTAAGACAGTAAATAAGAAAATGCTAAAATGCAGAAAAGTAAACTGAAAACTGTTATGGCTACTCAAGCCATTCAAACTTAAAGCAATACATCAATCTCACTTATCCCGATGGGCTAAGGCAAAAGTTCTGAATTAAATGTGCATGAAATCACTTAGCCTGCTGGGCAAAGGCAGAAACCATGAGTAGAAGTGTACTTAAACTAGTAATGCCATATCAGATTCCGATTAATAAGTCAGTAGGGAAATAGTCTATTATGCATCATCCTAGGCTGCCGTATAGGGCTAGGCATGATATAGACTATCGAACTAATAACGAGGTCTAGCCGATCCCGAATGCAAGAAATGAAGAGGCATACTACTTAAGCTACACTTTACTGAAAACACAAGTAAAAGTGTAAATGCTACTTATGAAAATTCAATGTTGACACAGGATATTCATCAAATATATTATGTACACAACATATGTCCAAGGTATAAAGCTCAATACAAGGTAAGCAAAGGAGAGACTCTACTAAGACATAGGTGATATCCATTGTTATCTAATTTATTTGTTCTATCTACTCCAAGTTACACAAGTTCAGGATCTCCAATTCCAACTATCGAGTGTATCTCAAATTCATGACCTTATGAGTTAAAAATAATTAGAACTAATCAGGTTCTAATCTAATTAAATCAATGTCGACTATATAAAAAGTAAGTAAATCAATCGACCTATTTTGCTAATTTTAAGAATCCTGAACCCATCTTGATTAAGCCAAATCAAGATAAAATGATTAAGAACTAAACTCCAAATATTGGGGTTCAATTGCTTAATCCAAAGGTGAACCTACAGGACTAAAGTTTTACCACCCAATCTCACAGATTAAGATTATAACAAATCCTATTAAGTAAATTCACACTTAATATAATGGATCTCTAGTCTTAATTCTAAAATTAAGAGATCAAATAATCATAAATAAACTATGAAAATCTATAAACTAGTAAAAATCAAGGCTGCACATATTGAGTAACCAATTTTACTCAATAGATGAAATTTAACTTAAGAGCCAATCCTAACTCCTAAGGAATGAGCTCTTAAACACTAAGATGAACACTCAAGCTCCAAACCTAACTAATGTTATAAGAAAGTTTGGGAAATGAATAATAGGTTTAAAGAAGAAGTATGATGTGAGATGAATCTCACATCATACAACTAATAATTTATTATAAATTTTCTTAAGAAAGAAAATTAAGGATTTTGATTAAGACTTAATTAATGGCTCAATTAAATGAGATTTCATTCTAATTTACTAAACTTACTAATTTTAGAGATTAAAACATGAATTTAAGACTTAAAAGGTACTAAACCCTAAATATAGGCAAAATGACTATTTTGCCCCTCCTTAAGGGTCTAAAATTCTACTTTTTGAATTAAGGCTCTAAATTAAAAATTTTTAGTAGCAAATGATTACTTACCGTATAATATGAGGACAAACAGTAATTACATTAATTTTGGATGATTATTAAGTATTATGAGATCAAATTGAGAAATTGACTCATAGGGGCAATTTAGTAATTTTACTTAATGAATTATAATTTTTATGTCAGTTTATTATAGCTTGCTGTATAAAATTTCCATAAAATCTAAAATTTCTGAATTTTGATAAGTGTTGGCTAAGTTATAGGCAAAATACAAGGTTTAGGGCTAATTAAGCAAATTAGGGTTTCCTAATTAGGGTCAAAAACTTAACTTTTCTATTTGAAGTTCAAATTCAGTAAATTCAGTGGCTATAGCTTCCCTATAATCTATTGAGCACTTTAATTGGGAGTAGACCCAATTTGAATCTCATTTGATTAAGTTATGGCTTAATTAAGATTTAGGTGATTAGTGAGTGATTATTGAAATTAATCACAAAATCACTAAACCAATTATACCACTATGTTCTATTCTATTCTAAGAGTAATCAAAAAGTAAAATTACTCAATTTGGATTACTAATTATGCTAATATTCACTAATCAAGTTTTAGAGTAATTAGAGTTGATTAAGAGATCTAACTTTTGGATCTAAAATATTTTGTAATTTACTGTTAATTAGCTCTTCCTGATCAAAATAGTATATTGGAAGATCTAATTTGGAGCTCAATTAACCAAGTTATAGTTAATTGAAGTTCTAGGGTTAATTAGGGTAATTAGGGTTAGGTCCTAAAAGTGATTAAGTAAATACTAATTCAAATAGAGAAATGAATATTACTAGGTTATTTTAAAAGCTTTTTTGATCACTTTAAGACCCATATTGCTTATATTTAGACTAGTGTGTGAAAAGTTACAAGTCTTGGAAGATTAGGATTTGGGTCCAAAAGTGATTAGTCAAATTATTATTCAAACAGTAAAATTGGTACTACTAGAACAATCCTGGGAGTTTGTTGATTATTTTAAGACCCATATTGGGTATATTTAGGTAAGTGGTTACAAAGTTATGATAGTTTGAAGTTTGGGACATTTAGAGTAATTATGAAGGATCCTAAATGTCACTATATGATTTATAGCTCTTAAGAAAATTTGGATAGTACTAATAAATTCCTTATAATTTTCTGGTTAAAATGATATATAAATATGCTAGGTTTGGAGTTATAATTTAGGAGTTATGAGGATAATAAATTATGCAATTTAAGACTTTAATTTAAGTTAAATTAACATTAATCATTTAATTTATAATCTATCATTAACTTAATATTTATTAATCACTTTTGCAGATATGGCAGGCCCCACGGGAAATCAATCGACGGTCAGAAGGTAGGCCCTACAAGGCACGTGGAATAATTTTATTGGCGGAGGCGCCCTGGGTGGGCTCCACTGCCTCTGGCAAAAGAGGCAATCGCGGGCCCCACCGTACGACATGCGGAGCATTTTTATACGCCCCACCACTCGTGTGGGTCCCATGCACTTGAACTGTATGCGGATGCAGATAGAACCCATGTGGAGGCGGGTCGGGCTCGGGTCGACCCGGCCCGACCCATAGCTCTTCGTCTTCCTCGTTTTGTCCCGAGACATACCGGCTAGGGCACGCAAGTTGGACGACCTTCCGGCGGAGTTAGGCGACAGCCCGCATGCTATTGAGTCTAGCTCGGCGAGGGCTAGCCACAGAGGGTTGGATCGGCACCTAGGGTTGTCTGAAGTGCCTACAAACGTTAAACCTAGATTTCTAGGGTTCGCAGGTTGAAGGATAACGGAAAGGACTATAGCCTTTTGCCCAAATTTGGTTGATCGGACCCGATCAAACATGATCAAGTCTGCTCGAAGCTCAATCTAACATATGAAATTAAGATTTAAATAAAGAACATAGCAATCAGATGGGTAGATCAAAAGATAAAGGTACCTTAGATGAACGACGGACGAGCTTTGCTTCGATCCAGATGGGTTGAGTAACTTCCGTGGATGCAGATCGCATAAAAAGAGCGAACCGAGCCTATTGCAGGGTTTAATCTGCGTGCAAGAGCAGTGGCATTAAGGTGGCAGGGGCCATATGGCACTCGTGGGGGAGGCGGCTGCCGCGTAGGGAGTTCGCTCGACACGCGGTGGGACGATTCTCCTTGACCGTTCGATCATTTGATCGAACGGTCGACACTTACCGTTCATTCAAACGACGCGGAAGAAATTAAGGCGACGACGTCTTCTTTAAGCGGACGACACCAATTCATTAACTTAAATAATATTAATATTTTAATTCATTTATAGTAATTCTATTAACTAAAATTTTGTAATTAACTGCATCCAGGAAATTTTCAATAAATCACTTTTAGCTAATTGAGGGGTGAGGAACGCAACGGCGTAATCGGATTTTTGATTCGATGTGTACTTAATTATTCAAATTTTCAGGGTATTTAAATAATATTAAAATATTCAACGAGAATCTAACGACTTCCAAATGCCTCCAAAATATCACTCCTAGCTAATTTGAGGGTGATAAACGCAATGGCAAAGTCAAATTTTTGATTTGAGGTCAAATTAAATAGGTCAATTTCTAGGGATCCTGAATTTCCCAAAATCAGGATTTGATTCATTTGATCTCTGATTTGGACTGGATCTTATAGGTGAGTTCTTAATGACTTAATTAATGTACTAGCATTATAATTATTTATTTAATTACTTTTTGCACAATGATCCAAATATAGCAATGTTATATCTTAAAGTGATCAAAAAAGTATGAGGAATATTCTGATTATATTAATTTTTTAGTTTGATTAATGTTTTCACTAATGACAATTTGGAACTTTAACTATATTAGGTTAAACCCTAATTATGCCAAATTAGCTCCAAAATAGTCATACTCAGTGTCGCTATTATTGTTATGCTATAGGAAGTATGAATTCACTGGTTTTGCTTAGATTGGATGCCAAATGTAGAAGATGACATTCAAGAGCTTTCTCGCATGTTGACTTTTGAATGAAAGATGATGCTTAGCTAGTTAGGATTTTAAAACCCTAGGTAAAGTAGCTTAAGTAGTTTTATTACATTAACTATCCTTATGTGAGAGAGTGTGAGCTGAATGAACACTTATGGTGATTTTTAGGATGTGACATTTTTGGGGAAACTTAGGAGAGAAGGTCATGAGAGGTATAGAGATGAAGTGAGATTCATATGAGTAGATATTAAATCATGAGAAGATTTGATCAATAGTAGGTAGTCAAGTTTTATGATGAAGGTTATAGTGATAATAGCTACAGATCCAACTAAAAGGAATTGGATTGAGATTTCTAGTCAATTAATAAATAAGGAAAGATAGTTCCAATGAATGCTAGTATGAGTAAAGAGATGAGTGATCCTTTTAGCTCAAGCCAGATAGGAATCTTTGGATGAATTTCTAGAATAGGTGAAAAATAATATATTTTATGACTACTTTGTATAGATGAACTACCTATGAAGTCTTAAAACCTCTAAAATCATTGAGGAAGATTGAACCATAAAATTTCACTTTGTTTTTCTAAGATAGACCTTTATATCCCAAGGAATTAGTTTAGTGATCAAATGGGGAACCTTGAGGATAATAACTACCAAAATATGTTAGATAGACATTAAGGGTTTTATATTATTATAAGTCTACTAAACCTTTATTTTAAAAGTATAAAACTTGATTATATATATATATATATATATTCATATCAATTGACTAAAGACCTATGTCTTAAGCCAATTGGGGGTTCAATTAACCCCAATCTTTAAGGTAGATAACTAAAATTAGACAACAAATGGATATCACTTGCTTAGTTTGTGTTTTGGAAATTTTCTCTTAAATGCTGCATTCCTTTGAAAATCTTATTCAATTGATCATAATTCATTTGCATAATAATAACTATAAATTGAATTTGAGAAGGAGTTTCACTAAGGGTGGATTAGTCTGTACAAATATTGAGCCAGGGCTGGATATGGAGTGTGGTGACCGGGGATCGAAGTTTGAGAGTCTCTAAAGAATGATTTATATATTTGAAAATATGCATTTATGAAAATAAATGAAATAAAATACATAAATGTTCACATTTACATTCAGAGCCATACACATATGAAATACATAGTTTAATATTTACAAAATAAATTTAACATCTTTACTTCCTTACATCTCTATCTCTTTTCTTTTTCTTTTACTTGACAGATCTTCAAAGCTTTTAATTTTCAAAACCTGAAAAATTTAGTTACCAGTCAGGTAGGAGTACAAAATCGTTCTTATAAGAATAATTCTAATATCCTATAATAGGCATAAATCAAATATGAAACTAAAAGAAATATATATGAAAAGAAAGCAATGTTCTCAAATTTAAATACTGCCCTGCATATTAGCTTTGAAATTCATCATATATGAAAAGCATAAATTTTATCAAAAGCTTTTGTAACAATAAGTCGAGTTCGTAGAGTCCTGAGCCCAAATGGGTAAACCCATAGGCATAACCTATAGGAAGCTTATCTCACTACCCATCAGTAGCTTACTCAAAATAGGAACTGATGGTGTGTCTTTCCTCTGGATTTGCCCACTTCCTACAAGGGGCTATATCCCTCCATATAACTCCCAGGGGCTGCCAGCATGCCCAATCTGTACAGATTTTTAGTGTTGCGTTCCACCCTCCAAAGACAAACACCACAATAATATATATCATTTTTCATCTTTTTGTTACATGCTATTTGATATCATTCTTTTGCAGGTTTAATAGCGGTAAGCAGTTTTGTAATAAATAGTGCTCAAATGAAAATAACTCAAAATAAGAATACTGAAATGAAACTTATAAGTAGATTACGTACTCCTACCTGATTAGTAACTGAATTTTTCAGGTTTTGAAAATTAAAAGCTTTGAAGATTTGCCAAGTAAAAGAAAAAGAAAAGAGATAGAGATGTAAGGAAGTAAAGATGTTAAATTTATTTTGTAAATATTAAACTATGTATTTTATATGTGTATGGCTCTGAATGTAAATGTGAATATTTATGTATTTTATTTCCTTTATTTTCATAAATGCATATTTTCAAATGTATGAATCATTCTTTAGAGACTCTCGAACTTCGATCCCCGATCGCCTTAGAATTGGTATCAGAGCTGGAGTTTGAGATAGTCTAAAGAATGATTCATCAGAGCCAGCATTATGAATACAATTTTAAAAATGCTAGATTATAATAAGTATAATTAGTAGTTAAATTTTAAGTTGGAGAGCTAATATTTTCATTCCTAAAATTGATTAAATTCTCCCTTTGTAAATTCCTTATTCATCTTGATTTTAAACACTTTTAAACTGACATTGGATTAAATAAAAGATCATCTGGGTTTATTTATTAAAATATTGAGGGTAAATAAAGAAATTAATAATAAAATTTATATATTTTTAAATCCAATGTGAAATTGCATGAGTTGAATTGCAAGTCATTTAATAGTTTTAAAAAGATGTTAAGTTTTCTCTAGAAATATCTATAGATTTTATGGATACTAAAGTCACTATAGATCTTTGGTGGCTTTGATTCTTAATTGCCATATGAAGGTAATATTGCTGCAGAACATAAATGGTATTTTGTTAGATCTTTAAGGTAATCCTAACAACTATAATTCAATAAATTTCCATCAGTGAAGCTTTCTCCACAAGTTTGAATAACAGCTTATACTACAGTAAGTAGATTGGAATAGACTAACTTGACTATTGTTAGATTCATTCAGATTTTATTTAAATGTATAATTATTTATGTTGAATTTTATTTCAGAGTCTATTAAATATTTTTTTTTCCTAACATCACAGAATGTTTAAATATCTTAAGATAGTAGATATTTAAATACCCAAAAATCTATAATAAGAGCTTACCACTCTCATTGGACGAGATTACAATATTCTAGAGCTCACATATGCAATTTTTCATTCCTTAAATTTTCAAATAGTTTAATTCCTGAAATCTTTAAGCAACAGTTCTATCACTTATTTGGCAAGCCTTATGCATCCTACTTTAAATGAGTTTAGCATTTTCTTCATCTATTATAATATAATCGTTCCAGTGAAACTTCAGTTTCAATTAAGTACTGAAGAAATGTTCAATGCTGTAACAACCCAAATTGTTACTTAGCTCAATTAAGACTAATCTAAGTCTTAATTAAAGTTCTAAGTCACTAATTAAGTAATTTAGAACTCATCTCTGAAATCAGGTCAAACCAGAAGTCAACAAAGTCAAAATCAGAAATTTTGGAAAATCCCAAACTCTAGAAAAATTGACTTTTTATCTAGACCTTAAATGGAAAATCTGACTTCGCCATTACATTCAGAACACCCAAATTAGCTAGGGGTAAAATTTTGAAGGCATTTGGAAGTCGTTGAATTTTCGTCGAATGTTTTAATAATATTTAAATACCTGAAAATTCAAATAAATAAATACTCGTCGAAACAGAAATCCGAGTGCGCCGTTGCGTTCCTCACCTTTCAATTAGCTAAGAGTGATTTATTGGAAATTTTTGGAATGCATTTAATGGGGTAAAATTAATTAATTAAATCTAAATAAATTAAATTAAATAATTTTTTTTTAATTAGGATAAACGGCGCCGTCCACTTAAGTTCAACGCCGTTACCCATTTTTAATTTTGCGCCGTCTATCCTGACGACGCTCTCCGCGCCGTCTGATCGCGGGATCCGACGGCTGTGAGTCGTCGTTCCCGCGAGAGCGCCGTGTGGCTCGAGGGAGCTGCACGCGTCGCCCTAGAATCCTTGCCGGGCTTCGCAGTCGACAGAGGACCTCCCCACCTCTCTTAAGCCACCGTTTAAGGTCTGTTATAAGACCTTTGAAGTCCCGGTTGCTCGGTTTCACTCCTGAAGTCTGGAACCTGAGTTCGAGCCTCGTCTCTCTGCCACCGTTTAAGGTCTGTTATAAACATAGGCATGAATTGGCTTAGTATGCATAACGCTACTATTAACTGTCAAAAGAAAAAGGTTATCTTGCAAACTCCAGGAGCTTCAACAACATTTATTGGGAAGTTCAGCACTAGTAGCTCCTTAATCAACGCAATTCAAGTAAAGAAAATGGTGTGCAAAGGCTATAGTTGTATTCTGATGGTAATGATGGGTAATAGCAAAGAAGTAACCCCAATCTCTAAAATAAAAGTTGTTAGAGATTTTGAAGATGTTTTTCATGAAAATCTGCCTGGTTTACCACTAACCAGAGAAGTAGAATTTGAAATAAATATAGTTCCGAGGACACAACCTCTATCAAAAGCACCATATAGAATGGCCCCGAAAGAACTGCAAGAGTTAAATGAGCAATTACAAGAACTACTAAATAAGGGGTTTATTAAACCAAGTATGTCCCCGTGGGGAGCTCTAGTATTATTTGTAAAAAAGAAAGATGGGTCTATGAGAATGTGCATAGGCTACAGGGAGCTGAATAAAGTCACCATTAAAAATATATACCCACTTCCTCGTATCGATGATCTGTTCGATCAGCTTGTCGGTGCTGTAGTGTTCTCTAAAATTGATTTAAGGTCAGGGTATCATCAAGTGAAGGTAAAGGACTCAGATGTAGAGAAGACAGCATTCAGAACACGATATGGACATTACGAGTTTCTTGTAATGTCATTCGGTCTCACTAATGCCCCATCTTTGTTCATGGACTTAATGCAGAGAGTTCTGAAACCTTATCTAGATAAATTTGTTATAGTTTTTATTGATGATATCTTAATTTACTCAAAGACAGAAAAAGATCATGAGGAACATTTGAGAATGGTTCTAGAGAAGCTTAGAGAGCATGAGTTATATGCTAAGTTCTCAAAATATGAATTCTGGTTGAATTTTGTATCATTTCTTGGCCATGTGATTGATGCTCGTGGAATCCAAGTAGATCAGAGCAAGATTAGTGCTATTCAAGATTGGGTTCAGCCCAAGACAGTTACTGAAATTCGTAGTTTTTTGGGTCTAGCCGGATACTACAAAAAGTTTGTTAAAGGCTTCTCCCAGCTTGCCGCACCACTTTCAGAAGAATGTGAAACTACATTTTAGTCTATAAAGGACGTATTAACTTCTGCTCCAGTTTTAGTTCTTCCAAAAGAAGGAGTCAATTATCAGGTGTATACAGATGCATCTGGAATTGGGTTAGGATGCGTATTAATGCAAGAAGGCAAAGTTATAGCATACGCATCTCGCCAGCTTAAAACTCATGAAAGGAACTATGCTGTACATGATTTAGAATTGATAGCATTAGTTTTTGCACTAAAAATCTGGCGCCATTATTTGTACGGAGTTCAATGCTCTATATTCACAGACCACCAAAGTCTGAAATACATCTTTACCCAGAGAGAATTGAACTGTAGGCAAAGAAGATGGCTGGAATTAATTAGTGATTATGACTTAGATATCCAGTACCATCCAGGAAAAGCTAATGTGGTAGCTGATGCGTTAAACTGTCACACTGTTCTTAACAGCTTAATTTCAAAAAGTCCGTTGATGAATGAGTTTCATAAAATAGAAATTTCTCTTGCTATGGGAAATTCAGTCAGTACCATGATATCCATGAATAATATAGAACCTACTTTTTATAGAGATGTATCAATCTCTCAAAGCAAGGATGATGAATATTTAAACCTTAAAGTGGCAATAGAAAGTGGTCGTCGTCCAGAATTGCAGTTTAAGAAAGGTGCTATTTACATGAATAATCGTCTCTGGATTCCTAAGTCCATGCAGAAAGAGATCTTGTTTAAAGTCACAATTCAGGATATCAAATTCATCCAGGGAATTCTAAGATGTATCAGGACTTAAAGCAATCATTCTGGTGGCCAGGAATGAAGAAAAGTATTGTCGAATTTGTTGCAAAATGCCACGCTTGTTGCTTAATAAAAGCAGAGCATCAAAAGCCTGGTGGCTTATTGCACCCACTAGAAATCCCAGAATGGAAATGGACTGATGTAAACATGGATTTTGTCATGGGTTTGCCTCGTTCAAGATCTGGAGCTGATTAAATATGGGTTATAGTAGATCGCCTTACAAAATCTGCTCATTTTATTCCAGTCCGTCAAACTGACTCGGTGGAGAAGTTGGCCAAATTATATATTAAAGAAATAGTCAGATTGCACGGAATTCCTAAAACAATTGTATCCGATAGAGACAATCATTTTACTTCTAAATTTTGGCAGGCTGTCCATCAAGATTTAGGCACAACTCTGGCCATGAGTACAGCATTCCATCCCCAAACAGATGGCCAAATAGAACGAGTAAATCAAGCCTTAGAAGATCTCCTACGTTTATGTATGTTGGATCTTTCAGGATACTGGGAAGAGCATATTCCTTTAGTGGAATTTGCATACAATAACAGTTTTCAATCAAGTATAAAAATGGCATCATATGAAGCCTTATATGGGAGGAAATGTTCATCCCCGCTAGCATGGTCTGAGACAGGAGATACTCAATTATATGGATCTGAGCTAGTGGAAGAAACAAATAAAAAGGTTAAACTCATTCAACAAAGAATCAGAACAGCTCAAGATAGGCAGAGTAAATATCATAATAATCGTCATCGTCTTCTAGAATTCAGCGAAGGAAATTTTGTATACTTAAAAGTGAGCCCGATGAAAGGAATCTATCGTTTTGGAGTTTTAGGAAAGCTCAGTCCAAGGTACATTGGACCTTTCAAAATTTTGCAAAAGATTGGTTCAGCAGCTTATAAATTAGAGCTACCAGAAGATTTTGCTGCTGTTCATAATGTATTCCACGTTTCATCACTAAGAAAGTGTCTTCGAGATCCTTCTCATCTTATTGAACATCCTGAAATTGAAATTCAGCCTGATCTTTCTTACACTGAAGAACCAATTAAAATCTTAGATCGTGATCTAACGAAATTAAGAAATCGATCTATTCCAATGATAAAGATTAAGTGGAAGAACCGGTCTTATAATGAAGCCACCTGGGAGAAAGAGGTGGATATGCGTCAAAAGTACCCAAACCTTTTTAATCAAGGTGATTCTTCAACTCTATCTTATTTCAATTCGTTTCTTTATATCTGCTTAAATTCTTTTTCTCACTTGAGTGATGTCGAGGACGACATCATTCTTAAGTGGGGAGTTTGTAACAATCCAAGTTGTTACTTGGCTCAATTAAGACTAATCTAAGTCTTAATTAAAGTTCTAAGTCACTAATTAAATAATTTAGAACTCATCTCTGAAATCAGGTCAAACCAGAAGTCAACAAAGTCAAAATCAAAAATTTTGGAAAATCCCAAACCCTAGAAAAATTGACTTTTTATCTAGACCTTAAATTAAAAATCTGACTTTGCCATTGCATTCAGAACACCCAAATTAGCTAGGGGTGAAATTTTGAAGGCATTTGGAAGTCGTTGAATTTTCGTCGAATATTTTAATAATATTTAAATACCTGAAAATTCAAATAAATAAATACTCGTTGAAACGAAAATCCGAGTGCGCCGTTGCGTTCCTCACCTTTCAATTAGCTAAGAGTGATTTATTGGAAATTTTTGGAATGCATTTAATGGGGTAAAATTAATTAATTAAATCTAAATAAATTAAATTAAATAATTTTTTTTTAATTAGGATAAACGGCGCCGTCCACTTAAGTTCAACGCCGTTACCCATTTTTAATTTTGCGCCGTCTATCCTGACGACGCTCTCCGCGCCGTCTGATCGCGGGATCAGACGGCTGTGAGTCGTCGTTCCCGCGAGAGCGCCGTGTGGCTCGAGGGAGCTGCACGCGTCGCCCTAGAATCCTTGCCGGGCTTCGCAGTCGACAGATGGCCTCCCCACTGCTCTTAAGCCACTGTTTAAGGTCTGTTATAAGACCTCTGAAGTCTGGGTTGCTCGGTTTCACTCCTGAAGTCCGGAACCTGAGTTCGAGCCTCGTCTCTCTGCAGCCGTCCAAACCTAAGGTACCTCTATCCCTAAATCTATGCTTCCAAATGTTAAATTTCTTGTTCGCATGTCAATTTCATAGTCTTGATTGAATTTTGAGCGGACCCGATCGAGTCGATCAGGTCTGGTTAACCCGGATTTGACTAAGATGCAACAGTAGAAACCGTTACCTATTTTTCTCGCCGAGCGTAGTGACCTAGGGTTTGATATTGCCGGAGTTGTGTGTCTTCTCCGGCGGTGTTTGAGGTACCAATCAAAAGGTCTCTTCAAGACCTTTCGATCGGTATGCGGCTCGTCGTCTGGTACCATCGTCTTCACCTCCATTTTTCGAACCCTATTTCCTCCGCCTCGGATCACTCGCGAAGACGAAGCCCTCTCGGGCTGGACCGGGGCGGCCCGAGCCCGACCCGGAACCCGTGGCCCATGGCTCTTCGGCTGCCACGGTGGGACCCACCACGCAGCGCGCCAGCCAATCCTGGCGCGACTCGTGTCCAGCTCTGATGCCGTCTGAGCTGTGGGGCCCGCGACCTTCTGCCTAGCCAATGATGGCCCGCCACGTGTCCTGCAGTTATTAATATGTAACGTTATATAATTAAAATGTTATTTAAATAAACAAATTTATATATTAATAATAATAATAACAGAACTATTAATACAATTAAACAGAATTTAATTAATCAATTAAATCAAATTTTTAAACCTTAATAACTCCTAAAATACTCATCCAAATTATGCATATTAATATATCAAATTGATCAGAAAAATATGAGGAATTTATTTATGCCAATAATTTTGCATTTGGACCTGTGTCTAGCAAAGTGATTATTTAGGGTTTAATTTAAGTTAAATTAAATATTACAAATTTTATTTAGCTCATAACTTTGTGTAGGTTGACCCAAACATATTGAATATGGGTCTTAAAGTGATCAAAAAATCCTAAAGATTAATTTAATAGTATTCATCTTGCTGTTTGGATTAGTTCTTGCCTAATCATTTTTAGGTCCTAACCCTAATTACCCTATTTAACCCTAGAACTTTAATTGACCATAACTTGGTCAATTGAGCTCCAAATTGGATGATCCAAAAATCCATTTAGATCAGAAAAACCTAAATAATAGTAATCTATAAAAATATTTAGGATCCAATAGTTAGATTTATTAATCACCCTTAATTACTCTAAATGTTGATTAGTGAATTTTAGCAAATCTAGTAATCCAAATTGAGTGATTTAAGTTTCAAAGGACTCCTAAAACCACTTAGAATCTATCTGTGAAGTTTGATTAGTATTTGAGTGCTTAATTTTACTAATCACTCACTAATCACTCTTAACCCTAAATTGGTCATAACTTAGTCAAATTAGATCCAAATTGAGCCTACCACATGTCACTATGATCAGTGGACTATTTGTAAATAATAGCCACTGATTTTGCTTAATTTGGATACTAATTGACAAAATTAGGTTTTTGACCCATAATTAAGAATCCCTTAATTAACATTTTAACCCTAAATCTTGTATTGGTCATAACTTGGCCTATACTTATCAGAATTTAGCAAATTTAGATTCTATGAAAAGCTTAGAGAGTGAAGGTCAATAATCTAAATGAAAATTTAACTTTTATATAGCCAAATTTCTAATTTACCCTTATGAGTCAAATTCACTAATTTGATCTCATATGGCTTAATAATCACCCAAAATTAATTTAGTTGCTGTCTAATCCTACATTAGACAGTAAGAAATACTTTCCAAAAAAAAATTTTAGAATTAAAGCCTTAGATCAAAATTTGATCTTTTGAACCCTTAAGTAGGGGAAAAATGGTCATTTTGCCCAAATTTAGGGTTTAGCCTTTAAAAGCCCTAAATTCAGTTTCTAATCACTAAAATTAGTAAATAGAATGATTTAGAACTAAAATTAATCAAATCCAAATTTAAATTAAATTTTTGATTAAAATCTCAATTTTAGCTCCTTAAGAAAATTCCTAAGTCTTAAGTGAGTGATTTCTCCTTCTTTAATCATTCTTAGACCTTCCCTTAGGTCCTTATAACATTAGTTATGATGTATGTCTTGGGAGATACTCTTAGAAATTAAGAACCTTAATTCCTAGGATTAGGAATAGATTTTAAGTTAGAATTCATCTGTTGAGTAAATTGGGTTACTAAATAGATGAAACTTTGAGTTTACTAGTTTATAGATTTTCTTAGTTTGTTAAATAATTATTTGATCTTTAAACTTTTGAATTAAGAATAGAAATCTATCCTAATGAATTTGATTTATCATTAGGATTCACCTTAACCTAATCCATGAGTTTTGGGTTCTAAACTTAGACCCTTAGATTATACCTTTAGATTAAGTGATTAGACCCCATCATCTGGTGTCGAATTCTTAATCTTTTCATCTTGATTTGGCTAATCAAGATGAGGTGGGGATGAATTAAATTACAAAAATTAGGTCGATGATTTATTCACTTAAACCAAATAGTCGTCTTTTGATTAAGTTATAATTAGGACTTGGCCAGTCCTAATTATCTTCAACTAGTAGGATTCGTGATTCTAAGTTACAGAATGTGTAAGAATTGATGATTCTGAAACTTATGTAACTTAGAGTAGATAGAACGAATAAGTAGACAACAATGGATATCACCTGTGTTTTAGATAGAGTTTTTTGGCTCACTTTGATTTTGATGCTTCGTATTCCTTGATTTTGAGCCTTATACCTTGAACATGTATTATGTACTTAAGATATTTGATAAATATCTTATGTTAATTTGGAACATTCATAAGCAGCATTATGTTTTCATTTCACAAGTGGTTTGTAAGGTGTAGCTTGATTAGTATACCTCTTCGATCAACCCGTTCGGGTCGGCAACCTTTCGAGGGTTTAATGTCCGACAGTCTATGGCCATGCCTAGTCCGAGTGATAGGATGGATAGACTCTTGCCATACTGACTATAGAGTCAGGATTCTTATATGGCTATACTAATTCAAGTACACTTACATTCAGTTTTGTCTTAGCTCATCAGGCTAAGAGTTTTCAGTGATATTCAGTTCAGAGTTTCTTAGCTCATTAGGCTAAGATTTACTGAGTATGTTTTCAGTATGAGTGACTTAGATGATCACTGCAGTTTCTGTTTTCAGTTGCCATTTTACTTGTATATTCTGCATTGTAGCACTGTTTTACTTACAGATTTCTTGCACGTATTTTTATATAGGATGCTAGTTTTATTTACTATTTTCATATGCTCACCTAGGATGTTAGTATTTTCAGTTTTTCACTGTTTAAATTTTGTATATCACTTAGCATAATCTGTTTGATCATAAGCATGTTTAGGTTGTACTTTTCTTACAGTTTTGTTTAGTCTTTTGCTTACCTGTTTTTATTGCAGTTGCTTGGAGGAGGTATGTATTACTTCCTATTTGCTTAGTTATAAACTGTTTGTTTATAGCTTATTACTGTTCTTTTTGTACGCTTTCTGCACCTATTTTGCTCAGTTCTGGTTTATGGTGATATTCAAGTAACTTAATAAATTGTTTGCCCTAAAATGTGCTTAGACAATAGTCTAACCAGTTTTTCTTTTGTTGGTTGGGGCCCTACCATTATGAAACTGATAATGGTAGATTTTGAGTTTGTTGGAGCAGCTGATCCAGTGGAGAGCTTACCATTGGAGGAGGAGCCCATTCCTGAAGATTTATAGCTTTAGCTTTCTTTCTTCTAGTGAGATTGAGAGTTCTTTTATGTTCTTATTAAACTATTTTAAATTGTTGTAATAATATAGGTTAAATCTTTTCTTTTCAGCTCTTTACTTATTCTGTATTATTGTATCTATACTGTATGGATGGATGTTATATTCTTATTGCTTCCGCACTCTGAGTTCTTGTATGATCATTTAGTGATAATATTTTTGGATGAATGACAAAGTCCTTAGTTAAATTGGATTAGAATGTGTGTCTAATCCAATCTTAAGTGAGGACCTTGTCATTTGGTGATCCCTCCACCGTAATCATGTTAACTTAAGAGTTAACAGGACCACGACGGGGTAGGGCCGCCACAAATGCAGATCTGTGATTTCTTGAAATATTAAAGTAGACACAGGATTTTTATTTGATACAAGAGTATTAGTTCGCACCCATACTCTACAGAATATATTAAAAGTTTAAAGATTGCACATCAATGGTAGTTTGAAGATAGCTTTGGATGGAGGACAAGATATTAATTACAAGTTGAGCACTCCACAATCAACCATAAGTATTTGACTGATGTTATATTAGCCATACCGTAGCGACTTTATTAAAAAGCTAAATGACATATTGAGATCGTTAGGGACAGAAGCATCTAGATTATTATTAACCCCTATGACTAGTGTCTAATACTTCAAGTACATTGCTTATAAAGACATCATTTATACTCCTTTTAATACAACAGTAAAATAAAATAGTAAGTTGTGTAAGGAAGGTTCTAATTGTCTAAATGCATTGCATGTGAATGAAATCAGGTGCTGCCATAATCTGTTTTGGATTTAAGTATCCTTTAAATTCCTCTAAATCCTCCACAACCTTTATTTATAAACCTATTAAGGGACATCTGAACTAATAGTATAATACATAGATTCAACAAACCCTCCGTTGGAAAACGGTACAATATCACTCTTAGGACACCGTACAGCAATGTAACAATCTATTACTTTATAACTTTCAGATATTTTTGTCATTCTTAGATCAAGGTACGATAACTGGAATGGGGGTGAATCTAAGACAAATAATTGATGCTGAAATATTTTCCATAGTAACCATTGATAATTTAGTTATACAACAGTTGCTGAAATACTATCGATAGTTATCAATTTGGGCTATCTGGCTACAGCAGTAAGATTTTCTTGGAGTTCAAAAAGGGTTCAAATTTCAAATTTTGATTATCTATAAACCCAACTATAGGTTAAGATGTTACTTAATACCTACCTCAATGTATATCCTTTGTCAATTACTAATGACATTCAGCAGATTTTAAGTTATTTAAGTATACTAAAATCATACAAGAATGCATAAGAATTCCTTACTAGAGTACTTGGTGATTAAATGCTATTACTGCTAAACATATAAAGTACTAATAGACTCTAATTGAAAGGTGATTAGATTAGATCCGTTATGAATCCGTTATGTCCTAAAGTAGAATGTAATAAAATTCGGCCAAGAAGATTTCAGACACAAATTTATTAAGATTCATTATAACAAAGATTTTAATCAAATAGTTAATTAGATAATTTAGCATCAATAAGCTTAAGCATTTCAAGTTTTGGCTTTTATACATATCCATATTGTATTGTATTTGATGATATTGTATTTGATACACTTAAATATGAAGAAAACATATCCCACTTATTCTACTAGTAAGTAATTCTAGATCTAATAGATTTCTTTTAAATTTTAGATTGATGTCGAGACGACATCCTTTTAAGTTGGAGAGAATATAAAATGTTAGAAATTCTTTTCAAAGTTATTTATTAATATTTAAATAATTTATACCTCAGAATCAAAAATAGAGTCCGCCATTGGACTCAGTAATTCCAAATTAGCTAGGAGTGTTATTCTGAGAATATTTGGAATTCGTTGATTTTCCCGGATATTTTTCGATCACTCAGAAATTTTTGTTAAATTAGGATTCCAATTTAAGACAAATAAAAATGTAATAAAAATATCCTCTTATAATGCCTATTGAAAAGATCATACTACAAAAATTTAAGCGCATTTGGGATCCCGGATTATCCTGAATAAATTCATAAAGTTTAAACTTTAAAGGCTAATAATACAAAAAATATAAATTAGAATTTGGAAATTTTTATAAATCTAAGTTAAGCATCATATGAGGAAGTTATATTTCAAGTTTCGTTAATTTTCAAGTTTTCGATTTATCATAATTAATTTTCAAATATTTTTTTTAAAAATCAATATAAAATAAAATACTTATTCAAATTCAATAATTTTTAAATACGTGCGTTTGTTTCATCAAGACGATCGTTTCGGTACCAAGTTTGTAATTTTTGGAGTTCAAATGACTTCGGATCTTGGTTCAGAATTTCCAGACGTTTATTTTTGATCCAACGACTGTTATGTGGTGCCCCACACCCTTAATCCCGTCGAAAGATTAGGTTAAAGGTGGGGTGTCACTCTAGCTAACCCCTCACTTATCATTGGATTAGGATAGACTCCATAATCCACCTGATTAGGGAAGGATTAACACAGAATCAAACTAACAGTCACTGTATAAGTAAACAAACAAAGTGCGGAAGCAATTTAAGGAAATATAAACCATCCAAGTATCACAAGACAAATATGAAAGAAAAATAGAACTCAGAATATAAGTATACAATCTAAAAATTATAGTCAATAGTACCTATATTATTACATGATTTAAAATATTTAAATATAATGAAAATTACTCATCCTTACTTGAAATATAAGGGAACTAGATGACAGCTTCTTCCATGGGCTCCTCCTCTGGATAAGGCTCCACACCTAACTCCTGCTCGTCTAACTGAAAGGAGTCTGCCATTGTCAGTTTCACAATGTAGGGCCCCAGCCAAAGAAAAGAAAAATCTGGTTAGACAATTGTCTAAGTACATTTTAAGCTGATGAATTATTGTAAGTGTTAAGTAAATCACCATTTGACAACATCTAAGCAACATGTATAAATAAAAAGGAGCAGCAAGCAATACAAAGAAATAGGGAAGCTATAAATCATCATTTATAACTTAAGCAAAGAAAAGAAAAGAGGCTGAGACATGCCTCGCATACAAACTAAACAAGGAAGGGCGTATAAATATACATACCTAAACAAGTGCGGTAAGAAAAATTCTACACCCTAAACATGCTGGTGATCAACAGAAAACATACCAATTAAAATAAATAACTCGGCAGTGGAACATATAAATAGCAGCAAGAATCTAACATCCTAAATATATATATAAAAGCAGTACAAGAAAATAACGGACGGAATATAATACTGAAAAGTGAACAACAACAACTGCATATAAAGTCACACGTGCATCGACTGCCATACAGAAAAGAGCTACTCAAGCCCATCGAATACCAAAGAAGCTTAGCACCATCATGGCTAAGACATAAAACTGTGTACTCCTAGCGACATAAGGAGGCTAGGCATATAAGCACACAAAGCAAGCGAAGGGTCTTAGCACAGTACGGTTAAGGCCCAACTGTATGCCTCTAGCGACATAAGAAGGCTTGTAAACTAAGAATACAAGGCAACCTTAACGCCAGTACGGCTAAGGCATCAACGGTGTACCCCTAGCGACATAAGGAGGCTAGTAAACTAAGCACACAATAAAACAGATCCTTCCCCTAGTGATATAAGGAGGCTAGGCAATAAGGATATAACTGAGAGGCAGCTCATAAAATCATTATCTTTTCATAAATCACTTTAATATTTTCACAAGGAATCTAAGGAGTCTCTATATTTTCCTAACAGTTTATTTATGCATCAAAAATATTGTATGATATGCTTAAGGAAATGTGGCACAATAATCAAGGAATGCGTAGCAATAAAATATCAAACAGAAGCAAGGGACTCTACTAAATATGGTGATATCATTTGTTTCCTACTTAACCATCTAACTATTCTAAGTTACACAAGTTCAGGATCACCATTTTCCTACTATCGAGTGTAATCCAGAAGTTCATCCTTATAAGTTAAAAGGATTGGAACAGATCAGGTTCCAATCTAGCTCAATCAGATAGACGACTACGAGTTAAATAAATGAATCATACGTCCTAGTTTTGTAAATTTAGACATCCTAACTAAGATCTGATCAAGATTTTCTAAACCTATAGATTATGGATTAAATACTACGAGAATTAGGTTTAATCACATAATCCAAAGGATAAGACCTAAGTTCTAGGTTTTATTCTATAAGTGATCTACTAGTTATCGCAAATCCTATTAAGTAATTAAACTTAATAGGATAAATCTCCTACCTTAAATCTAGAGTTAAAAGACAAAATAATCGAAACGAATTGTAAAATAAAAGAAAGTCTAGAAACTAATAAACCAAGGTTTTACCCATTGGGTAACCTAATTTACCCAATGAATGAACTCTAACCTATGATCTATTCCTATTCTCAGGAAAGATCCTTAAGGTGTAGTGCTTAAGACTTAACAGAAATTATTAGAATCTGACTTAAGGGTTGATTTCACTTGCTCAAACATTACTAAGATGATTATAATATTAGTCTTGGCATTCTGGGATATTATCCAAAGGATAAGGGTACTTAGTCCAATCTTAGGGCAAAATGATCATTTTGCTCCTACTTTAAGGGTCAAAAAGTCAACTTTTGACTTAGTGGTTAGAATTGATTTCTCTTAGCTCCAATTGATTCCTTACTATCTAACTTGAAAATAGATAGTAAGTACGCCTAAATCGGGCGCGAAACGGTCAAGTTATGACTAAAATAAGGCTAAGGGTAATCTGTTCATTTACCTAAATTTCTAGGGTTTAGATCCTAAATATTATTTTTTTATAATGATGACATTGAAATTCTAGGTTGGTTAGCATCTTGAATTTTCCATTTTGGAGTTGATTTGACTAAGTTATGGTCGTTTGAATTTCGAGGGCATTTTGGTCATTTTCACCAAAGTCAACTCTAAATTATAGGTTGACTTTTTATCCTAATGTCCGAATGAGAAAACTAATACTACTACGGTAATGGGGCTGCTCTCCTGAGCATTTTAAGACCCATATTGACTATGTTTCGATAATCGGGTAAAAAGTTATGAGGCTCTAAACAGGTCCTAAAATGCTACCTCGTTATACGTATCCCGAAATAAATTGTTACATTATGTTATTTAAATCCTTATATTTTTTTGAGTATTTTAAGACCTATATGGCTATGTTTGGATCATCCTACAAAAAGTTATTAAACTTTTAAGATTTACTATTCAAAAATACAATTTGAATTATTTTACTATTCATTTATTCTAAGGCTATGGGTAATTTGGTCATTTACCTAAATTTCCAGGGTTCAGATCCTAAATATTATTTTTTTATAATGATGACATTGAAATTCTAGGCTAGTTAGCATCTTGAATTTTCTAATTTGGAGTTGATTTGACTAAGTTATGGTCGTTTGAATTTCGAGGGCATTTTGGTCATTTTCACCAAAGTCAACTCTAAATTATAGGTTGACTTTTTATCCTAATGTCCGAATGAGAAAACTAATACTACTACGGTAATGGGGCTGCTCTCCTGAGCATTTTAAGACCCATATTGACTATGTTTCGATAATCGGGTAAAAAGTTATGAGGCTCTAAACAGGTCCTAAAATGCTACCTCGTTATACGTATCCCGAAATAAATTGTTACATTATGTTATTTAAATCCTTATATTTTTTTGAGTATTTTAAGACCTATATGGCTATGTTTGGATCATCCTACAAAAAGTTATTAAACTTTTAAGATTTACTATTCAAAAATACAATTTGAATTATTTTACTATTCATTTATTCTAAGGCTATGGGTAATTTGGTCATTTACCTAAATTTCCAGGGTTCAGATCCTAAATATTATTTTTTTATAATGATGACATTGAAATTCTAGGCTAGTTAGCATCTTGAATTTTCTAATTTGGAGTTGATTTGACTAAGTTATGGCCATTTGAATTCCGGGGGCATTTTGGTCAATTTTCACCAAAGTCAACTCTAAATTCTAGGTTGACTTTTTATCCTGATGTCCGAATGAGAAAACTAATACTACTACGGTAATGGGGCTGCTCTCCTGAGCATTTTAAGACCCATATTGACTATGTTTCGATAATCGGGTAAAACGTTATGAGGCTCTAAAGAGGTCCTAAAATGCTACCTCGTTATACTATCCCGAAATAAATTTTTACACTATGTTATTTGAATTCTTATATTTTTCTGAGTATTTTAAGACATATATTGGCTATGTTTGGATCATCCTACAAAAAGTTATTAAACTTTTAAGATTTACTATTCAAAAATACAATTTGAATTATTTTACTATTCATTTATTCAAATTGTATTATTTTACTGTTCATTCCTAAAGTTTTTATATAAAATTTATGAAATCATTAATCTTTAATTAATTTGTGATTAATTAGGCTTAATTGCTAATTAACATTAATTAATCTATTATTTAATTAATTTAATTATATTTATTAATATTTTACTGTAGCAAAGTAATTAGCACTAATTACTTTTAATTAGCCATAATTATCTGTTAATATTTAATTAACAGTATTTAATTATATTTTATTGTTCATTAATAATTAATGATCCTAATTACTGTTTAGGGTTTAATTAACCTTTAATTAATTAAATTAACCTCTAATTATTCTTAATTAATTAAGGTTACTGTTCTAAAGTAATCTAATCATAATTTAATTAGCCACTAACTGTAATTAATTAAGGCTAAATAGTAATTAATTAACACTAACAGTAATTAAATTATTAATTAATTAACAGACAGTGGGCCGCACTGGACACGTGGCTCTGCCAGAGGCTGCCACGTGGCACTGTGGGCCCCACCAGGGCTGAGTCAGCTCGGGTGACTAGGCAGTGGGCCCCACCTAACACGTGGCACTGCCAGAGGCTGCCACGTGGCACTGTGGCCCCACAGGAAGCTGACTCAGCTCGGGTGACTGGGCAGTGGGCCCCACTTGACAGGTGGCACTGCCAGAGGCTGCCACGTGGCACTGTGAGCCCCACAGGGAGCCGGACCGCCGCGGTTGACCGGGCAGTGGGTCCCACTTGCCACGTGGCGGGCCCAGAGGCGGCCAAGTGGCGCTGTGGGCCCCAATGGGGAGTCGAACAACCGCGCGGGCTCGGGCTGGGGGCCCCACGTGACACGTGGCGCGCCGGCTGGCGGCCACGTGGCACGGGGGGCCCCACGGTCGAAGCTGAAGTGTCACAGCTCGGCGTGTGGGCCCCACGTGACACGTGGCCTGGTGGGCCCCACCGCGGCTGACGCGGACTCGGCTCAGGCGGGTCGGGCTCGGGTCGACCCGACCCGACCCGAGGCCCGTGACCTAGTTGCCTTTGGGGCCTCGGTGCCCCCGATTGGGTGGTTATGAACCCGATCGGAATGGTGGATGGGTAGAGGACAAGTTCACCTACATATCCTACAATTTTTGCGATGATCGAACCGAAATCGGGGGCGATCGGGGTACCTGAAGTGCGGGTTGGCGGAGTTTGGCTCGGACGGACGGTGGGCCGGCTTCGGGGCTTGATTCCGGCGCGATCTGGGCTCCGATTTTCGCAAACCCGGAGCCCAGAGGTCGGCCGAGGTCTTATAGACCTGCCGGCGACCTCGCCAAGGTCTGAGAAGGGCCGGATTAGCCAGGATCCACGGCGGGCCGCCGCGTGTTGCGACCGGGCGACGGGGCCGAGGAAGACGACCCCGTAGCCGTTGGATCTGGTTCAGATCTAACGGCTGCAATGGCACCGTCCAATCTAACGGCGTCATTAGCTACACTTGACGGAAAGTTAAATACTTAATGGTGTGCCGTTAAGTATTAAAATAATATATATATATATATATATATATTTAAATATTTTCCTGAAAATTTTGAACATATTTTTCCTAGCTAATTTGGGGTCAATTAATTCGATGGCGCAGTTGGATTTTTGATCCGACGAATATTTTGATACCTCGTTTTCCGGGATATTTTTATTATTAAAATATTCATCAAAATTTTGACGACTTCCGATTGACACGAAAACTTCACCCCAAGCTAATTTGGGGTCAAGGAATGCAATGGCGGTGTCCGTTATTCAATCGGAGGTCAATTTAAATAGGTTAATTTCTAGGATTTCTGGATTTTCTAGAAATCAGGATTCGATTCGTTTGATTCCTGATTTGGACTAGGTCTCCAAGGTTGACTTCATTTGACCTAATAAGCACTTATAATTGTGTTTAAGACTTAGGATTAGTCATAATCAACTATGATAACAACTCGGGTTGTTACAGTTTAAGATCACAGATTTGCTTATATCATAAATAACCTAACTTATTTTTCGAAAATCTGATCTCCTCTTTTCCCTCAACCGAAAGTTCTTCATTCTCCTGCGCAAGCCGATCCCCTCACGCGCGATCGAGACCACCTCCTCCCATTCGCACGAAGGCGACGCGTGGCTCGAGCATTTCTCTCTCGCATGATAGCTGCCCCCCTCTCGCCCTTATCTTATCCTACGAGGGGAGGGGAGATGGATTCCTGCGAGGATAAGAGGAAGGTGGAGGCGACCCGAGATGAAGGAACGAGACTATAGATTTAATTATGTTATATACATATTAAATGAATAATTAGAACTGTTTAGATTAGTCTCAATATGTTAGACTTATTGTCTAACACGAGGTACTTTTGGGATTCCACAATTTGCTAGATCTTGAGCAATATATTGAGCCAGGTCAGAAGGACACCCAGGAGATTTAGGAGGAGCCAGTGGAGCACTAGTGGACTCTTCTTCAGCTTTACATTTCACTTAGTTCAGTTCAGTACTAGCTTTTATGTATGTTTCAGTAAAATGTTATAATAATTTTGAATGTATTTTCTTTTCTTTTTTAATACGAATGTTTTTATACAGCTTCTGTTATGAATGTTTCTGGATATTTGCTTAGCTTCCGCACTCTATTATATACTACTTATACTTAGTATTGTGATATGATCAGTATACTGGAAATGTTGATATCTTATGTACACATTAGATTCCTTATGTGTGTTTCAAATTCAATGTATGTATTGATCTAATACTTAGGATAAGGATACTACTCTTATCTTAAGTATTAGCTCTCAACCCTCCTTGAGGTTGAGTCAGTAGCCCTTCAAAGGAGTTTTGTTTCAGCTATTCGGGGAGACGGGATATTCCTCCCCGAGTGGTGCGTCGCTCCACTGCCGATCTAATTATACCTATCTTTTGCGCACGACGACGGGGTGGGGCACTACAATAACTGAATACTAAAAGTAAATAAAACAACAATGATCTGAAACTGAGTAATAACATATAAGACTACACTATATATCACTGAAGTCATGCTTCTTATTATAACATAATACTGTATGCCACTGATATACAACTGAAGTTTCACTGAACTGCCATGGATATATAGTCTACCATCTATATACATCCTGTTAGAAAATACAATTTATTATGATGCCTGAACATCCTGAATATCCTTTATTGATGTATGCAACTTTCCATAATTCATATATAATCACTGATACACATACCCATGCTTATGCTTATGCTCATGTTTCTAAGACTACATGTCTTAAAATTCAAAAAAATCCAAAAAATTTCTTAAAATCAGATAATGAATCAAATGTCTCCATTATGCGAAATCCATATAAATGGATTATGACTCCTTGGTATAATTTCCATGATTGATTTTACTTAAAATCATCAATTGGAAATGTTGTATACACATGGTTGTATGTTTCCAAGAAAGGTAAATTTAACACTTAGTTTGTTTTAAACTGTGCTTATCGATTCGCACAACGATAGGAGGCAGAACCCGGTCAGAATTTATCCTCTCAAACTGAGCTGACTACAAGCATATTGAGTTTTCTAAGAAAGGTGACTTGAGATACTTAGTTTATCTTAAACTGCACTTATCGATGCGCACGATGATATGAGGCAGAACCCGATCGCAGTTTATATCTCAAACTAAGGATTTCATTTCCCTAATCAAAATATACTACTAGTGTTATAAGAAGGGTGGCTTGAGATACTTAGTATGCCTTATGTGCTTATCGATGCGCACAACGATAGAAGGAAGAACCCAGTCACAGTTTATCTCCTTAAACTAAGGATTTAAGTCACTAATTATAACACTCTTAGGGTTGGATGATTTATTCTAAGTTGAACTATATCTGACTAAACCCACAAGATAGAACACAAATATAGTCATATATTAAAATGAATCAACCAAATCCTAAGTACTGCTGAAGTGATCCAGCACTATGGGTATACACAACTAAACTCAATTAATAACTTGAGTTTAGTCAATACTATTTAATCAATAAGGATTACAAAGGCTATGAGATTTAGACTACAAGAGTTGAATCCTACACAAAGTTCCAAGGATGTGATCAAAATAATCACCCAATATAGGTTACTACTATAATGGAAAAATCTCATTCTAAATACTTTAGGTAATTCTACAATAATGATCTAAGATCAAGCTTCAAGGGTTAAGAAAGATCATCTAAGTTCCTACCTCAATGTGTCACAATAAGTCCTCCATATCGTAATGTAATAATATTATTAAAACTATTATTATCACCATAGAAAAACCTAATGTAAGATCATCAAGACCTTGCATATCTAACATATATGCTAAAATTCATAATTTTTATCCATTAGGTTTATTTTGATCAGAACAGATGGGTAAGCCCATCTAAATAATACTTATACTACAATTATAATGTATAATTAAGAGTATTATTAAAATTTGATCTTGTGATAAATCAACTTAATTTTATAATTAACTTTATGCTAAGAGTTTTATATAAGAGAAAATCAAAGATCTAAAATTTAAGTTCAGATACTTAATCACACAAATTCTTTAATTATCTTAGCACTTCTAATTTAATGAATTAAGATCAATATCAAATCATATGCATTATTAGAATCATGTCAATTGAGTTATCTTAAAATCAAATTAATTGCTTAAGTATTTAAGGGCTTAGATCTTAATCAAACAGATTAGGGTTTAACCCCTAACCTTACCCAATTAAAACTAATTGTTGATTTATAGATTAATGGCTAATCAATACATTATTGGTGTATTATAGATGTTAAATTTTGGATTAGATTAAGTATTATTTAGTTAATCAAGTTCTTAAGATTCTTATGTTTAATTCTAGTTTAATATCAATTTAAGTAAATCAAGTAGTCCAAATCATCATTTAAGTTCTCTAACATACATAAATATTACAATGATTAAAATAATGAGTAATTAAGGCTAATCAAATCTCAAATCAAGCACAAAAAAGATTAACACTTGATTATAAATTTAAAGCAATTATATTCCATGCAATTTAATTATTAAGATCTACTTGGTCATACAAGCAATCAAAGATTCTAATATTAACATTTGACACAAAATTTTTAAGTAAACACATAAGGGATTTTAGCACATGCTATAAAGGATAAATTTTTACATTTGAATTTCACATAAATTTTATACAATGCTTAATTTTATTAAAACTATGTTTAAATTTGATATATTTCGGCCCCATTAGGATCCTTATAATGCAAAAAATGTGAAGTTTCGGCCATTCCGGGCAGTTCTGGGCAGTTCCGGACAGTTCTGGGCGCTACGGCGCGCTGTGGCGCCTTTTGGCCGAAAGCTAGGTCCTACGGCGCGCTGTGACGTGCCGCTGCGCTTTCAGGCGCTGCGGCGGATTGCAAAGCCATGGCGTGCCGCAGCGCTTTCAGTGAAAGCGCTGCAGCGGATTGCAATGCCATGGCGTGCCGCAGCGCTTTTAGGGGTTGCGGCACGCTACGGTGCCTGTTTCCCCGAGGTGCAGACGCTACGGAGCGCTGCAGTGCTTTCAGACACTGCGGCGGATTTCATCGCTGTGGTGCGCTGCGGCGGATTTAATTTAATTTCAGCAAAATTTTATTATGCTTTATCGAATTATTATACCGCGGTGGCGCACTGTAGTGCGCTACGGCGAATCCCTATTCGAAACTTCGGGCGCTGCGGCGCGCTGCAGCACTCGACAGCCATTTCGCATGTGCGAAAATCGTAAATGGTCTTCCTTTGCACCCAAATACTCCCGATTTTGAGCACCTCACGTGTGGTGCCAAATACCAATGGAAATGTCATTTTGAGACATTTCCATTGATACCAAAATCGGCATGAACGGGTCATTATAACAAGCAGAAATTAAAGTTTTAGCTACTGGTATACAAGAATCCTTAAGTTTTTTTGACAAAAATTTTAATGGAGGAATGAGCTTCAATCGGACTCATTCTAAAATGTTATGCAAGAGCTAATAAAAGTATCATCCACAGCATTTTGATAAGTCAAGGAGAAAGTGGCCAAGGAAGTATAACAAATGGAAACTTTTGACCTTGCAAGAATGGAGGATGTAGACTTGGAAGCTTGAGCTTGAGACTTGAGGGCTTCTACAATAGCAACTCAGCAATGAAGGAAGGAGGAGAAGCTTTCAGCTTTAGTAAATGGAGAGGAAAAAGAAGGCTGAGCTCCTTCTTAAAGGAGAAGAAGAAGAGGTGGTAGGGCATGGCTATGGGAGAAGGGGGATGGCCTTTGCCTTGCGTGCGCCAGAGAGGAAATAGGGAGGCGCCAAACTAGGCTTGCCAGCCATGAGAGAAAAAGAAAATGGAAAAAGAAAAAGAAATAGGAAAATAGAAAAAGAAATAAATATTTATTTCTTTCTAATTTTTTATTTATAAAAAAAATCAGATTTAATAAACGCGCTCCGAAAAATATCAAAAATTAAACCTAGATAATTTGGGAGTGAGGAATTCAACGACGAAGTCTGATTTCAATTTCGACAATTATTTAATTATTCTATTTTTCGGGGTATTTAATTACATTAAAATATTCGCAAAAATCCAACGACTTCCAAACGCGTCCAAAACATCCCCCATAGCAAATTTGGGAGCGACGATCGCAATGACGAAGTCAAATTTTGATTTCGAGAATAAATTAAATATCTCAATTTTTCCTAATTAAATATTATTAAAATATTCAAGAAAATCTGACGACTTCCAATACTTCAAAAATATCACATTTAGTTAATTTGGGGGTAACGAACGCAATGGTGAAGTCGGATTTTAATTTTGGGGTCAAATTAATTATTATTATTAAAATATTCTAAATATTCGATTGAGCTCCGAATTGCTCCAAATCTTCGTGGATTGGTTCTAATGACTAGATGAACTCAATGAACGATAAATAAGTTACAATTGCTAAGATTTAGTTAAGTAACAACCTATGGTTGTTACAGTAATAATTAAATTCTAAATGCATTTTCTTTACTTTCTGAGATGAATGTCTTACTTAGCTCCTGTGACGAATGATCTGGATGAATGCATTTTGCTTTTGTACTATGTACTTACTACTACTTATACTTAGTATTGTGATGTGATCAGCATATATAAAATGCTAACATTCATGTATATTGGATTCTTATTTCAACCCACTCATAATTCATTCTTTAGAAATATTCTAACTAATACTTCAGATAAGGATTTTACACTTATCTTAAGGCTTAGTTCTCAGCTTTCATTTGGGGTTGAGATTCAACAGTTCAGATACAACAGATATTTGGGGAGGTTCAGCAGTCTTTCCCGAGTAACGCACTGTTATGCCGCAAGTTGTTCTTAGATTACCACAGTTGTGCGCGATGACGGGATTGGGTGTTACATATAGGTCCTTGTCGCAAATATGTTTCTTTTGATTTGGAAAGTTGAGCTTACTCATACATTCTCATTTGCTGAAATTAAGAAAGCTATTTTCAGTTTCTATTGTTTCATTGGATTTGATAGCTTTAATTCTTATTTTTATTAAAATACTTACAATATCATTGATTCTTAATGTAAGAATGCATATGCTATCCAGAACTTTATGCTTATCTCTCTATGCTACACAATTTATAAGACTATTGCTAAATTGTTTGCTAGGCGCATCACTCATCTTCTTCCCAACCTTATAAATCCAGCTCAAACAAGCTTCATTAAAGGTCGTTCAACAGCTGGCAAAATTATTATTGCTGCCATCCTTCATAGTTTCAATGCATAAAAAGAACCTCTATTTGGTACTAAGATAGATTTGCAAAAATATTTTGACGTTATTACAAAAATTTACATCCTTGGAAGGCTTCTCCCAATGGGTTTCCCTTCACAACTCGTTTAGTGACTACCTAGTCATAAATAGTGTCCAGTCTTTTTGAACTATTCAGTGGAATAAGACAATGCTTCCCTCTTTTGACTTTGCTTTTTTTTTTTTTTTTTTTTTTTTTTCCTATTGCTTTGAATGGTTCCTCTAATTTATTAAAGTAGGCTTGTAACTCCTCAACTTACAAGGATCTCATTATGACAAATTTTAAGTATTCTTATTTGTTATTTGTTGATAATATATTTATTTTTGTGGAATCCTTTTCTGCTAATCTGTTAGCTCTCAAAAACTATTCAGAGAAATTCTCAATGCTTTCAGGTATGAAAATGAATGAAGAGAAATTATCATTATACTTCTCAAAAGGAGTGAAGAATTAAGAGCAATTTTCTATCATATTGAAAATCAATATTAAAAACTCATTTGGAAAATATCTTGGCCTACATTTAAGTACTTATAAAAATTCTTTAGCTCTATGCAAAGCTCTCACATGGAAAGCCATTACTAATAACACAATTTTGTCAAAATGATGGCACTCAACTTTTGGTTTTTTTGACTCAAATTCTTAGAGTATTCCACACTTCTGTCCCATTTCTTAAAGTGTATTAAAAAAGCAACAAACTTTATAATTCCCAACTTATCTAGTTATACTCAAAATGAAAGTTACTTGACTTTTTTGCTCTGCTATACAAATTTGACTTCTATTGATTGGTCTCAAAGTATTTGGTTTAAAAATAACAAATTGCATTTTGCTTGTGCTACTTGGAAGGCTATTCAAAATGATTATATACTGCAAATATCTTGAATACTAGAGGCTTAAATGTTATCTCAGATTGTGTTTTCTATAATGAGCATAAGAAGACCTATTATCTTCTTTTCTTTTTTCTTTTTTTCCTACAAACACTCTTATGATATGTTAACATCCACCTTTCCTTTTGGCATTGGCTGGCTTCTACCACTAACCATACATCAAGTTGAATTATCCTTGTTAAGACTCGGTAAATGGGAAAAAAATCAATTTCTTATCTCGTTGCTTTGTTGGTTTTTTGGCTTTGGAAGGAGAAATAAATGAAGGTTTGAATCAAGGTTGAAATGCCTCAAAACCTTAGCTAGTCTCTGTCCGAATCAACTTAATTGATTTCTTCTTTTTAGAAATTCTCTTCAAGTGATATTTTTGATGATGTGGAAGTGGCTCCTATTAGTTGATGCATTAGAATTGCCTATACTTGGATTATTAGCTTTTTTTTCTCAACGCTTGGTTGTTCTGGTAGCTCGTTTTTTCTCAAGTTCAACTAGTATACCTATATGCTACTGAATCGGTTTATCGTGCTTTTGCCATTTCTTCATTGGGCTAGCATATTATTTTATTGTTTAGCTTGTGTGCTGGTCTAGCTATAATGGTTACTACTGTTTTAATGGGTGTGCTATTGGTTTCAACAAGTTTTAGATGATGCATGTTGGATAATTTTTTGAAGTATATTGAAATTTTGTTTACATTATCTCACCACTTCTTTAGCTTCATCTATTATCTCACCTTTTTGAGAACTTTGGAAAGCGAAGGAGACCGGTATTCAGGATTGGTCGACTTTTCCGCCTTTCGGTATACCGCACCTTCAGATGCTCTACATTCGAAAAGCAACATTTCTTCAAATACTTTTAAGCAAGAAAATAAAAACCTAAATGGTGATCTATATTTTTTTATTTTAATTTTCTATGTTTTGGTGAAATACTGTTAGGGGATTGTATATATATATATATACTTTGAATTTTAATAAATCTTGGGGATGTGCCCTAACTAGTTAAGATAATAAATAGATTTGGTATTAGCAAGCATTGTGACAAAATATAATATAGCATAGGTTCTTTTCTTGCCGGGGCCGTTCTTGTTTCATTTATGGAGATGGGAGCCTTTCATTCCATGAAGCGAAATAGGGCCTTCTTCGTCTCCGTGAATCCCCCGCTCGTCTCGGCAACTCGCCTTCGATTTGCAGCTTCATCTACACAAATCGCAGCTCGTCTCGCAACTCGCCTTCGAACCGCAGCTTGTTCTTGCAGACGAACGCAATGTGGTTCACCTTAGATTTGCCTTCTTATGAATTCGCAAAAGTGGAAGCTCATAAACATTGCCTCATGAAACAAAGAAAAGAATTCAAATGAATAGACTAATCAAATTACAAAGAACTCCTTCATTTTATTTTTTTTGTATTCTCTTCTCATAAAATCAAACCTAACCTTCAACGTCTCTAAAAAAAAATATTATAAGGAAAAAGTTGTAGAATGATTTCTCTATTAAATAACAGCGAATATTTTACAAAAGTATTTATTCCGTAGAAATATATATTTTGATGTATATATATATATATATATATTTAAAAATATAAGTTTATTTTAAATTATGAAAACATAAATATCATCATTTTAACATCAATCTTCTCAAAGGCTTCAGCCTTTTTTTTTTTCGGTTGAATTTCTTAACTACAAATCTCCCTCACAAAACGAAACAGAAAAAGCTCAAAGATTAACTAAAACTAAAAAAAAATAATAATAATAAAAGAAACCCAGGTTCAAAGGAGCCGTTCAACTTGCTAGTGGCGCTGCGGCGGAGCATCGAGAAAGGACGGCCGGAGCGGTACGGACGCCCAGGGAGGGGAAACTCCGGCGCTGCCTCCAGCATGGAATGAGCGAGCATACAACCGCTTCTCCGGCGGCGGTGCCGCCGTCTGCGGCGGAGTGACCCTCTCGCAAGAAGGGCACATGGTCAGGGTGGTCGGAGGAGTCATATGCATGTAAAAATGCGGCGACAGCTTCAAGGCCCGAAGCTCCTGCACTTCTTTCTGCAGCCGTCGATTCTCCTCCGTCAGATTCTCGCAGCATCGCTTCAAGAACTCGCAGTCCACTTCCGTTTGCTTCAGCTTCGTCCTGAATCCCACCAGATTCAATCAAAGAAGAACAAAAAAAAGCTGATAAGGAAACGGATGAAGAAGATGGCTACCTCGCCCTCCGATTCTGAAACCAAACCTCCACTTGCCGAGGCCGCAGGTTCAGCTGCTTCGCGAGCGCGAGCTTCTGCTTCTGAGCAAAATTTACACAGTCTCAGTCAAATCCCGTTACAGATCCCGAATCAGAAAGCCAGATTAAACGGAGAGATTATACTCACAGGGTTAAGCGTGTTGTGCTCCTTGAAGCTCTCTTCCAGGACCGCCGACTGCTCTTTAGACAGTCTCAACTTCTTTCTCGCCCCATCGGCATCATCCTCGTCGCTCCCGCCGCGCGAGCACTCCTGCTCGCCCTCGGCTCCGGCGACCCCAAACCCTCGCTTGCCGGCCGCGCTTGCATTAGATACCGAGCTATTAGGGGAGGAAACGCCCGCATCGTCCTCAGCCTCCCATTCTTCCATCGGAGGACGATTCACGTCGATGATTCCGCACATCAGCATCGGCCTCAGCGGAAGACTCAGGCTCAGCCCGAGATCTTCTTTCTCTACCAGCATCGAACTCCCAATGCCTTTGATCTTTTTCGACTGCGGAAATAGGGCTGCGGCTTTGGGTAGGGTTTGAAGGGGCGAAGACTGGGAGCTTTTAAATAGGGCTGGATCTCTTCGCTTGTTGGTTTGGGAATGGCAATGATGGATGCCGATAGATGAAATCTGCATTCTTTACCGTAGTTTACTTTACTTACCTCGCATCGGTACTAGCTTTAACCATGGTTTAGCTTGCCGGGCTCAGTCGCTTCTATCGGCTGGCGGCTCCGCAAATGCTCTTTTGACGGTTGACTCTCTGTTAAGTCCGAACTACACTTTTTTAAGAAAATATAATATTTGCATTTTATTCTCATTGGATTAAAATAATAATCTGCTTGTCCATATATGTATATATTTAAAAAGGAGATCCTATATATGTTATATACAAATATATAAATTTTTTGATCTTACAATATTTATATTTATTTGTGACAATTTAAACTTGTAACAATTCAAAAAGATATCGAAAGAAGTTTGATTTATTTATTTGTGACAATTTAAATTTATGTAATGGAATATTGTACTAAAATAAAGACATTTTTGTTAAAAATATATTATTTCATTTACGTGCTTAATTACTTGAGATTATTATTTAACTGCTTAACCTCTATTCCGGGCCATCACACCTAACTAATTCCATCATTTGTAAAGTTCATGATTTCTCTAACATTATTGCATAAAGTAGTTTGAATTATAACTTTGAAATAATGATAGTGTATAATAACAAGTAAATTGTTAAAACCTTACTAAATGAATTAAATCCTATATGACAATGCTAATCTTGGTTGTTTAAGTTATTTTAATAGGTTGTCCTTTTTCTTTGGATCTAAGAGAAGTTCACTTTATAACTAATTTATACTTGTAATATTATTGATTATTGGAGTTAAGAGATGGTTATTATTAATGGTTAGAAAGTGATAAATGGAAGAATGATTGAGTTGGGGTTAGAGTTTAGGGAAAACTATCACCACCTTATTTCTACCATGTACTACCTTAAAGCAATTCATTGAATATTGAATTTAAAATGGTAAGTTGCTAGAATTTAACATTTAAGAATGAGTTTAAGAGAAATCTAATGTGAGCATTAGGTTTTGGACAATTTCCAAGAAGATGTGAAGTTACGGGAACCCCTTTTTATGTCGGGTTCATGGTTAGAATTTTAATCATTATATTTCGATATAACATTCCAAAGCTTGAATTATACTTTTAGGATAATAAAGTTTATTAAAATAAATTATTTAAGAGCTATATTGAATAAGTCTCAGGTTCATCAGTGAAAAACTAGCCAAATTGTGATTTAACTGACAATAAAATTCAAATGTATATGTATATATATACTCTTGTCATAAAATAACTTATTTAAACCATATATTTTTAGTAATATAGTACAATATAAATTTTAAATTATTATACAAATGATAAGAAATTCAATGGACAAATTTAGGTGTAAAGACCATACTAATGAAGTTTATTGAGATGATTCTCAAATACCTTTTCACATAGTTACTCAATTGGTACTTAAGCTTAATATATGTGGCTGCACCATAAAATATATGATATAAATTAAACTCTTCAATTAGAACATATAAGAAATGTTTTTTTTCCCCCAAATAAATTAAATCTAAATGCTTCAGTTAAGAGCAATCATTTGAGGAGACAAAAATATGTGATATTTCTAGGAGCTGGTATGTAAGAATTTGGTTATTATGCTATTCTATTTATATGTGTTGGTATTTATATAAAATGATTATTCTTACATTTGAATACAATATCGGCGTGTTCTGTATTTTTGTTTGAATTATAGAACTTGAAATTGCATAATGACCTGTTTTCCATTTGAGTAAAGTATTGGCATGTTTTGTGTTTGTGTTAGAATCGTACTAATTAATCTTATATGGAAATGGAAAACTTAAGAAAAATGAAATGAAAGTGTAATTAAAAAAAATAAAATAAAGAAAGGAAAGGTTTGACCATAGTCCCAATCTTTTAATGTGCGATCTCAATTGGGTTATATGTGAAACTTGAGACTGATCTTGGCGTAACAGTGACTTCAACTCTTTCTCGCTCATATGATCGAGTTGTTGGTGCCAAAGATGTGCATTAGTCTCATAATCTGTTATTGCAATAGAGTCCAACATTTTAATGATTAGGTAAAGTGTCCAATCCATACTCCATCGAACTACTACAAATGTGTCTTTCTTCACTTTACAAGAGTCCTGTGAAGTTGTATTGTAGTCTTTTAGGGCTAACTGAATGATAAAAATTAAGATGCTTTTCAGACAAGAAACATGTCCAACATCCTTCCACTTTCATGCCAATCCATTCAGTAATCAAATATCCACATCACCCTTACTAGCAGTGTTATAGGCTTTGCCATCTCCCAGGTAAACTTTTTCTAGATCACATTTGGTATAGCTTTTGAATGCATCATTGATGGGAGTTGCATGAAAAGAAGCACATGAATCCACAACCATGGATCTAGTGCTAACCAATGACAGTATCAATGCATCATGATCTTCTTTTACTGAAATATTCACAGAGAGGTTATTATCTTTATTACTACCCTCTAACTCTTTAAGGCAAAGAAATCCTTCTTTAAGTGTCTAGATTTCTCACAGTTCCAGCATTTTGCTTTTTCTTTTTCGAGCCTTGATTTTTCTCGTTTAAACCTATTTATGTTGGACTTCCAATATATGTCTCTAATTCCAGCATTTAAGGTTGGGGTAGATGCTTCAAAGTTAGATCTTTTTCAGACAACTTCATTCAACACAAGCCCAATAATATCATTGAATTTCAAAGTTGCATTTCTTGATGAATTACTTACTGCAGTGACAAAACTGTCATAGCTATTCAGTAATGAAGATAGAAGTATCAAAGCTCTCATATTGTCATTGAACTTGATGTCGATTGAGCTTAACTATCATGTCACATCTCATTCAGATGTAGTGTCACTAAACTACCACCTGCCATCTTTATGTTGAATAACCTTTTCATTAAGAAATTATTGTTGGAAGTCGAGAGCATCTTAAACATTTTTATCAAGGCTTCTAGGAGATATATCATTATTTTCTCATTCACATTGTTGAATACTATAGAAAAGGGTAAAGAAAGGTGAATCAATCTCTACATTATTCTATCAAGAACTTCTCAATCATCATTAGACATACTAGTAGGTTTCTTGTTGGTTGATCTCAATGGCAAGTACAACTTTTTGGGGGTAGTGCTGTAATAACCATAAGTTGTTACCAAGTATAATCTGAACTAAACTAAATCCCAATTCATGTCCCAATAGATTCTAATTATCATTAGAACCTAACCCTAAAAATTTGGGATCCATCATAGCTCGATTTGATCAATTGATTATTTTGTTAATTTAATTGACCTAAAAAATTAGTTAATTTAAATTGATCTCCAAATCAAAATATGATTACATTTTTGAATTTCTCACACTCAAATTATATATGGGTGAATTTTTGGAGGTCATTTAAGCTAAAATTGGATTTATTTTTAATTAGGGTTAATTAATTAATTAAATTATTTAAATAACATAAATTCTAAAGTCGACAACTGAAACCTGAGGAGATCCCAGCCGTTTTGTGATCTTATAACACTAGATTAGATGATGTGCCTTCCTCTTCGCTCGGATCCATCATCAGCCATCATATTACTGTCGTGATCCAGTAGCTGTGATCTGATCCGTGATCGGATGTTACGAGTCGTGCGTTCACATCTAGACCATTGCATCTTTTTTTCGATCCATTAGACGACTATCGACGATCCCAATCCTATTCATTGTCGTTCTCCTTCTGCTCATCCCTGACAACAAAGGAACCTCTGTACGCTGGCGTCAAGACAATGTCTGTGGCGCCCCATCCCCCGCTGCACGATTACGGCAGGGTGGTTATCATGGTACAATCCCTCACTTATCATTAGATTAGGTTTTCACCCCAATCCACTAATAAAGGAAGGATGTGCCATATACTGAATTGAAATTCTCTAAATGATCATACTAGAATGTTAGAGTGCGGAAGTAAATAATAGATAATATTCATTTGACCATAATGTAAAAATGAATACGTAACATTTAACTTAGAATAAAATGTGCAGTAAAATAAAATACAACTGAATACATGTATTATTATAACATTTAATGAAAGCAAAAACATCACTCATCCTCTATAAAATAAAAGAGAACCCTAACTAAGGATCCTCAATAGCAATGCAATCTTCCTCCTGACTTTACTCTTCTTCAGGTGCTATCTTTACAAAATACTCAAAAGCTGACATTATCGATTTTACAATGCTAGGGCTCAGCCAAGAAAATAGAAAAATTAGTTTGACAATTGTCTAAGTACATTTTAGACTGATATTTTCATGTATTTTTTGGCATTTCAAACCATCCTAAGCTATTTAGGAGCAGTAAAGTATTAATAGAAAGAAATAATGCTATAAACTATACATTTATAACTTAAACAAAATATGAGATAATAAGACATACCTCAATCTAAAGCAGCAAGGAAAGGTAAGCATTTTATATGCAAAAACTACTAAGTACAATAAAAGATTCTAAGCAAATATGATCAATTTTACTTATGCTGATTTTTTTGAAATAAATGCAGTATAAACAAAACTGAATTAAAATCTAGCATCTTAACATACTTGCACATAAAACAAAAAATTAAAAATATAGAAATACTAAAAATACTATAAATGCTAAAATTGCTGAAAGTAATGAAAAACGCTAAAAATACTGAAACAGAACAAAAATTAGATAAAACTAATTGAAAACATTTTATTTGGACATGTGCCTATATAAGACCTATCATAATAGAAAAATTGGCTCAACTAGCCACTGAATTCAAAACTGAAGCATCTAAGACACTAATGTCTAGATCAACAGATCCATCTAAGCTGAATTGAAGTCATTCAGGACACTAATGCTTGAGAACTAAATTGAACTGAATTGCACTATATATTAAAACTGTAGAGGCAGACTAACTAGGGCACATTCCACAAAACTGTTATCTTATTTACTGAGTTATTTGATATATTTGACACATCTAATCCACTTATGTTCATGACTTATATAAATTTCAAATATAATATAGAATATTCATCAAATACCTTATGTTCACCTGATATGTCAAAATAATAAATGCTCAAAACAAAGAAGCAAAGTGTACAAAACAAGGTGTAAATAACACAGCACAAATATCTGTGAAATCACTTATTTCTTAATCTAATCGTTCTAACTGTGTGAGCCACAGCAACTGACTCGGTAGCTGACACGACGCAAGCCCCTTGGCACAACAAATGATGCGCCACACGTCTGCTCGGTAGGAGGCAATATGGCTAAGCAGGCTCCATGGCTAGGCACTAGCATGCGACGCATGAATGGTCCAACGACATGCGAGGCTGGCCCGAATCGACCCTGCCTAACCCAGGCTTCTGCCTTCCCCGTCACAAACTCGCAGCAGGAGGAATTAGGGCACGCGATTTCGACGGCTTCCTGGTGACGACAGAGCTTAGCCCGCATGGCAGAGGGAAGAGCACGACGAGGGCTAGGTAATGTTGGTTGAACCGCGGATGGAGGTAACCCAAGGCAATGGTAGATGCTAACCCTAGATCTTAGGGTTTGGGATTTCATGACGTGACTGTAGATCACTGTGGACCTCTAGCCAAAATGACGATCGATTTAAACCCAATTGGGCGATTGATCGTCATGTGGTCTAACCATTGCACAGAATAAGCAAACAAATTAAATATAGGAAGAATTGCAATGTAAAGAAGATGAACTGGAGGGGTACCTTCGTCGGCGATTCGCCTGATCAAGTTGGATCGATCATTTGCTCCAGATTTTATTCGTATTCATAATTGAGCCTCTGAGTTTAGGTGATAAGGAAGAATTACGAGCAAAGCTTAAGAAGCTCCGAATGTTGCGGTAGCAGCTGGCCTCAGCAAAGCATACAGCGCGTCAACCTGCGTTACACGTGCATCGCTCGCGCGCTGCGCGAGAAAGAAGCATTGGGAGCCGTTCGATTGGATTGCCAGAATTGATTTGATGGCTCGGAATGCTGCGTCGTCTGATCAGACGGTCTAAAAGGAAAGGGAGACGACGTCGTTTGGGAAATTATATAATAATAATTATTATTAATTTATTAATTATTTCAGAATTTATTAAATCAAAATTGATTTATTAAATGACTTATGAAAAATTCAAATAAATTACCCCTAGCTCAGTCGAGGGTGGGAAATGCAACGAAGAAGTTGAATTTTGATTTTGATGAGTATATAATTAGTATAATTTTGGGATATTTTAAATATATTAAAATAATTGGGGAAAATCCAACGACTTTCTAATACTTCCAAAACAAATTACCCCTAGCTAATTTGAAGGTGACGAGCGCAATAACCAAGTCAGATTTTTGATTTGAGGCCAATTTAATTATGTCATTTTCAAATATATTGGGATTTTCCCAAAAATAGGGTTTGGTTCAAATAACTCATGACTTGAACCAAAACTTCAGAGTTTGCTCCTAATGGCCTATTAAAACTATTAGAATCAAGATCGGAACCTGGTTTAGTCTTGATTGATTAGGGTAGCAATCTTGAGTTGTTACGCTATCCCCCAATATCAAGCCACATCACCAGGCCATTGCTCGCATTCCCGTTATTGTTGAGCGCTCTCAACAAGCCACGAGGCCCAGTTGGTCCTATTTTAGCATTTTGAAGAACCAAGCTTTTGGTATACAACTCAGTTCTTGGGCTTGTTCACCTGACCTTCATTCAAGTTATAAATAGCTTAGGAGAGCCTTAGAGAATTGCTTTATACTCTCTGAAGATCTTAATTTCCCACCCAGCCTCTTGTTTTCTCTATGTTTGCTCCAATAGTCTAGCCGGCTTCCCCATTTTCTAGGTAATCCTTCTAGTGTGTCTGGTGGAGTGACTTGGTATTCAAGTCCCCTTGAGGGTTCTAGCAACTTGTGGAAGCCTTTCTGCTACTCAATTCAGCCCCTGAGGTCTAGCTATCCCTTTTAAATTGGCCTGTTTCCATCATTATCCACGTACAACTCCCTATCAAGTTAAATCACCTCTTTTAGCTTTTAATTTCTTACATCCTACCCTCCTATTAGTTGCATGCATGTATGGCTTGCAGTTGGGAATAAATTTAGGTTGTATCATAGAGGTTTGACAGCCAACTACACGGTAGAAATCCTCATCTGGTCGAGGCTGTCGCTTGCACTGACAGGTGACAATTCCCTACATTTAGCCCCAGTTTTGGGTGCCTAATTGCTAGAAACTATATTCCCTATCGAGCAAAGTTGATAGAGATAGTCATCCACGTTCTAGGCCAGATATTTGGCTCTGGGCTTACTCAGGAGGCGACAATACTCTATAGTACTATAGCCCGAGTAAGGTCCCAATATCCTAGCACTACTATCAGCATGCTATGATGGGGCTCACTTTGTCTTGATACACAGAATGTTTTGAGATCAAAATCATGGCAAATGATTGCCTCTGAGGGGAGAATTAACTCCCCATAGTAAAGTATAGAAGATGAATTAGGGCATTTAGTATCCAGGCATCTCCGGCCTCCCCGCAGAGGGTTTCAATGTGTAAGGAGTGTGTGGCGATCGAGCTCTGGTCATGAGGTGGTCTGAGTTATGGGAATTTTGGGTTAAACCATAACCCTATGTCTTCCCTGCCTCGACTTGCATAACTTTGAAGCGGGCTATCTAAATAACCCAATTTTTACAATTTATCTTTCTTCTATTAAATCGTTCTAAAATTCTATTTCCCATGGTTTGTTAATTAGAAAATTTCATTTAAATTAATGAAATAAATCAATGAATTCAAATCCAAATTTGATCAACCTATATATCATTTTAATCAGAAAAATGAGCATAATCATAATCTGCAATAAAATTCCACTTTTTATAATTAGTTTTCTTGATTAAGCCTTAATTACCTTAAAGATAAATTAGTGAATATTAGACTTAATCATTGACCAATTTTCATGATTAATGTCTCATTCATTTTATTTAATAGAGGATAACTTAATTATAGAGTTAGAAATATTTTTCAATGCTTGATTTTATTAGTCACTCACTAATCACTCTAAACCCTAATTAGTAAATAATTTAATTATTTGGGTTTTGATTTTAGTGGTTAAGATGTTTAATAACTCCTCAGTAAGTCTAAAACTTAAGTATAACCAAAAGTTTTATTTCTTAGATTTAATTTTGCTAATCTTTCCTTAATGAGCTTAAACCCTAACTAGTGCTCATTAAGCTTAGTTCTTAACCAAATTAAGTACTTAATGTGTTAAACTTCTCTTTAGATAGTAGAGAATCATTTGTCATTGAGTAGATTTAATTTGGAGCCTTAGAACCTAAAGTCAAGTTTTAGATCCTTAATGAAGGGCATTTTGGTAATTTTGGGTATCATGATTTAAGTGAACTTAGAACTTCCCAACTTATCCATTTCCCTTAAAATCGATAAGAAAAATGTTTAGAATCTTATTTAAGTTGAACTAAATCAATATTAGCTCAATTTGCATAAACCTTATTTTTTCCCTACTTAGGCTAAATTACTCCCAAGGTGAGCAAAATTGGATTTAGAATTCACATTTCTCTTCAAACATTCTTAGGTCAATCATAGTATAATATATATAATAAGCTTAGACTATTTTGAACTTGTGAATTCTTCCTTAAGCAAAACCCTAATAATGATTTAGGGAATTGCTTTGGTGTAGAAAATTCACCCTTTCTTCTTTATGCATATATTCAATATTCCAATAGTTTAGTTCTGCTGAGTAATAGATTTACTCAATAGATCATGTCTTAATCCATAAATGAGAGATTTCAGGTTAAACCTTAACTTTTAGACTTAAAGTCTGATTATTTTATCTTTTGATTATCGATTAGATATCCTTATTAATAGTGTTAGTAATTCTTTATCTTATTGAGCTTGATTATCTTGAATAAGATTTTTCTTTAATCAAGACTAGTTTGGGATAATAAATATATCAATTAAAATGATTGATTTAATTATTTAACTTTTGTAGGTGATACTATCTAATTTTGAATTAGAGCTTAATTAATTCTAATGTTTGACCATATATGATTATGACTCTAATATTGTACTAGATAATAGAATATTGAAGATCCTGAGCTTGTATATTCTCAAAATAGTTAGAACAAATAAATTATAAAATAAGAGATATCACAAATCTTGATTAGTTACTTCTTAAATCCTTGGATTAATTGTTATGATTTACCTTGTATTTGAGCTTTATTACATTGTGCATATTTAGATGGGATATGGAGTATTTGATGAATATTTCATGTTAGCTTTATAAAACATGCCATTATTACATCAGTTGACTTAAAACTCAATAAATCATATAATAGTATAGTGGAGAGTGTTCTAATTAGTCTGCCTCCACAGTTCTTATTGCAATATAATCGACTCATATCTAGCCATGAGTGGCTTAGATGATACATGTACGATTCTATAGTTCGACTTGAATATAGACATGAGTAGTCCAGATGATACATTGAGACTTTCAGTTCAGCAGCTATGTTTAGCCAATTATGGCACACTAGTCTAGGTATACTTCCAATTAAAATGATGATTTCAAATCAATTTACATATATTTCAGTTCAGTCCAGTTCAATTTATAGTATTTCAATATTTTCTATGCTCTTATGGTTTTAGCAGATTTTTCTAGCATTATATATATATATATATATACATGCTTAACTTTTTCTGTAATAGTTGGATTTGAGATATGTTACTTGTCTCACTTTTATTAAGTTATAAATGTTGTATTTATAGCTTTCTTGTTTCATTGATTGCTAAATTGCTTAGGATAATTTGTGATATATTAAATTTTAGTAATAATTTATCAACCTAAAATGTACTTTGATAATTTATCTAACATAAGATCTTTTTCTTTACTTAGATGGGCATGGGCATGTAATAACCAACATGTCAGATCTAGAATTATTTGAAGATTCTATGCCAGATGAGGAGCAGGAGCAAGAGGATGATCCTTCTACGCCTACTTAGTTATAGCTATTGTTTTGTTGGGAAGAAAGTGTTATTTAATTTTTCATTCTCTTTATTTTTGCTACACTTTGGTTATTAATTAAATCCAGGACTTGCATGTTTCTTATTTCAGCACTATTATATTTGAGATGCTTACCTTTTTACTTTCATTTTTATGTTGCATGAATGTGATGAATGGATGTATATTTTTATTAATGCTTTCGCACTCTGTGATGAACATTTGCTTATTACAATATTGTATTATGAATTATCATTATTATTACATAATAATTCAGGGCATAATTACTTTTAATTTAGATATCTAAGTGCTTAGCAGCTTAGATATTTCAGCAGGATTTGTGTGAGCAACATAGGTGTGTCTCAGCAGGCATTTATAATGTTGGCACTAATCCAAGATTTAGTTAATGATGACCCATCTCGTTGCTAATGACATTATGTTTGCGCAAATGGTGGGATGGGGCACTACAGTTGGTATTAGAGATGTCTTAATTGACATCTGAGATACCATAGTTGGTATCAGAGATATCTTAATCGACATCTAGGATACCATAAGAGCAAACCCTCCATCTGCATGTTTCAGAAAGAAAAGTTTAGGCTATTGAACTTCTGAATTTTGTGACTCATTTCGTTGGCTATGGCTCCCACTCAAACTTAACAAACATTAGAACGAACCTCGCTCTGATACCACATGTAGTGGATGATGACATCGGATTTGACTGTTGAGAGTCATTGAAGCAATATCCAAAAGTCAAACAATGCAAGCAATCACAACACAAGCCACACAATCACGAGCATACGAACACAAGAGATTTTATATGAAAATTTTAATAATATGAAAAATCACAGAGCTACACGATTACAAAAGAAATTCACTATGAACAAAATAGGTATAGAATTACTGAGAACTTATCAATCCTGAGAGCAAGAAGATATCATCTCCTTTAGGTTTTTCGATCATTCTCCTCTCATATTTCTCCTAAGCTCTCACTCTATGGTTTTCAAAATAGCAGACACCACATAAAGGAATACAATATTTCACAACCCTCACATAAGGTTGGTTTAAATACCAACTCTAAAATGGCTCAAAATGGTTCGAAATAGCCATGACATTGTCTATTTCGTCCAGGAAACACTTCAATCAGTGGGGGTATTTCTGCAAGAGCCTGGGAGCCCAAGACTCGGGCTCGGCTTTCTTCAAGGGTATTTGGGTTTGCCTGGGTGCTCATCTCTGGGAGCTCAGCCAGCAGCATGGGCGCCTGGGATCCCCTACTTGTGCCGATGGCGCTGTAGGGAGCCCCGTGGCTAGTTTGGGACCCAGGTTTGTTGTTGGCCTAGTAATGCCTTGCCCCGGTACCTTTCGAGATTCCGTTGGATCTTCTTGGCTGATCCAATTGAACTCCACATCCTAACATGCCTACTAGTTTAAGAAAATAAGATATCTTATCATTTTTGGCAAATTTCTATTTATTTATAGACAATAGTTTCTAAACCTGCTTTCTACTAAGCAGTTTTTTAAGAAGTAGCCTTTGCTAAAGCACTTTCTATAATTCTTTCTAATTATGCAAAAGTTAAGCATTGATGAGGACCTATATCTTTACCAATTTAATAAATGTTTGCTAAAATAAGATTTTTATAGGCTACCATAATAACTTTAAAGCAATTATACATCTTAAAATTATAGCCACTTAGTTTATGTAATTGTAACATCAATTTAGGCTCTATGATGTATGTATTAAGGAAGGTTGTTACAATATTTTATTCGGTGCTCCAGCACAACATTTCATCTAAATTTAATGTTCAATTAATAATAATTAAGATTTATTAGTTATAATCATGATTATAATTGTATTAAATACAATTAATTATCGGAGAAAATGAGGCCTAAAATAACTAGTTTAAGAAATATTTTAGGTTTTTGATTTTGCATAGTTATGTGATAAGCGGCAAGTGGTATAAACTTTAGGAAAATTGCTTATATGAAAGCGAATAACTCTGCAAATAATTATTCTAAGATTAGCGAGGGATGAAGACAAGATTGGGCCCAATGATTGATGTTGGGAGGAGGCATTGAGCATGTTTTCAGGGATCACATGGACAGGCCATCTGAGCTGTCGGGTGAATCAGGAAGCCACATTTTTGCTACTTGGAAAAATTATTGGTTCCACTGCAACGACACCAAACGGATGACTCAAACCTGCCCTCATGTGATAGCTCCACGTAGAACATACTGTTATCATAATTAAAATTTCCTTACATTCTTCTGCGTATCGTCAATTTTTTTTATTATAATTTTAGGGAAACGATAGAGCTTAAAATGTGTGGAAATCAGTGCTTCAGCCCCTTAGATTTATCATACCATATATCCAAGAATATATTTATATATTTTCTGCCTAGTTTCTCATTTCAGCCAACAAACACCTCTCTAACAAAACATAAGCAAATCTCGATATGTTCTTACTTTGCTTCCTATGACCTTCTCAAAAAGCCACCGCAAAAATTCAAGAAAATATTCTATAACTTCCTAACATCTCCGCAAACATCAAATACCTTCCTAAAGTTGAACCGTGGCTTACAAAATTAATGGTTCACTTTAACTTTGCCCCACCATTTTTTGGTATCTGAGCTGCGGAAGAAAAAGCTGATCTACTCATCATTAAGAACTTTCTACCCTAAGTTTTTGATTTTTAAAATCTATTTTATTTCCACTGTTTTGGCGACCACCGACACTGGCCGCCTCCGCCGCCGCCGCCAGCCAACATGCGTGCGTGTGTGCACGCCAATGTACTCACACGCTCTTGTGACCCAGCGCATACTAAAACATGCGATGGTTCGCGTGAAACGTCGATCCTACCCGACTTGCGTTCTTGAACTAGCAGTCCAAATTTAGCCACATGCATGCCAACGCATGCGCGCATGCCAGCCTTCCCCCGCACCCGCGAGCAGCCCTTTTCGTCCACCAACTTCCGACACCTTGTTCTTCGTCGTCCAACCTCCAAATTCAATGCCGTTTACACTGTTGGAATCCTGAAATTGATGCCTACTCTCTATTAAATTTTTGAAGAGATAGTATTACTCAATTAAGAAGGAAGAAAGCCGAAAGTTTTGACTCGTGAGCACTGATCCGTTCACCCTCACGCGAGTTAAGTCATATTCTTTTCTTGCATTTTAATCTTTTCTAGAGCCTGAAATTAGCTTTATATTGAGATATAGGTCTTTACATATCAATTGCATGTTGTACGCATGTTTTGTGTTCTTACCTGATTAAGTGAAACTCCACCTTTCATTGGCTAACCAATAGACCCCACAACCTACCCTAACTATTTGTGAGTGTGTGCTACCAAAATTGCTCTCTAGAGCGTGTTTGAGCTGCATTGAATATAAATTTGAGACAACTACTGACTTTGTTAATTATGCTAGTGATTTGCTACTTTTCTTTACTTTTTTTCAATATATTTGGTTTGCAATTTTTGTGTTGTACATTATTTAAAACTTAACAAATTAAAGGCAACATGGATAACTATGAACTAACTTGGGTGGAGTTAAGTCTGAGGTTTGATGGTTTAGAAACTTCTATGTCTAGGATAGAATCATAATTGAAGCAAGTCTTAAAAGTAATGCACTTGAGAAGCAACCAATATTCTCAACCACACCTAATTATCCAACACCCCACACTAGATCTAGGGCACATCATGACCTTTCACCTCAAGCTAGGGATCACTACTTTTATGAGATAAGTTAAATCAAGATATAATGGGTAGGTACAAACTTTAAATCATTATTAGAAACATTTTAGAAATATTTAATCACATTAAAAGACTTAGACTCTCATTCCATAAGCATACTCAACATAAAAATCACAATTTTGAAAGCATACACTCATGTGCATAGCACTTAAAATTCATGTAACATTAAGACTAATTAAGAAGTTTTTATGAGTTAAGGGTATCAATTCCTAGCACAACATATTATAATTGTAGCATTCCAATGAGGATCCTAACCTTGGTTACACAATAAGCTATAATAGAGAAAAAAAAAAAGCATAAACATGACTGAATAATTCACAATATCAGTTTAAAAGAAGAACATCCAAACACACAAATCCTTTATGTATATAACCCCTAGTCGGGGAAAAGTCATGAAGCCACCACCATGAAGAATAATATACTAAAAGAAGAAAGGACTTACAAACTCACTACAACTCAAGAAAAGCTCATTTGGCTCTATAGAAAGAAGATGATCTTCTTCTCCTCTTTTTAAAATAGCTTATACATCTTTAGCATCTAATCTCAAACTACATGTTTAGTATTTTCATTATCTTATGACACAAGGCAAAGTGCCTTTAATATTACCCAAGAAAAATATCCCCAATAAGAAAAAAATAGCTCCAAGATTTTACCCCTGCATAAGGCACGCTTCACCTAGCACCTAGGTGCTCATATGCACAAGAAGTTCTATCCTTTGTGGAAAGAACATATTGGGCCCACTTCATAAGTGCCCCTGAGTGTAGGCTCTCAAGCAATCATCTAGAACCCACAATAAAATGGGCACTTGGACGTGCCAAAGTGATGTACCTACTTCTTGTTGCACCAATGTTTTAGTGATTAGCACATAGGTGTGATCAGGCTCTAAAAGCTAAGTTTATGGGTTTTTCTTGCTACAAACATTTGACTCTTGGGCATGATCTCATCGAGCCTTTAGATACTTCTAAAACTCATCTTCTCAGCTTAGATAATTAAGTGTTCTTATGCACCATCTTCTCGGCTGTATATAAACTATCTGATGCATGTTTAGGCAATCTATTATGAGTTGTATACACACCTTATAACTTTCAATGCTATTTCTACATTTTGTTCATTTTCTCGCAAATTTCTCCACCATTAATAAAATCATAAACAACTATTGTGATATTTGCTAAGATAAAGTAATAATATTTACATTTAAATTGTACTTAGATTTTATAAAGTCTAACAACTTATTTTTCTTTTTTTGGATGTGCCATATCGTATTATAAACCAAATATAGTAGATCAGAAACTTGGATCTAATGTTGTACCTAAGAAAGATCCTAAGCAGTAGCAAATACTTGAAGACTTCAATTGCTTATTTTATTTTAAGTGAGGATGAGAGTTTAATCATATTTAATTTATATTAATAACTTATCTGTAATGTCTTTATATTCCTGTGATGACTTTTAACTTTCTTTCATATTGTATGTTCATATATATATTTTAGATGATGAATATTTATTGGATGAATGAGTTTCTTTCTACCCATAGATCCCCAATTTAAAGGCAGTACTCAATAGTGGGTTAAAATATTCTAATCCAGTATTAAGTACTACTGTAACACTCGTTATTTGATTAAATTACCTAATCTAATAATGGGGTGATACACATTGTGCCTCTCCTTTTGTGGCTTCACTTGACATCACCAAGCTAGTGCTCACCTTTGTCGCTAATTGCCACTGCTATATACCACCTAAAGTTTCAATCTTTATATCAAAATGCCCAGCGTCATAAGGTGCACCGATTAGCCCCGGAAGCCCCATGACTAGTGGCTATTATGTTGTGGAGATCATTCAGACCATCATGGATATGCTAATGGAGCTCCAGTGAGCTTTCAACACATTCTGAGGTGATATGGAACAAGTTGGGAAAATATTAGCCGCAACAGGCGCCACAGTGCACCGTGGCATGCAGTAGCGCACCATGGCACCCAACACTCTAGAGGAAGGTGTTGTAGCACCCAATGCTAGTCTACACGAGATTGGGGCACCATAGCACACCATAATGTGCCATAGCTTTAAGAACCCGAGACCGAGGCAAAGTAGCGTGCCCTGCTACCAGTTTGCCAGAAGTTAAAGCACTGTAGCACGTCGTGGTACGTGATTACAAGTCATGGTGCGATGTAGCATGCCATGGTGCCTACTACATGAGGCCAGAGAGCTGCAGTGTGCTCTAGAGCCTGTTTATCTGAAGCCAAGGTGCTACGACGTGCGATAGGTTTGACAGAAAATGGCTCTAGTTCAGGTTCAAATATCAGCTGGGTACTTAAGGAAAGTTATGGAGGAATTTCCAATGTGATTGCAATTGTTGGCTAGGACTTTGGTTACTGTTGGAGAGAACTCTAAGGGAGGTGACTGCTGATCTCCTTCTTCTTCCTAGAGTAAGAGCTAGTGTTCCATGTTAGAGAAGAAATCGATTGAAAGGCTTTGTAAGCGGTATATCTATCTTTCTCTTATAAAGGTGAATCTATTTGTAACTTTGTAATCCCTATTCATACTTAGAGTTACTTTTGTGTGGTGTGGCTCCGTGGTTTTTCCCATCCTTGGGTTTTCCATGTAAAATCCTTATTGTTTGGATGCTTGTGTGTGAATTCATGTGTGTGTGCTTGTGATTTTGTCATTTGATTGGTAACCGTTAACACAAACCCGATCCTCGAGCGCAAATCGCTTATGCTGCGGTGCTCTCTAAGGTGATTCACAATAGTGGCGTGGTCGCTAGGACCTTACTCAACCTATCGAAGGAAGATAGAATTTAATGTTGAGAGTAAATTCTCCCTCCATATATTCCTACACCTTCACCATCTCACGGTGCTCCAAAATAGCTTATCCATAGCGTTTGAGCCCACCCAGAGCCCCGGAAGCCCACTTGGGTTCACTCCATTATGGAGCACTGTGGAGCCCAATGGTATCATGGCTCATATGGGCTTGCTTGAGCTCCTATGACCTTGACAATAACTTCTCAACCTCCATGCTTGCAGATCGAGTGCAAAGAGAGGTTGTGACACAAGCTTCCTCGATGACATTTCATGATAAATCCAAGTCATCGTGGAATTGAAATATTTGTTTGAATTCAAGCTAATGATGGATATAATCTCTAATTAGTGATTAGAAAATGCTTCCAATACATCTCTAGACATCTTTGTATTCATCTTAGAGCATAATTACATCTAATCATGCCATTAAAAACTGAACTACAAGAAGTTCAGAAGGGGGTACTATGCACTGAGGGTTCGTAAGGAAATGCTAAGCTTGCAGGTGAATCTCGAGCTCCATTAACCAACTAAAAATGTTTCTGAGGATCTTAGCACACCTTCGAGTGCTTAAGCAGCATAATTGGTCCACTAGATCACTGGGAGGTTTGGTTGAGCTTGCTCGAGTCCGAGAAGATGAAGAGAGATATTAAAGTGGCTAGAGAAGGTATCAGGGAGAATTGAGATCACTTGAGATTTGAAAATGGCACAAAGAATAATCTAAGAGAATTTCCAGGGGTTTAAATAGGCTAGAGGGCTATGGGAGGGCCTCCAATTGGGCCCTCAGGTTGAGCCCGAGAGGAGCTCTCCAATCTTTCTTTAGGGAGGAATTGGGCTGGCCGGGCTTGCTAGAAGGTTCTTCCAGAATTGGGGAGTGCTAACAGCCACTGGGAACATGGGGGATAGGCCATACAAATGGTTTATACAGGGATACTTTTTTTGTTGAGCGAGTTCTTCCAGAGAGGAAGATGATCAGTGCCGCCAGCCGCAGATGCCTTCCAATATTCAATCAAAACAATGCTACAGTTCAGATCACTCAAATTCGCTCTCTTGCGCAAGTGATTACATCTCACACATCAATCTCTCCATGAGATTCAACGATTTTAATTTAAACCTGGTTAATAGCAACGGTCTGGCGAAACCAGAGCCATTTGATATCTTATTAGAACATGGAACATCCGAGATGGCTTGTATCTCATGTCCCGTGTTTTGGCTCGTGGCACGATATTTCCACAACTTTAAATATTAATGTTATATTAATTTTAATAATTCTATTTCAATTAAAATTTAAAAAAATCTTATAGTTTCAATTTAAATAAAAATACAAAATGTATATTGTGAATATTTTGATCGGTACGCATTCAAAAACTATGAAACTTGCACCCCTAATATATTTTGATGTGATGAATTCAAATATACACTCAAATTTAGAGTTTGAGGTCAAAATATTTTATCTAATTTTTTGAGCAATTAAACTCAATAAAATAATTAAGAAAATATTCATCGATCTTTTTACCTCCAAATTGTTAGGATTTGGTTATAATTATGTTTAAAACTTATTATGATAGTGTTAAACTCTTGTTAAGACTTATTTAGACTGAGTAATAACCTAGGGTTATTACAAAATGACTCCCCAATAATGTGTTCACTAGTTTTGCCACACTTATGTTTAACTTTATAAGATTTTATAACATTGTCATGTTGGCTCAATTTTAGAGTCCTTATTTTTGTATCATTTTGAATTCTCATCCCAAGAATTTGTTTAGCTCTTCTGAGATCTTTCAGCACAAAATCTTTTGATAATTGTATTAATAAGTGCTGGATTGTTCCCATATCTGCTTATTATCTATTTATTATTAACATATCATACACATATAATAAAGGATTATGTATTTAATGTCTTGCTAAATTTAGTATTAATAGTGGTCCACATTATACAGAGTGTATTCATCACCTGCATGAATTCATAAAACCTTTTATACCATTATTTTGGCACCAACTTCAAACAATATAAGCTTTTCATTAGCTTGCACATCACATTTTTTGTTACAGCAAGCTTCATATACTTATAGTTGCAGCATGTATATCTCCTCTTCTAACTCATCATGGAGGGAAATCATTCTTACATTCATTTGCTCCAAAGGCAGATCCTAACTAACTACCATATATAACACTAAATGAATTTTCATCATCTTGTTATCATAATGAATATCTATATATAATCAAATCCATGCCTTTGTTGAAATCTCTTCATGACCAATCTCACCTTGTTGTGATTGCTTCTAGTGTGTTCTTCTTTTAGCATGCAAACCCATTTATTTTGGAGTGCTTTCTTTCCCAATGGGTAGCTACACCAAATCATAAGTCTGGTTAGATGCTAGAGGCTGTATCACCTACTCCATTATAATCTCCCACTCTTTTGAGTCTTTAACTTATGTGCTTCTTCATAGCTCTCTCCTTCACTGCCATCTTTTATTAACATATAAATAAAGGAAGGAGTATACCTTTCTGGAGTGCGCAATACTCCAACATAACTCCACAACTATATAGCTAGAGTTTAAGGTTCATCATATGCCTCTTCATTTGATCTAGTTTTCTCCTTAGGTTCATTGGTGTCATCCCACATAGCAAAAGATTCATAAAGATAAAATGTGTTATTAACTCAATGAAATAGATTTAAGTTGTAGGACCTTTTAATGGGTGTAGGGTTAACACTATATTTAAAGTATGAAAAAAATTTATTCAAAGTTACTAACTAAACATCATTAGGATGCTATAATAATAAGTACATCAAGTGGTCTTGGAGTTAGACTTGAATCAACCATGGTTAGCTCTAAAAATCAATTGAACAAGTCATACATGCATTCAAGAAATAATGGAAAAGGTATGAGGCAAGTGAGTATAACTTTAAGAAAATTACACAAATAGATGCACTATAGTCTTTAAGCCTTACTCAAATCCTTTAAGTTTACTAATTCAAGATCTGTGGTGGATGACTCAAGCTCCTCTAAAACTTAGCCTTCAGTAGAGGTGGGATTTAGTTATTTGTAGTTCTACTCAATGGAGTTAACCAACTAGCTAGAAAGTTTATGTAGATTATTAAGGAAGTAGAGGGGAAGAAATGAAGAAGTTTTGCTTAACTAAGGTGACATAAGGTTTCCAAAATCAATCAAAGATGGAGGAGATTGAGTGACTGTAAAAGAATTCTTCGAGAAGTGGCAATTGCTAATGTAAATTGAAGGCAAGACGTCTAACACCATGAGTTAATGATAAAGGTTTAAATAAATGGTTCAAGAAGCTCTAAAATAATTTGGGTTGTACTGTGAGTGCACTGTGAAGATCCACTTAAGTAGTAATAAGTGAAATTCTTAAATATCGAGGTGCCTTTTCAGATAATGGTAGAGTTCCTGATAAGAACTCCAAAGTTAAGCGTGCTCATGTAGGAGCACTCCCAGGATGGGTGACCTACTGGGAAGTTATCTTCTGAGGGCAAAATCGTGAGGCCTTTCAAGCCAAAGCAGACAATACCTTGGTGCTTAAGAGTTTGGGCTGTTACAAATGGTATCAGAGCAAATCATAAGGTGTCAGATAGTAGCTATGTGCCATACAGGGCAAAGTACCACTTCATGTGAGCAGCCTCTTGAACCCATGATGGTTAAGGTGCTATATGGTTGTGGGTACCTTTTGCGCTTGTAGGGGACACCTCTAGTCCTATCTACCCAATGGATGGTTCTTGGATCTGTATGTGGATACTGACGAGGACATCAGTTACTTAAGTTGGGGAGATTGTGAAGACTTACTTAAGTAGTAATAAGTGAAATTCTTAAATATCGAGGTGCCTTTTCAGATAACAGTGGAGTTCCTGATAAGAACTCCAAAGTTAAGCATGCTCATGTGGGAGCACTCCTAGGATGGGTGACCTACTGGGAAGTTATCTTTTGAGGGAAAAACTGTGAGGCCTTTCAAGTCAAAGCGGACAATACCTTGGTGCTTAAGAGTTTGGGCTGTTACATGCACTGAGCCCCAAAGTACCTTTGGATTGTGGTCAAGGGGTGCATGCATTGGACTCTTGATGGGGCCAAAATTGGGCTCATTTAGCTTTTGAAATTCTTTGTTTGTTAATGTAAAGGCTATGCAACTCAAGTGAATACAAATTGATCTTAAGAAATTGAGAATTTATCATTTACCTTCATTTTTTTTCTCATTATTATTATTATTATTTATTAATTATATTAAATGTGTGATTTAATTAAGAATAGATTACAATATTAAAGCATTATTATAAGGAAAAATAATGAGAAACCTATAAAAATTGATTAAAGATCGGATGCCTATTTGAAAGATTGCTCATCTTCCTTTATTTCATTCTAATTACTTCTTCATGTAGCCACCTTAAACCTTAATCTTAATTAAGATGAACAAGGTATTATTTATGTACAGTTAATTAAGCCTCAAAATATTAATTTAATGATTGACTTTTATAATGGACCACCAAGTTTAATGAGGAGAAGCTAAATATTTAACAAATTTATTTCACTTTAACTTAATCACACCTTTATGACCTTTTTAATCCTAAACTCCAAATCAAGATGAATTAAGTGAAACTGTACTGCACAAATTATTAAAAATGAACCCTTAATATAGTAAGATGAAGGCTTGAATTGGTATGACTTATGGTTAAATTAAAGATACAAAATACTAGGGTCATAAACCAAAGTTTTCCCAATATTTCTACCCATTTCGTATAACCATCTAACCAAAGATAAATAGTGACAATTTTTTATTTGAAATACATATTTGGATACTTAAATTGTAAAATGAATGTTTTTATTGTATCTTGAAGTAAATCCATGTAACCACTTCACATGGATCCTTAGGCCTTAATTTAGCCTACCTATAGAACCCTTGAAAAAACTCCTTGAATCTGAAACCTTGATCAATGTGTGATTGGATACCATGGAAAGAAACTTGCTATATGAATTTGTTCCTTAGAATGTTATGGCTTGGTTGGTTCATAAATGAACTTTGAAAATAAAGAAGCACAGTTACACCATTTTTTTGTTCATATTGAATATGGATAATAAGGCCTTACCCATTCCTTAATTATCCAAAACTTGGGTTTAAACTCTATTTGGGAGTCCCTTATGGCCATAATATGTAATTCATCACCTTCTTGATAACTTAAAAAGCGTTGTCTTTGAGTATTAAACTAGGTGATCGTTTGCTCTGAACTAAGACACAAAAAAAAATTAAGAAGTTTTCGTCTAACTAACCTTAGAGAAACTATTTTTATATTTATAATAACCTAAATCATTCATTTGAAGTTAAATTTAAGTTAAGAATTCAGCTAACCTCAAATTTTGTTAAGTTGAGAAACCTACTTAGAAGACTTGAGAAATCAATAAAATTCTAAAATCTTGAGAACTTTTGATTATTTGATAAAATTGGTTATTTTTAAATATATGATAAATTTGGAAATCATAAAACAAATGAATTTTAATATAGTAATTATAATATAAATAAAGAAATTTTAAAAATTAAAACGATAAAATTATAAAATTAAGAGTTACTTATTTTCGCCAAAATTTAAATCAAATTTCATATAATGTTTTAGAAAGTATTCTAACTCATCAAACATGTTAGGCAAGCTACTATATACATTATATTTTATTTTTATTTGTTTTAGTGTTAAAAGACTTATTTATGTCTAGACTCATTAATTTTATTTAGCTAAGCTATTCATGGTTAGTTGTACACTTCCTATAACAAAAAATTAGGTAAGATAGCCCCACTATTTTAGTTGGTCTCACAATACTTATGATGATTACTTTTATTTTTAGCTTAAAATTAGCTACACTTTACTTTTTATATATTGATCATATGTAATGTTTAGAGTTCAGAACCTTTTCACTACCTTATTTTTACCTATATTATACAGTATCATAAGATGTTGGAATGTTTTTGCATGTCCTTACAATAATGGTATTATATTGATTTTAGGTGCTGAGATTGTTTAAAAGCAGGAATAGCTTTAAGTTAGAAAAGAGTTTTCTGTCAACGAGGTTTTATTGTCTATATTGATATTTAAAAAAAAAAAATCCACAAACACATTTTGTTCTTACTAGTTCATTGTATTATTAGGGCTGCATATCTTTTGGATTTTATATTTATTTTGAATTTTATCTTTCTTTCTAAATTAAATGATATTCTTAATAGCCTTTGTATAAAAGCTTTGGATGATTATATTCTTAATTTTATTTTCTTTTATATAACTTTAGATTTGAGATTCTAATTTTGTTTGATAATTATTTACTTTGTTTGATTCTGATCCTTATGATGCTACAAAAATATTTTTAAATTTTATATTATATATAATATCGGCAAAAGTATGCGGTAGGTATATTTCCATGGGAATTTATTTATTATAAAACATACAATTTTTAAATGCCTATTTGGTTTTATAAATGGTAACATTTCTATTAATTTAAAAATATTTAACTTTATCTCAATATGATTATGGCTTAATCTCAGAATCTTGAAATTATCCTTACAGTTAAATATTAAATTTGATTTTTTGAACTTTATCTTTATCCATCAATACAAAAACTTGGTGTATCCTCCATGCTATAAAATAGACGTTACCACATAAAAAGAGCTAAAATGAGTCACCACATAAGATGTTTCACCATAACCCAAATTTGTGACTAAGGTGTGGATTATTAAGAGATGGTAGGAAGCTTTTCTAACTTGAAAATCTTGAATCTGAAATTTAGTGTAAAGTGCATTAAGCTTTCTACTGGGACATGAAGGACACAAAGTTAGTAATGTAATAGGTTTCACATATAGATTTTAAGATGTGGTTATTCAACAATAAGAAATAGTAAACCATTTGTCTACAGAATGATTTTTTCCAACAATGAGAATTAGTTGGTGAAAGGAGTTCTTGAAACAGTAAGAAAAAGCCCAAGATAATTCTGAGGGAACAGATCTAAGAGTATTGTTATGTACTTTGAAAATGAGATACAGTCTATTAAGCATGAACACGAGGACACGTACATAAGACACAATTATTTATATATATATATATCAATCATTTTTATCTATTATCATAAATAAATAATTTAAGTACCCTAAATATATAACAATATATATATATATACATGGTATTGCTAACCATGTGAAAATTTGTTTGTAATTCCTAAAATTATTTAGAAAACAAAAATAACATCTAAAGCAATATAATGTTAAATAAATAAATAGGACATTAATTTGTTAAACATGAACCAACTTTTTATGATTTACAAAATAAAATTTAAAATTTATTATAATTACACCAAAATTAATATGTTCCAAAAAAAACAAGAATGAATTGGGCAGCTAAGCACACCTCCTTTTCCTCATTATATTGATGGGCTCAACAGCCCCACATGCTGCGAATGTGCTCGCATCATCACACTAATCATTATGGTCACCCGTCACTCAGTCTTCATTATTAGCCTTTCATCTCCATTCATTATCCTTAATCATTAATCATTAATCTACTTTCATTATTAGATCACAGATCTAACGAAGCAACCCCACCAAACTGCTGCAGTACCTCCAAATATATATTCTTCAATGCTCACATTCACTAAAGTACTTAAAATTAATAATTAATTCATAATAAATAAAATCATTAGTCAATAATAATAATCTAGTCTCACTAAAAATAATAATTAAATTCTTGAGGGATCCATAACAAATTTATATATTTTAAATATAAATTCTAATGCACTCCTAAAATTTAAAATATATATCTTTTAGTAGGCCCTACTTACAAATATAAATTAATGAATTGCTTTGAAGTTGAAAAATCCTATAATATATGCTCTTACTATTTAATATTCAATCTTTTCTTAATTTATAAATATTTAATTACATATAAATACAAGATGCCATACTTTAACCAATTTTCTTAATAACTATTATATATCAGAGATCACGTACAATAATTGAGAGACTATGTGAAATATATTTATTATGTGATCAGCATATTTCATTATTGTTTATTTTAAATACCAAAATATAATTAATGAATTTTAATTTATAGGTATAAATGCAAATTTAATTTACATGAATTCGTGTTTATCCAAATTTGTGCTTTTGTCAAATTAAGAAAATAAAAATAAAATATAAAATTTTAATTTTTATTAAAAATAATAGTTAACTAAATTCTAAATATTTATCTAACAATATCATCTCTTAGATAAATTTCTAAGAATTCTCAGATGCATACCGCAAACTTTTTTTATTTTCTTATTTAACCCTTTGAATGCATGCAAACCAGGCATTAATTTGTGAATATAAGAATGTGAGGGTTGAACATGGAAATCTTGAGATTTGAGGTATTAATATATCAATTACCGAATTATAGAACCGTTCTACTTTATAAAGTAATTTTGCTACTTGGTTTGTCGACATGATAAGAATTTAAGATATGTGTATATTTCTGGATCTTGTCGGCCGCACATTGTTGATAGTTGTTTGGGTATTTTGGTCATTTAATGATGGGAGCGGAGGGGCGCCGGAGCCGAGCCGAAGGGAGGAGTGATCTTAAGCCTCGGAGGGATCGTTCTCACGTGGACCAGAAGTACTGCTGCAGCACGTGCGAGCCAAAGGACGGTGCTCCGAACCACCACCTCACGTGGGACCCTCAAAAGGAGCTGTTGTGCTTGTTGCGCTGTTCCCTCGGCGGAGGACATGTGGTCCGCAGTCATTAAGGCCTAATTATTGGATGCCCTCATAGAAAATTAGATGTTCCGCACTAACAGCATCTGTTTATTCCTATGCGGATCCCTTTTTTATTTGGGTGAAGAATTCAGAGCTCAATTAAAAAAAATTAAATTAAATTTGAATACAGTATAACAAATTCAGAGTTTTAACCATCAGATTATAACACCTGTGCGCTGCTCTAGGATTCTTGCCTGGCTATGTACCAGGTAAAAAAATATTCATATCCTGCCTGATCGGTTACGTACTTGGTAAAAAACATTCATATCCCGCTTGATCGGCTACGTATGAGGTAAAAAACATTCATTTCCTGCCTGATCGGCTACGTAGTAGGTAAAAAATATTTATATCCTGCCTGATCGGCTACGTACTAGGTAATAAACATTCATATCCTGCCTGATCGGCTACGTACTAGGTAATAAACATTCATATCCTGCCTGATCAACTACTATAAGAAATATTTGGAAGCTTAAAGGTACCTTCGAACTTATCTCTATGGCTGTTATTATGTCTTGCAATTTTCCTGCCTAGAGGATCATGAAGGTGGCTTGTATTCCTTCTTTGGTTGTTCTTTTCTGGTGCATATCGGGATCCATCATTCTCTTAAGGAAAAGCTACTTCTTAAACTATCCGGTGATGCTCCCAAGCCTTCCTCTCATCTTAAGGTTAGATCAAACATTGTCAATAATATCCAACAAAATCAATAATCGACTCACGACAGATTCATCATGTTATCTAGAAAAGGCTCAACTTTTGCTCGTACGTGTGTCGAAGTACATAAAAAAAAACTCCTTTTCTTGAGTTTATTGAGTTGATTATTAATTAATTGGTGGTAAATCCAAAAGTAGAACACGAATGGAAGTCAACAATTTGCGATTTATGCTCTAATTTTTATTGTTCACTGGGACCTTGTACTTGTGTTGTTCTAGCTGAACCTGGACAAAGAATGTCTTAGGAGACAAGGTTTAATGAACAAAGTATTGTCCTATCTATGCAAGGCTTGATTGAATCCTTATAAATCATAAGTGGTATGAAAGCTTTCCCATTCTTATTTCAAAGTATAAAATTCGGGTGTCTCTAAACATTCCCTAATCTTACTCTTCACTGCGCCATTATTTACAAAAAGAAGGCGATTTCTTTACTCAATTCAGCGTGTCTTCACGTTAACTACAAAGAAACAATTGAGATAGCTTGGAAACATTACTGTTAAGGGGATATTTTATCTATTTTATCAAATAAGATGAGACTAGTAAAAAGAGCTTTACTTCAGAATATGAAAAATGATTATGCATAAATTCTAGTTCTTAGAGAAAAGACCAATCTTAATGATCTTAATTTACAAGCCTATGGCAACAACACTAATTACTATCATTCCTTGCTTGTGAAAGAAGTGGAGTGGTTAAAACAGAGGGAAAAACAAAAATGGCTTCAAAAAGGAAAAGAGATGTTGCTATACAAGCAAACTAACATTTGAAGGAATTTGACTTCTATTTATTCACTTGATGGGCATTGCGATCATCGAAAATTATATTCTTATGCATTATAAGAACCTTTTCAATGCTAATATGCCAAAGAATCCTATGACCCTTCATTCTAGCTCTTGTTTATTATAAAATTCCCTTGAAATAGATTTTACTTATGATTATTCTCAAGAAATAATTCTATATACTCTCACGATGATTACACTTTTGACTTATTCACTAGGATTTACTAGTCAAGCAGCTCAGCAATGCAATAAATTATTTTCTCTAAAAAGCCAAGTTGTCAAACTAAATTACTCTACAGGGAGTACATCACAACATATTTATATTCTTAACGACCAATCCTAATTAAAATTAATCATCTACTAGTGATGTGAAGAGAGGTATGGTTAACCTAAACAAAATGAAAGGGTTCTAAATGAGGTTTAATTTTTAGTTTGAACCTAGTGATGGCATGGGTAAAAATAAAATTCATTGAAGTTCCACCATCAATTCTATTAGTGATGGGAAGAGAAGCGTGATTAACTCAACTAAAATGAAAGGGCTCTAAATGAGGTTTGATTTTTAGTTTGAATCTTGAAATGGTATTGGTGAAAATAACATTCATTGAAGTTCCACTATCAATAATTATCCTACTCCTTCATTGTATATAACATATATGATAAGAGTATTACTTCTCCTTCTGTCTTCTTATTTATTTTTTAGATATTGTAAGGCCTTTTGACATATTAATTTGAGAGTCATCCTCAAACTCTTCATCTCATAGTGGGGTAACATCATAAAGTTTTCTTAAGCTTTCATCCACTATGTCATAAGCTTCATTAAAGAATAAGATTTAGGCCTTTTTTTTATTTTACATATTTCTCCCTTATGACACTTAAACAATTAAGGCCATTATTATTATTAGCACAACCAACAATAAAAGCTTTTTGTAGATGACTTAAGATAGATGGTGGAATGAGTGCAGTAGTAGATTTATAACTTGAAATATAATTAGCTTTAGGTTAGTTTGAAGGATATAATTTGTAACAACCCATAGTTGTTACTTAATATAATTCTGCTTAATTAAGTAGAACATGTCACCATTACGTTCTAAATATCATTAGGACGTATTCCATGAAATTTAGGATCAAAATAATCACAAATAAATATTTAGATTATTTTAATATTTTTTAAATACCCTAAAAATAGGGAAAATATTTTGAGCCCATACCCTAAGTCTAATTGCATATTTGCATAAATCACATCAAAGTATGTTACTTAATATTTGTTTTCACAAAATACAATTTGTATTTTATTTAAATTAAATTTTATGATTTTAATTTAATTTAATTCATTAAAATGGTTAACGTCTATTAAAATCAAAGTCACAAAAATCTTGTGCACTTTGACAAACACAGAACATGGAATTCGTTCCATCGCAATCATCCTCGTTTTCCTATTGTCATCCAACAACGTTGCATCAACCCGTAATTTAGATTATATTAGGTCCAACATATTTGAGCCACAAATCTGACGGCTTTCAGCCTGCATATTATTATCCGTTTAGAAAAATATCAAACCATTGGATTAGACCTACGACAGAGATCGAATGTGCCGCTATTTACATATTCCCCACCATTTGCCCCACAAAAACTACAATGACTATACCCGCAATCAAAGCCAGTGTCCTATAGTCTTTTCCACCACTAAAAAATGTCAGAGAGTGGGGGATACTCCTTCATGTCTCATATAGACCGGTTGAGCCCCAATTAGTGTTAAATGGAGCTCAAATGATCAGGTAAAATTTCTAATGGGAGTACTTGTAACAACCCAAAATTGTTATCCTAGTTAATCTAGACTAAACCAGGTCCTAAAATTTATTTCGTTAGACTTAAGTAGTCATTAGAACCTAATCTTGAAAATTTGAGATCCATCAGTGCCTGATTGGATCGATTGGCTATTTTTTCCAAATTAATTGACCTAGAAAATAATCTAAATTAAATTGACCTCCAAATCAAAATCTGATTACATTTTTGAATTCCTCACTCCCAAATTAGATAGGAGTGAATTTTTGAAAATTTTTGGAGATTATTCATGCCAAATTAAAAATTTTAATTCATTTGAATAGATATTAATTAAAATAATTATTAATTATTATTTTTCCTTTAAATCCAAATGGTCATGCGACTACCATTTAACCAGCCCCATCTTTCTTTATCGGATCAAACGATCCTGAAGTGCCTCGTCTAAGAACGAAATCCAGTCGTCATATTTTAAGATCAATCGAACGACTGCAGCCTGTATATGCATTGTTGATCATCATTCTCGTTCGATGGTCCCCGACAGGATTCCAAAGACCTACCATCATGGCAGTACATGAAGGTATCCTATCCCCCATTATCTACCTCTCACTCTCAACCGCTGCTCCTCTACATTCCCCGATTTGCCCTTCCCTTGGGTCAGGACAGGTCTCCCGATCTTGAGCTGAAGAATGGAACCCAGCCCAAAGATCTTGAGCCCCTCTTGAGCTATAAATAGCCCTCCAACTGAGCTTAAGCCTCTATTTTCTCTCAAGCTCAACACATCTTCTTCAATTCAATTTAATTTCTCTCTTATCTGACCTTCTTCCCCCGTGGTTCCCAAAGCTTGGCAGCCATTGCCGTATCTGGTCCAAAAGCCCCCACCTATTGTTTGGGAGTCAAGAAACTTTCTTGAACTATTAGGAAGTTGTGAGGTGGATCCATATATTTGGAACTTACCTGTATTATCGAGAACTATCAGTCAAAGCTCTTCTAGGTACCCCCCCACTCCCAGAGTTGCTTTAAACTCAATAAGTGCTTCAATTCATCACTCTATACATGTTATTATTCTTGCGATTATATCAGCAATGGGATCAGTTATCTAGGTCCATCGGATTGGGTCTTTATGAGAATTATGATGGTGTATTTTTAGTATGGAATGGCCATCGACCTGAGTTGTTCATTCCTGTGCTCACTAGCAATTAACACCTCAAAATGGCGTGTAATTACTCGTGAACTTATGCTAAGTTAGTTGCTTGCGATTTATAGATCTAGGACAATTGGGTTAGCCAATTTTAGCCTTTGATGGGATCAAGTGCGATAGTGCGCAACAATGACGATCAGGCGTGCTGGGTCTGGGCAATCCATCCACCAAACTGGAAAGCTGGGGTGGCTGTTATCTTCATCAAGAGTTGGTAAATCTTTTTGCAGTAATTAGCCGCACCAATGGCTTTTCTATGGAAGAAATTACTCCCCATAGTAAACCTGATTTGGAAGTTAGGCATAATTAGGTTTTGACGAACCTAGGGTTAAGCTAGGGAGCTTTGTCTGTCTATATATGTGTCGTGACCTTGGTAGTGCCAGAGCGCTTCAGAATTAGAATGAAAAATCATAACACTAATTTCCATTAAGTGTTGAAGATTCTCTGCAGAAGGCAGAGATAAATAATAATGGATCAGGTCGGCCCACGATTCGCGCCTTTCTCAGAAGGCAAAATATGTCAGGAATATTCATGGGAATGTTGGGATCTATCGGCCCATGCGATTAACCTGTGGAATATTCCTAGAATGTTCCATCCCCTTAAATGACCTGATTATTTAATTTAATGAAAACTTTAGAAAATTTAATTTAGAATCTATTTCTATCATATTTTAATCAATTTTGATCCAAAAATAGTGATCCAATATATCATTTTAATCAGAAAAGTATGAGGAATAATAAACTACAAAAATATTTAGGTTTTTGTAAGTAAATTTCTTAATTAAGCCTAATTAATATAAAAAATGATTAGTAAGTGTTAAGCTCAATTATTAGCCAAAATTTATGATTAAGGTCTTTAAACTTTCATTAGGCAAAGGAGAAAAAGTTTGGGAAAATAGAAATGTTTTCTGTGTTTAATTTTATTAATCACTCATTGATTACCTTAAATTATAATTAGTAAAATTTAAGCTAATTGATCTCTAATTTTGGTGATTTTAGTATCTACAAACTCCTTAGATTGAGTAGAACCTGAATGTATCATAAAATCTTAATTTTCCTAATTAAAATGGTTAATCACTTCTTATAAGCTCAAATCCCTAATTAAAGCTCATTAACCGTAATCCTTAATCAATTTAAGTATTTTAAGTATTAATCTTTTCCTTAGATACTAAGAAACCTTCTAGCATTGAAAGAATTCAATTTTAACTCTAGAACTTAAAGCCTCCATTAAGAATCTTAATGAAGGGCATTTTGGTCATTTTGGTTAAATATTGGTTAACTTGTAATTAAAGCTTCTTAACCTATCCCTTGCCTTTAATATCAGTAATTTAAGTATTTGAAACCAAATTAGGACTATTTAGACTTGTAATTTATCTTTAGGGGCCAAACCCTAATTTTGCTTTAAGATTAATTAGTTTAACTTAAATTGTTAAAATGTGGATGTAAGAACTCACCTCTCCTTCACTTTTGATTTAGTGAAACTTATTAAATTAGTTATAGTCAAATTAAACTTTAAATATTTCAGAAGTAAATTTTTAAATGAGCTCTTCGGTGATTTCCTTTAGGATCAAACATTTTGAATCTTAGCCTTTAGATTTTCATTCTCCTTCTTCTCAGTCCAATTCTATTGAGTAATCCAATCACTCAATAGATTGAATCTTGGTGCAGAAAAATTTTATAGTTAAGAGTTAAACCTTATGATTTTTTTATTCTGATTATTTTGTCTTTTGACTTTAGTTGATTAGTCTATCATATAAGATTAGAAGTTCTATCTTATTGAGTTTGATTATACTCAATAAGATCTCCTTAATCCAAAGCATGTGAGAAATTTTTGAGAAAGCTTAGACTTTAGATGTTAGTGTCTTGGGTTAAGTGATGTAAAACCCATATTAACATCATATTCCACACTCTAAAAAGCTTTAAATGCAAGAAAATAACAAAACTTACCTCGCATGTGGGAGACAGATCATCACTCACATGTCAAAATGTTTTGCCTTCCACGTTCTCAATTGAGGACAAAAATATATGTTTGGTCGCCAATGGAGTATAGTTTAGGAGTTTAGCTTTCCAACAAGGTAAACAACACTGAAATAAGTGTTTTGAATTGTTTAGAATGGCCTATAAAAGTTTGTTGTGTTTCAAGTTGAATCTATCCATTAACTAGTCAAGTCTAACCTTAACGAGTCATATCTCCATCTCTTCACTGTTCTTCGGGTCGATTGAGTTGGTGAGGCTAGTGGGCTGGGTGGATTCGTGTTGATGTAGCTCTTGCTAGAATAGCCAGTCATGTCAGATAGGACCAATGGTTCGTGTGAAGCATCTCGTGGTTTCATGAGCAGCACTTCTACCGACGCGCGTGCGTGCGGCGGCGGGCGAAGGTGGTGAATTGTGAAAATAAAAAGTTTGAAAAATTAAAAAAGAACTTATGGTAGAAAGCTCTTGATGAGTAGAACAACTTTTCCTTACTGTATGAAAACCAACTCTGATGCCAAAAATGGTGTCATAAAGGTGAAGAAGATGGCTACGTGTGTGTAAGCATCCATTCAACTTCGAGAAGCTGCTTGGCGGGTCAAATAAAGTCGGATATTGATGAAATTTTGGGATGATATTTTGATGGATGATAAGAGTTTATACAACAATTTCTTAAATTTTTTTTGTGACTGTTTGGAAGGGTTATGGACAATGAAGTAGAAGGGGATTTGCATATATTTTGTGGAGAGGTGTTTGGTGGCCGAAATGAAGTGAATTTTGGTGAAATAAAGTAGAGATGAAAGGTAATGAATAAAAAAGAAGAAACAAATAAAACAAACAAACAAAGGTACGTTTCATTGCTCACCTTGATCATTTCAAGATTGTACACACCCAAAAACCCATTGATTATGCATACCAACACAAATTTCCAGTTTTCCACACCAAAATCAAAAGCTCTCAAGCTGAAATTCTGGAAGCAATATCATTCACCATTGAATAAGGTCTTACAACAAAGATATATAGCAACACCAAACCCTAATTTTAACATAACAATGCTAAAAGACCAAAATGGCCCCTTGACAACTCTCCATGTGACCTTCTACATCCCCGATGTAAATAAAACATAAAAATAATTGTGCCAAGACAATATAAGCACTAAAAAAATTATATAAAAAAGATGGGCATACACGCGACACAACATAACCCGATATGGGCCTCCTCATGTGAGCTGCCTATCCTGCATCATTTACATTTGACACATTTGCTTTACTAGATATCATAAACATATTTTGAAGTACTTATTATTATTTCTACGTACTCCAGCCTAATGGACATTATTTTGTATAGATGTCGAGATCATTTAGGTGTGACACATCTTCTGGAGAGAGCTAACATTTGTGGTGAACACTTTGGGGATTTGGGAGATCTTGCTCCAACTCAATTTCCTTTTTATTTAATTATTTATCATTTGTTGGATATTATATATTTTGGATGATTTTAGAGACTGCTTTTAGTGATATCCTGTTATTATTGCTATTAGAGTTATAAAAATACATTATTATTTCAATTGAGATGGGTTGGGCACCCAAGCACCTAGAATAGGTGCCTAGAACAAGAGCTATGAATTGGGCTCCCAAGTTTGAACGACCCATAATGCATGCATGCTTCTTCGCTGGGCACTCAAGCATTTACGGATGAAAATTTTTAAATATTAAGAAAAATAACATTTAACTTACCCATAAAGTAAGCCCATTAGGTAGTCAATATTGTGTATAAAGTATCGTTATGAGTCTAATTTTTTTATCATTTTCACAAGCGGTAGAGGTACATAATTGAGTTATTTTTATTTTATTATGCCAATAAATGAAAACATTGTACTAACTGTTTATCAAAATATTGATTTTTCCTATGATTATAACTTTAATTGAAACCTAAAATTGTATCATAGAATGCTATTACATGGTGTTGTCATATTTGTTGGAGACTCGAGCGCATCTTAAAGTGGTGCAACGAGTTTGGGTGCACCTAAGTACAGCTTGAAGTGCATTGAAATGAGCTAAAATTAGAGTGGAGAAGTCTCAAGTGCAACACGATGATCTTGGAGTTAATCACGACTCAATTGGGAGCCAGAAGTGACTTCGGGTTAGCCGTAGTTCAACCCAAAGTGAGTTGGGCATGAATTAGATCAAGTGAGCCTCAAGGTTGTTGAAGGAACTTAACTGGCATAGGTGTTGGGCTTAGGCACGCCCAAGCGCTGGAAAAATGTTCATCAACTAAGGATTGAGCGTGCCCAAGTACCGGTGAGCGAATGCGGAATCTTGGAACCTTTTTGCTATGCAGGAAGGAATAATCAGAGACATGTCTTGCCCATAAAGTACATGAATGACATGCGGCAATCATCTAAGGACTCCTAAGTCCATATGGAGGGTTTAAGGGCTACTTTGAGGGCTATATATACTTAAGAGATGCTTAAAGATTGTGTGATGTGTTGATGCTATTTATGTTGTGGCAGCTGGAGGATGGAAAAGTGATGATGGTTGAGTGCTGTGAGGAAGAAGGAGAAGGTGTGAGTGGGTTGAGAAAAGTTGAGTGCTCCTAAAAAGATTGAGATTTCTCTTGTATCCACTTCTCATTTTCACGATGAAAATCTTCTTAGTGTGGCTCCATTTTTTTTCCCCACTCTTCAGGTTTTGTCGTAAAAGTGTTGTATTTTAGTTGCTCTATTTCTTACTAGGATTTCTCCATTTTTGTGTGTTTATTTTTTGCCCATATTGTGATTTTTATTTTGCTTCGAAGGTGGCTGTCTGGATCCATTCAGTGTTTTTATTGAAATATCCTTAGCAATGCCTAGACAAGGAAGACTAAAGGGGTGTCCAATACCCTAATAATTGGTACTAAAGTTGATCGAGCTTTGTGTAAAGTGGGAGTGATTGCAGAGGCCATGAGGTATAGAATGAAGATATTAAACAAATCAACATTTCATTTTACAAATGGAAAATGGAAGATTTGTTGTAGTACAAATGTTGTATCTTTCATTGGAAGGCATTGCAAAGAAGCTACAAGGATGAGCAATGAAGACTAGAGATCGTGGATAGAATAACCTTGGATTAGAAATGACTATCCCATACTTTATCTATGACATTCAACATTATGAATGAGATAACCACTTAGAACCTTATAAATACCTTGATTTGAATGTATAAAAATCCATTAGCATTGAACAAAGTTTCCCTGATGAAGAGGCAGTTTAGTATGAAGATAGTGGACTATGGCTCATTGAAGAAGCATGTAAACAACTTCAATACCATCACAAACCAATTGATCTCAGTTTAATTTTAGTTTTGATGATGAAGTTTCAGCATTATTGTTGTTGTTTTAGTTCCAGAAAGCTAGGATTGCTTTGTAATGGCAATGAGAAACTCAACATGGGCTGAAACCCTAAAATTTGATGTTTTAATTGAGATAATCTTGAACGAAGAGGCAAGGAGAAAATTGGTGGCGGGTCATCTACATCTAGATCCTTGAGTGTTGAAAATAGAGGGAGGAGATGGGAGCAAGACTCAAGGTCGAGTTAGAACAACTCAAGAGAAGGTACATCTGAGCCAAGACAGTTGCTAGAATTGTAACAAAGTAGAGCATCTAAGGCGAGGTTTCGAGCAATGGAGAAAAATTGAAGGTACAAGTTAGAAGAGAATTTCAAAGATGTGTTAATCATATACCTAGACAAGGCGATGCCTTGGGCGGCGGATTTAGGAGCATCATCCATGCAACCTTTAGTAATGTGGCATTCCAAAATTACATTTTCGTTGAGTTGGGGTGCATGAGCAAAGTGATCACAATGCATGCAACATCATTGGGTGAGGAGACGTTGACATTAGCTTACCGAATAATGCAATGTGGCAGCTGGAGGATGTATAATATGTTTTGAGTCTAAAGAGAAACTTGATCTTCAACAACTTGTTGCATAAGCTTTGTTTGCAACTAAATTTATGAAGGACTCATTGAAGGAAAGCAAAAGAGCATTTATGAGTAAGAAGTTGGGTCACTATATGTGATAAGCCCGACAGTAGCAATGATGCTTTAGTCTAAAGGGTACAAAGGGAGATGATCCATGTCTCTCTTCTCAAATGAAGATGTGAGCATGCGATTGAGGAGATTCAAGTTCCCTTTTGACAAGGATTCCAGTGGTTAGAAGGAGATTTAAGAGGAGTTTTCGGTAAGGTAGGTTGAGCTTTAGATGTAAGACAACGAGCCTAAGAATTCCTTAAGGTTATAATGTGTTTGGAAGGAGTGGAAGCCAGCTAAGGGTGGCAAGGTGCAACTATTAGCACAAATTCCAACAAAAACTTGGATGCTCAAACCACTAGAAGAAAGTTGACTGGCTCTTTGAAGTGGGTAATGGAAAACCCACATGCAGTAGGCGTCATAAGATGGCTCATGCATAAATCCTTATAAATGAACTGTGAGTTGAATACTTGAATCTATTTGATATGGTAACATGGTTTAGTATATGAGTGACCGGCAGAGTTGAACCATGCGATACTTCAAGGATAATGAAGGATGCTTCTAAGGTGATAAAGAAAATGGTGACTTGTACTCAATCCCTAAGTGAGAGGTTATCATATTTTGTGGATACTTGAGTGCAACCAAAAGTAGTGGTGAGTTTGGGTGCACCCGACAACTATTTAAAATGCATTGATGCAAGCTAATAGTAGAGTGCGGAAGTCTTAAATGCAATAAAATTCCCTTAAACTAGACCATTGGTTAGTTAAATATCTTAGACTAACTTTAAGTTAACCATGATTCAGCCAAAAGCTAGCAAGATGTGACTCATATCAAGTGAGCCTAAAAGTTATTGAAGTAACTAAATTTGGTAGAGAAGACATCGCTTGGGTACACACAAGCACTGGGAGTATGTTCAGCATGATAGGCTTGGGTACGTTGGTTTGCTAGTGCTGAGGAGCTATTCTTAAAACTATTAGAACATGTATCTTAGGTGCCAAATGCAAGCAAGCATTAGATGCATTGAACTTATTTGGCAGGCTAAGGCTTGGGTGCTTTAGTAAGCCCAAGCATTAACATTTCTTCAGAAAATAGAGCCAAAGATAGAGTTATGGGTGCTTGGGAGCGTCTAAACATCATCAACTGACCTAGAAGAAGCCTAGACAGAGGTTGGACACTCAAGTGCTCTTAAGTACTATATGCATTTTCAACCTATTGCTATTTTAGGATATCATACATTTATAATTAATTATAAATGGGTGCATAAAACAGAAATGTAAGTATAATAGAAAAAACTATAAATGTAATTAAACTATAATATTGTACTGAACTGAACAGAAATATGATTAATATAAACTATAAAAGCAGAAACTAAAAGCTATAAAAGAAACTGTAAAGAAAAATCGAACAACCAACTAGAAGATGTATCTAAAAACTAAAATTGAGCCACCAAATTAGAAGTTGTAAATGTATACTATATTAAAGCAATGCAATATACTTTAGTTACTTTGGTTTGCTTTTTTGTGTTGCTCAATGGGAATGTACATAACAAGTGAGGAGTCAAGCATGCCTACCCAACCATCTAGTGTGTTGGGTTTCCAAATAATTGCACACTTCTCAACAATGTATGCAATCTCCTTATTCTTTCAAAAATTATGTTATCACAGCTATGATTGTCTCTATAGACAAAGATCAAACTGAGTGAACCTACCAAAAGCTATTTTTGTATTTTTAATTACTTTTATGCACAATTATTTTTGAAAATTCAAATTAATTCATGCTAAAAAACAATGCAACAAATGATAAACGAAATAATTAAAAGTAAATGTGAAACTCCTTGTTTTTTTATTTTCTTATTTTGAATTTATTGATCTATTAATATATTTTTGTATTTATGTTCTGATTCAATATTCCACTATATATTCTAGCTTCAATTTTTATTCAATACATTGATGTATAATTTATGTTTAGTTTTTATGCAGTATTTTAATATATGCAGCAATTCAAAGTCTTTTTGAGAAAAAGTGTTAAAACTTGTTCTAAAGTTAATTCTCTATTTCCAATTTTTGACTAAAAATAATACTATTCAATACTATTTTTCCAAACATTGATGTATAATTTATGTCTTAGAAACAAATTCATTTTGCTGTCTTTTACTCATTTGAAATCAAATGTATGGATTTTTTTCTTGATACTTCTCTAAGATCAAGCTTATCAGGTCTTAGATTTTAGGCCTAATATTATTTCATGCAATTTCAATCTTCAATATGGTCTAGATTACTGTTCAAAGTCTTAATTATCTTAATAATACTTATGAATTTTATTATGCAATTACTTGACCCAAGCATGTCAAAATTAATAATATATTAATATTTTATTTCTTTCTTACAATTGTTATTATTTAGATGCAAAAATTCCATAATGTGTCCAACTTAGAGTATTTTTAGGTTAAATATGTCTTTAAGTACCTTGATTTCAGAGCATTGATTGGCTTAATTTTCCTTAATTTTGATTAATGAGTATTAGTAATTTTTATTTTCATAACCTAAATAGTTCTGTAATATTTTATATCCCAAGTATTAGCTTAATTCATTTTTATTTTCATTCACTAGCATATTTCAAAAACACATTATGTATTAAATTCCCTATGATTTATTTAAATTTTGGTTATTAAATTTGGAATATTCCACTAGGAATATTCCTTTTAAACGGCGCGGGTCACCGACCACCCGTTACCTTAGAATATTTTGCAGCAGATTCTAATTCACAATTGTGCAAGTTACGACAACATGAAAAACCACCGTCTACCCATTACTTATTATGTTCTCATGTGGATCTTCTTGATAACCCAATCTAAGGTTTACTTATATAGTGAAATTCTAACTCCATAGATCATTGCAAACCTTGAAGTGAATCCCATTTCATTCTTTAAATCAAGGCATACCTGTGGATACCAAAATCCCCATGTATCGACCTTAGATGGTTATTCGGTTGAACTCATTTCTTATTAAGGACCATAAGGTTAACTGTGCAACCCAAATTTGATCCATACACTAGAAATAATCTGGTAGATTTGATCCCTGTACAACCATTATGTCCACGTGGATCTTTGGGTTTTTAAAGCTCCATACATAGTCCTCTAGGTTACGAGGATGCACTAGTCTAGGGTCACATTGAGCTTCTTTTCAAGGCCAACTTATATGAATATTCTCCTATAATCTCACTCAATATCTCATCTTATAGCTCGATTCAATAATCTATATGATCCTAAGCTCTAGACCAATGTTCTAAATCTAATAACCCCCTCCCTCGGGTGCTAGAACTCCTAATGTTTGCTATGCTTATTTTTTACTTATATCTGCTACTACCTTCAATTGGATTCTCTAATCTTTATCTAAGCTTTTGGAGTTTGTCTATTGTAGAATTAAGCTATATTGGAGGGTTGAGTTGTCTGCAACAACATTGAAATTTATGGGAAAGATCGGCTGTGGAGACTCGATGCTGGAGTAAATGGAGCTAATCCAACATTGGGAGTAATCTCCTAGTCGCAGGTTCATATTGAGTGATTTAAAAGAAATGATATATACACACCAAACATAACTCATTTATTTATATATTAAGATATTATAGAGTTTTGATCACAAGAATCTAATAATTTTACAAACTTTAATAATAAGCAAAAGAAGCAATAAATCAATAGGTAGCAATATCATTACTCTCTAATTCTTACAACTTTCCTCCTAGATGAATTCTTGATCTGAGCATATTTCAAAACTGTAGGCATTTAAATACTAGTTTGTTGTGAAATTAAATACTGATAGATATCAACTTTGTAAGTATTAAATAATAAGAAAAATAATCATTTGATATGAAATAAAAAGCTTTACAAGTTATCCTTGCAAAATTTATTTTAACTGCACTAAAACTTTAGTATAAAAATATTTTCTTGTCACAAAAAATAAGTACATAATTTTAATATTTGATATCTAGTATGGTCTGGTGATTTTGTTGGGTATGTACAAAATTAAGGAAAATGAGGGTTCATATTCATGCTACATAATTATCCCAACTTCTCTATATGCATGCTCCCTCTAAGGCCTGCTAGCATAAACTTCTTATGACTACTGATATCGAACGACCCCATCCTAACAATTGTTTGATCATACTAAAAGAAATAGTTTCAACAGTGAACTAGGTGCAATACAATTATCCAAATTTCTTCAAATATTAATTTATGATACATTTAAAATATTTTGCGATGCTGAATACAAAAGCGTATAAAATAAAAATAAAGAGAGATTGTAATGTCCCATCCTGTCATAGTGCGCAATAGAATGAATGATGATAACATGATTGATGGCGGAATAGTGCGTTACTTGGGAATGTTGAACTTTTTATAATCTGACTTACTGTAGGGTTATAATTCTTAAGATAAGTGTAATATCCTTATCCTAAGTATTAGTTAAGGTACTTATACACATTAACTTTAGAAAAGATCATAAGGAGATATCTAATGTATATGAGTACTTTATATAAATTTCTTATTGATCATATCACAATACTAAGTATTATTAGTAATAATAGAGTGCAGAATCTTAGCATTCATCCATAATATTCATAACATAAGCTAAGTAAAAATATTTATCTAAGAAAATAAAAGAAAATACATCCAGAGTTATTTGTTATAAACCATAGCTTAAAAATAAAATGAGCAGTAAAAGTATCTCATCTCACAGCAGAAAGTAAACTAAGTAAGTAAGTAAATATTGTGTTGGCTACTACTCCTCTGGCTCCTCGTGGATCTCATGAGTTGCATCCAAAGCTGGCTCCTCCAACTGTTCATGATCTGGCATTATCGGTTTCATAATGCCAAGGCCCCAACCAAAAAAAGAAATAATCTTATTATACAATGAGTATAAGTATATTTTAGCTGCATTTAGTATATTCTTATATTTAAGGGATTTTACTTAGCATTTACTAAAACATAAATCAAATTGCAAAAAATTGAAGTAAACTGAAACTGTAAATCAAATCATTAAAATTAAAAATAAAAGGACTGTAACTAAGCAAAATACTGAGAGTAAAACAATTGAAATGAAATAGTAAATTGAAAATAAACTGAAAACAAAATTGTGATATATGTCACTGTATATGCATATGAATATGTAATTAAATTTATGTTGAAATATGCATTTGATGACACACTGCATCCAAGGAAACCTAGATATTCTGATGCATGTTGCATCATATAGTTCCTACTCAACCTTGATGCACGTTGCATCCTATAGTTCCTACTCAACCTTGATGCACATTGCATCCTGTAGTTCATAAATCCCGTAGTTCATAAATAATCTTGATGCTTATGCTTATGAAATTCATGTTAAATGCTTAAAGACTCTTAAACTAGAAGAAAATACAAGCAAAACAGCTCTTTTTGTTATCTAATTATTTAACCTATCTTCCTTAATATGCACATTTACTTTAAATTCCATATAAATCAGAATACTAAATCACTTGCTTTAACTTAATCTGAATTCACTTAACTGAAGTTAATATTATTTAAAACTACACTTTTATATTATCCTAAGTTACCCCATGTTAAGAGTACATTTACATATTTAATATGTTTTTACGAATGGTAACTTTAAACACTTAATTTGTTTAATTGCGCTTAGCATTGTGCACAAAGATAAGGGACATAATCATTTTACAGTTTATTCTCTTGAACTAAGTTTTTCAATCCCCAACTTATAACATACTTTAGAAATGGGAAAGTTATCCTGAATTGTTCTTATCTATTAACTTAAAATAAGACCAGAATTCTACAGTTCTATACAGGATGAATCAACCAATTTTATATCCTACTGAATCATGCCAGCTCTATGGATTTGCACTACAATTTCCATATGATAATATTAATGTTTTCATCACTTATAGTTCTTAACAAACTAATTTAGTAATCAAGGAGTTTCAAAACTATTGAATCTATTCTCCATTTTGGTAGGTCCTAATCAAGTGGCTCCGAAGGAGTGACATAAAGGTCATTCAATTTAAGTTAATTACCACAAAAATATATTTCAATTTAAGTCTTTTTAGGTTATCTCACCATAATGTATAAGATCAATCATTTAAGGTTGATAAGGTTCATCTAAAGTTCTACCTCAATGTATCACAAATAAGATATCTCCTATCTTAAGGTTCTCTTATGTAAGGTTGTACTACGTTTAACATAACACTAACACCTAGCCTTAGAATGGTAAAAAATTCTAATTACTTACTTTTAATATCAATAATTACTAAGGTTTGATCCAAAATTAAGGCAAATATGATTGTATGAAATGTCATAAGATTAATCATTGATTTAAGAAAACCAATCAAGTATACTAGTTCCTTAATTCATAATCATATGATTTGAACATTCAAGTCATGGAATAAATCATTAAAACAATTAGGAGTTGGTTGTTTGATAATCAAGCATATTATATTGATTTAATTAAGGATTATTTTATGCTAGTTCTCTTACTTAAGAGAAAATTATTAAGGATTAAGTTAGAGATTAGGATGTAAATCATAGGAATCAATTTTTGAGTCTTAATGGTCTAACATGCCAAATCAAGTCTAAAGATGTAATAACCCTAAGTTGTTATTCTAGCCAATTAAGACTAATCCAAGTCATAATTTTGATCTTAGTGCATTAATTAAGTCATTAGGAGTTCACCACCAAGACCAGTCCAAATCAGAGGTCAAATAGATCAAATCCTGATTCAAAAATTTCAGGAACCCTTGAAATTGACCTAATTATTTTGACTTCAGATCAAAAATTGGACTCGTCGTCGCACTCATTTCCCCCAAATTAGCTAGGGGTGATGTTTTGGCGGCAATCGAAAGTTATCGAAAATCCATCGAATATTTTAATAATATTTAATTAATTAGAAAATTGAGATATTTAATTTGACCTCAAAATTAAAATCCAACTTCCATTTGAAAGCCAAGGTACCTCCCTTTACCCCATTGAATGGATTCAATGGCCTCTTCAATTTATCCTTATGCTTTTTTTGCATCCTTAGAAATTTATGATTTAGATATGGAATCCATTAGAGCTCCTTGAGATAGAAAAGTTTAAGGAAGAAAATTAGCTCTGTTTTTCCTTCTTTCTGCATACCCTAATACTTAGCTTTGTTGTTTGGATAGTTAGAATAATCTTTTTGGACCAATTTTGGTATCAATAAAAAGGTATAAAAAATACCTTTCCATCAGTATATGGCACCGCACATGAGGTGCACAAAATTGGGAGTATTTGAGTGCGAAAGGAGACCCATTACCGTTTTCGCACAAACGAAATCACCATCGGGCGCTACAGCGCGCCGTAGTGCCCGAGTTCCGAAATTGGGTCCATCGTAGTGCATCGTAGAACGCTATAGCACATCACTGTGGCATAAAATTTGATGAAGCATAAAAGTTTGATGAAATAAAATGAAATTCGCCGCAGCGCCTGAAAGCGTTGCCGCGCGCCACAACATTCAAATCTTGGGAAACTCTGGCGCTGTAGCGCGCCGCAGTGCTTGAAATCGTTGCAGCGTGCCACAACGCTGAAATACGATATAGCGCATCACAGCACTGAAAGTGCTGTAGCGCGCCGTAGCGCCTGGCTTTCGGCCAAAAGCCACCATAGCGCGCCGTAGCGCTAAAAAATGCCCGAAAGTGCCCAGAACTTCAGGAATTGCTCGAATTTATGATTTTTCACATTATAATGATTAGGACCCTAATGGGGCCAAAATATATCAAAATTGAACCTGAATTTAGTATAATTAAGGATTGTATAAAATTGTAGGTGATTTTTGAATATAGAAAAATTAGGTTTTGCCACTCTTTCATGAAAATAAAATCCTAACATTAAAATGACCACAACTTGATCATTAGATATCATAATTTAGTGTTCTTAGACTTTATGGAATCCTTGGACATTAAACATCAATAAACTAGCTAAAGCTTTAGACTTTACTATGTAAAATTATCAAAATACCCTTATAGGTTAATATCCATAAATGGGACCCATAAGACTTAATACATGTTCAAATTTAATGTACCTACTGGAAATCTTCATGTTAGACAGCAAGAAATCATTTGACATCAATAAAAAATAAATTATAGCTCTTAATTTAAAAGTAACATTTTAGACCCTTAACTAGGGGCAAAACGGTCATTTTGCCCAAAATTTAGATTAAGTGCCCTTAACCCTTAAAATATCATTTAGATCATTAAAATTATTAATAAAACTGATTTAGAATCAAATTAGACCATTAAACTCATAAATGAAGTGAATTGTTGAAAATTTAATTTAAGGCTTGTAAAATTCCTAAGTAAAATCAATTATTCCTCAACTTAGTTAAAACTCATTTTTAATTCTTTTAAATGAACAAAATCAACAAATGAAGATAAATTATAATAAGTTCCATCAAATTCTAAAATTTTTTAAGTTATTTTATTAGGAGCTTATTAGAAATTTACACCTCATCTTATGATCTTTTTCTAAAGATTAGGAATAGAAGATAGGTTAGATTTTATTTATTAAATAAAGTGGGTTATTCAATGGATAAAATCTTAGTTTTATTAGTTTTCTAAATTTTCATACTTTAATTCTAATTATTTTATTTATCAACTTTAGATTAAGATTAGGAGAATTATTCTATTAAGCTTGATTGTACTTAATAGAATTTGTCTTAATTATTAGTTCATATTTAGACTTAAACTTTCTTTAGTCCTTAAGCTTTGCCCTTTAAAGTATGTGATTAACTCCAATATGTGGTATTTAATACATAATTCCTAGTTTTAGTAGATTTTGATCAGATCATAGCTTTGAACAACCAAATTCATAAATTAGGACATGATAATTTCTCATTTAAACTTATAGTCATTATTGATTAAATTAAATTAGAACCTGATCAGTTTTAATTACTTTTAGATTATAAGACCATGCTTTTAAGTTATACTTGATAGTAAAAATTAGAGATCCTGAACTTGCGTAACTTTGAATAGTTAGAATGGTTTAAGTAGATAATAATAAATGTCACCATATATAGTAGAGTCCCTTGCTTACTATTAAATTATTGTTACTTTTGCATTCCTTGTACTTTGTGCCTTTACCTTGAACATGTCATATAAGAACATTGTCGCATAAAATAAAAACATAGAATAATTAAGATAGCATTTGGATAGGGTTCAGTTACTTGTTGATCATGCGCATTTTACCCTACTGGACAAGTGCAAGGAGAAATAATGATCACTTAACATTACTCATTGAAGAGTATTGTGTTAAGTTGGAACTCGAACAGTCTTGCAGATGTACTTGACTCCTCAGATACTTCTGGATATATCCATAAAATAAAAGTAAATAACTAAAATATTACTGCATTTGTGATTACTGCCTCTTCAGTTTAGTTTGTATTATGTTATTCTGGCTTAGCCTCAGATGATACTATGAATATATACATACACTAATTGTAGTAGGCTAGATTAGCCCTCTTCTGATATGGCAGTCATTACATACATGCTTATTGTTATTTATTTATTGTTTACTATTTTCTATTTACTGTTACATTTTACTTCAGTCAGCTTTAATTTACCTGCTCACTTACCTATATGATCCTAGATTTATTATTGTTTACTTATATTTATTGCATATTAATTACTTATTTTTAGACCTACATATTTCATATGATCATCAACATGTTTAGGATTAGTCTTTTCTTTTAGTACTTTTCTTATTATATCTATATGCCTAACCTTGCCTTAGCTTACTTTGAGGTATGTTCTTTCACCTCAATGTTGTTTCATTATAAATGTTGCTATTTATAACTTATCACCTCCTTTGTATGCTTGATTCTCCTATGTTTATGTATTTTGCTTAGTTTAAGTAAATGGTGACATTATTAAACTCATGAAATATTGATAACATAAAATGTACTTAAACAATATGTCTAACTAGAATTTTCTTTTCTTTGACTGGGGGCCTATCATTGTAAAACTGACAATAGTAGATTCCAAGTTATTCGAGGTAGTCGAACATTCTGAAGATCAGATTCAGGAGGAGGTGTGTGCTGCCGTTGGAGATCCTTAACGTAGCTTCTCCTTTTCTTGTGAGGATGAGAGCTTTATCTTTTTTATTGAAACTTATTTAATATTTGTAGCAATTTATATATTTATGTATGTTCTTTTATTGTACTATTTATTATGAGCCACATATTTACTTCTTACTTGTATTGTGGTGGATTAGATATAGCATTATTTATTATCTTTGCTTCCACACTCTGATGAATGTATATACTTAGTGAATGATTCTGCTACATTATGCAGGGCACATCCTTCTCTGATTAGTGAATTGAGGAATTACACCTTAATCTAATGATAAGTGAGGGATTTTTCAAAGTGGCACACCACTCCTTAGCCTTGATTGTTAGTGGTCGGGGGTGGGGCACCACAAAAGATGACAAACAAAGTTAATAATCCAGTGTAATTTATTTTATGAAACTAAGATCAATGAGAAGTCACATTTTGATTAGACCAATATGTTAATCCAAGCTAATTAGGGTTTTAAGTTAATTAGGAATGATTAAGAATTTAATGTACTTAAATAAGAATATGAGTTCATTAATAGGTTCATTACTATTTAAGTTACATATAGATATTAAAATAATTAAAATAGTTTAGTATAGTGTCTAAACTTCACTAATAAGAGTTTCATGTGATTAGCGACTCACTAGCAAAATAAATCATAAAAATTAAAGCTAACATTGCAATTAAGTTCAAAGCTATAAAACTAAGCAATAAGACCAAAAATATGCAATTTGGCTAAGTACTTCTCCTAATATTTACTAATCCAATTTTAAGGTAATTAGCACAAAATTAAGGAAGTAAATCACATCCAAATATATATATATATATATATATATATATATATATATATATATATATATATATCCTTACATTCAGAATCTAGACAGCAAAATGAAAAAGTAAAGACTAAGAACATGCATTTTGGACATGTATTCATCTTCATTATCACTAATTATAGTTTAATATAATTAGGGCATGATTAGTAAAATTATGCACATAACCTAAGGTATTATTGTATTTTATTAATCTACATTTTTTTTTATCAAAATGGAATATAATATCATAGCATTTGGAAAAGTATTGATAGAAAACTTGCAAACCCTAGTTCCCATCAAAATTCTTATAGTTGGGACTTTATGAAATCCAAATATGTTTGAAATCAATAAATTTTAATGGCTCCAGGTAGGTTGTGTTGACCAGGACCCGATGAGTCTCTCCTCAGTAGCACAGCGCTGGTTAGTCGGGGCTCGACGACCTGCTACTGTCGAACAGTGCGGGTTGCTTGCTGACCTAACCCGCACTATTCTCCTTCTTCTCCATGGAGAACCCTGACGCACGTGTGATCAGGGTTATACTAAATTGTGAAATTTTATGTGCTCCAACAATGTTACGTCCATGGCTTGATCACTGCATGATCAGTATTCCATAGCGCGTCAGATGCATCAAGAAGCCCCATGGGGCGTGGCTCAGGTTGACCGAACTTTACTCGCCTGAGACCACCATTAGGGTTTTACTGTGGGGAGACAATTCTCCACACAAAAATGATGGCACAGTTCCTGCCTTATCTAAACATCATCAATGTCACAAGGCAAAGAGGAACCCTAATATGGCTGGCTTTAGACAGACCAAATCAATGGAAGCCTACTCTAGCCCAGGAACTATACTCCACTATACAGGCCTGAGCCAATTGCCACTTGATCGAGCATCAGACCCAATTGTTAGTAGTAATCACCTAGCGTCAATTTCAATTAACAATTGAGAAGAGATGAGACACAATGGCCAGCTCGGTAGTCGAGGGAGGCAAGTACCTGGGTGTTGGGTGAACAGTGAGCTGCAGACGCACTCAAAGGCTGAATCCGATCACTGTAATTTTCCTAAGATGTGGCCAATCTATTGGGGACTCAAACACCAACTCACACCCACTGAATTCACCAGGAATTGAAGTTTCAAATTATCGAATTGACTAGAACAATAAGGGGAAGAGAGACTGGGGAATTGGGGTGCTGAAAGGGACGGGTTAGCTCATGAGGTGCAAATAAAGCTCCTAAGAGAATACCTGAGCTATTTGTTGCTCGGGGAGGCTATGGAGCTTGGGCCATTGTGTCGAGCCTGAGCCCGAGCCCAAATGCAAAATTTGAAAAAATTAGAGTCGAGGCAACCAAAATGGAGGTTTGATCCCAAATGGTAATGGCATAAATGACCATTCAATGTGGAAGGAGGAATGGGGGTGTGGAGCCTCGTACTCTTCGCGGCCATACTAATGATAATATTAACATAATCACGAGGAGTACGGTCTCCAACTATGGCAAACCCCAAACTTAAGTAGAGTCAGGTATAACCCAACCTGCCTTAAGTAGAAGCTTGTAACCTGAAACTGAGAACATACATCAATATATCAAAGTAGCGAAAGCAAAAAAAAGTATAATATAACATCCACCTCACAACATAGCATAAAGGGAAATGCAACAGTACCTCAGCTCAAAGTGCATAAAGTAAATACATCATGATTAAGAATTATTACACACTAAAAGTTTAAAAGAAAATATCTTTCATCCTCACAGCAAAATATAAAGTTTAACTAAGCAGCAGCAGGAAGATTCTCCTCTTGTCCAAGCTCCTCTCCAACAAAATCGCCAATGAACATCTCCGAATTTGACATTTGTCGATATCACAAATGCCAGAGCTCCAACCAACAAAAGAAAAAAGTTACAGTTAGACAAATTGTCTAAGTACATTTTAGGCCGATTAAGTGAACTGAATATTTGAAGATATCACATTATTACTTTAAGTATGCTAGTAGTTTAAGGTGCAACAAGCTATAAGGAATAGTATAGCTATAAAATAACATTTATAACTAAACAACCAAATATGCAAGATGACATACCATACATGAAGCTGAACAAGGTGAGGCTATAATGTATAAATAATTGCAAGGTACTGAAAGTAAACTCATCGTAACATAATTATGATCACATGAATATATGCTGGTTACATAAAAGAAAAAAACAATATTGAAACATGCAGAACTGAACATAGGACTAGCATCCTAAATGTGCAAACACTAGATATGAACGGAAATAAGTATAAATATATGCAAAAACTGTAAAGTAAAAGATACTAAAGTATGTTGCAAACAAGCCACAACAATAGAATTGAACTGAAAGTAAAAGCATGCTTAACTAGTACTGTCATAACATAAATAGGTCATACAGGGCCTCTGAACAGAAAGTTCAACATGTATCCATCCTAGACATCATCAGAGCTAGGTCCGAGTTGAACTTATAGAAAAAGACATATGTCCATCCTAGCCAAGCACAGAGCTAGGTCCGAGTCTATTCTATAACAAAACTAAAACTGAGGAGGCATACTAAGTTAGGACACACTCTATTGAACTGAATGTCCTGAAAGAACTGAATGAATATTTATGTTTTTCAAATACTAACTTAGAATAAATCATCAATATCCTGTGCTCACCTATTATGTCCAAGGAAAATGGCTCAATATACAAGGTGTGCGAAGTAACAAAATCAAGTAAGCAAGAGACTCAACTAGACTTATGTAATATCTATTGTTGTCTAATTTAGGCTCTAACTATTCTGAGAAATACAAGTTTAAGATCTCTAATATCTAGCTATCGAGTATAATCCCAGATTCACGACCTTAATGTTAATATTAGAACTTAATAAGTTCTAATCCAAAAAAATCAAGTGACGACTATAAAGGATTAAAAAAGTAATTAATTTAATGACTTAATTTAATGTATTTAAATCACTCAACCCAAATATTGATTATATTAATCAAGATTAGGGATTCTGGACTTAAATTCCATATTTTGGGTTCAAATCTTGAATTTAAGATGCTACTCTATCAAGAATATAAGGTTCACACCTAACCTTAGTCTAAAGATAAAGAACCTTATGAGCTAGAATACTTAGAAGCTAAGATCTTATAAAAGGTTATTCTAAATATCATAAGACAAAAGAATCAATTCGGAACATATGAATCTAAGATATACATCAAATTTTTAGAATATTCACATTATCTTATAGATTAAATCAATTCTACACCCACAAGAAGGTTTCAAGGGAATTAAGACAATAAATCAATTAAGGATTTCCAAGATGATATGGCATAATTAGATCAAAATGATTAAGAGTATAAGATCTAAGATCTAAGATCTAAGATCTATAGTTTGATCACTTAAGAAAAAGGAAACTTAAACTTAACTCAATTAAATTAATTAGGCTCAAAAGTTAAGGAAATGATACTAATATATTTCACTACTGATTAAGAACACTTTACTAAAGTTTCTAAGGTTAAGGATGCTTAAACAATATTTTGGTCAAGAATGACCAAAATACCATTCTTTAGGCAAAAATTGTAAATTTAAGAATTAAATATTTAAATTGATTTAAATCAATTTTAATGAACTTAATGTAAACTAATGAGATGAATGAAACACTTAACTCAATATTTGACTTTAGTATTAACCTAATTAGTACTAAGCATATATTAAGGCTAAATTAAGTGATTAAGCAATTTAAGGTTCCATGAGATGATTTAAGCATAGATATAAGATCTATTTTACTTAAGAAGATGATAGAGACCTAAATCACCAAAATCAAAGGATTAATTAAGGCTAAATTCACTAATTAAGTTTTAGGGTAATTAAGAGGTGATTAGCTAATTTTGAACTCCTAAATTCTATTTATTTGCAAAATTAAATTCTCCATAGTCCCATGAGCAATCAGAGACCTTAATTATAATTTTTGAATATTAATTGAATTAATTAAGAATTAAATAAGCTCAGAGAAGGATTAGGCAATTTTATAAAATCTAGCCATTAGATCTTAGATTTTATTTCTTATTATTATTCCTTGCATTTTTCTAATTTAAATGGTATATTGGATCATACCATTTGGATAAGTGTAGCCAAAGCTATTTCATTAATTTATTCTGAATGTTTTAATTTAATTAAACCATATAATTTGATTTTCTGAAATAATTTCCTTAAGGAAATTAATTCAGAAATTCCCTTATTTAACTTTTGGCCCAAAATCAGAAATGTGCGGATTGGGGCCTGACCCGGCCCGACACTGTGTGTCGTCCCCGCGCCGAATACCTGACACTAGGATCCCTAGGGTTTGCTTCAAACCCTAATTCTCTTTCCCCGGACCATGTCGTGCCTGGATCTCGGCGGGTACACCATCAGTGGCACTAGACGCATCGATGGAGCTAGGAAGCCCCTTATGGGATGCTCTGAGTCGATGGGACCTTACTCCACCTAGAAGGCTCCAGATTAGAGTTTGTGTAGAGAGAATTCTCTTCACAGGCGCTCTACTACAAGCTAAGCCTGAACCCTACTCATTCAAGGGTTCAGGGTGAGTGGATTGGTAGAGTCGAGAGGTCTTGAGGAAGGCTGGATCATTGGAGTGCTACTCGTGGTGGAATGTAGACGGGAGCTACCATCGAGTCGATCGATTCCAGTCAAATCGATTAATCTGATTGAACCCAAACATCGATATGAGTCTACAATCTATAGCCAAGAGGTTCAAGCATCAATAAAGGAGCTAATGGCCTGAAGAAGTGCGGTGATTAAGCAAACCAGAAGCTGACTGATAGTGCACCCTCATACGGCAAACTCACCATCTGGTCCACTGCCAGTCACTCCCAAATCCTCGACTGCCTAGAGGAGATCTACGGTGAGGTCCTAACACATCATATAGGGGTTAATTGATGGAGAGCCGAGCTGAATCCAGCTTGACAATGAAGTAGAGTGACGGCAGTACCTAGACTGAGAAGGAGGTGACGAAACAAGCTCCACAGGGAAGGATGGGGGCACCTGAGCTCCTTTAAGATTTCCTGGGGGTTTGAACGCCAAACCGCATCCAGTATCAACAGTACATAGCAGCGGGAGTGACTGAGCAAGCTGGGAAGAACCAAGAATAGGGAGAGGAGGAAACTGAAGGTTCACAGTGAGCAAAAAAGCTCACTGTAAACCAGTAGGGGTATTTATAGGTTTTAGAGGGGTGCTAGGGTAGGAGCCATGGCAGAGCCAAGGAATTAGGCTCGGACCAAGAGCACCTTCAGCCTACCCCAAATGGAATGATTCAATCCTCTATGTTGCCAAACTAGGTTCAACCATTAGCAAAAGGCTCCTAACGGCCTAAGGGACAAGGCAGGGGAGACTGGCAGGCAATGCTAGCATGGCTTGTATGAGCGAATTTTCTCTGTCGAGCCAAGGATCGCACAAGGACGAAGGTGAACAGGGTGGGCTCCTCGGCAGGCCGTCTGATTGCAAAACTGCTGAGGTTTGGCATTCTGATAAAGATCTAGGATAACATAACCATGGGCATGTCATTGGCCGTTGGATCGGCTACTCGATCCGATGAGTGACATCAGATCTTGGCAATATAAATAAGTGTTATTTGATCCAGCGCCGTGATTCGCACAAAAGCATCCGCTGGCTAGATTAGCAGAGCCGCTGTCGGGACCCACAGCAGATTTGCCATGGTCTCGACAGCAAATCCTAGGCTTAAAATAATATTAAATATTTAATTTAATTAATAATTTAAATCCTTTAATAATTAAATAATAATTCTTATAATTTTTAAATCTAATATAAGATCAAATGAGCTCCAAAAATTCCCAAAAATTCACTCTTAGCTAATTAGGGCATGAGAAACTTAAAAATGAAATCAGATTTCAATTTGGAGATCAAATTAATTTAACTATATTTCAAGATCCAAAAATAAGCAAAAATACTAAAATGCTCAAAGGTGCTCTCATTGGTTTCAAACTTCAAGGGTTAGGTTTAGATGATCTGTTTAGTCTAATGGAATCAAAATTAAAACTTAGTTTAACTCAATTAATCTGAATTTAGCTAGGGTAACAATTAGGGTTGTTATAGGGGGACAGGTCTGACGCGAGCTGTACAAGTAGATTTCTTTGATCAGACGCGGAAGAATTTAAGATAAATATCCACAGTGGCGGGAGCTCTGTCATCCATCTAATTGATCGACCATGAAGGCAGAACGATTCTGATAAATCGGATCCTAACGACCAGATGCGAGAGTGATTCTAGCTATAGGATTAACGGGAGTGATCCAAGGAGCGATCGCGGCCCAAGCAAGGCCAAATCCTAGTCGTCATATATGCGTGGTAGACAGCCCGATGTAGCAGGATTTGCTGTCATGGGTCCCGAGCTCCACAGCGGATCGATGGTTTTCACAGCGAATCCCAAACGGTTGGTAATCATTGGAGTGCTAATATGTAATTTTAAATTGTTGGAGACCCTAATTTGCAATTTCACCAAATCAAATTAAATTCAATTATGGCCTAAATAATCTCAAAAAATTCTCAAGCTTACGCCCCTAGCTAACTTGGAGGTGAAGAATTAAAAAATAAAATCAAAAATTGATTTGGAGATCAATTTAATTTAGTTATTTTTTAGGGTTCCAAAATTAACAAAATTATCAATCCAACCTAATGAGGTTTGATTGACCATAAAACTTCAAGATTAAGTTTTAATAACTTGCTAAAGCCAATGGAATAAAAATTAAAGGTTGATTAAGCTTAGATTAGCTAGGGTAATAATCTATAGTTGTTATAAAGATATCCAATACCTTTTCTTAGTGTGCTTGACAAATGTGTCAAAAGTCAAAAGTCAGATATATCTGTATTGTTTTGTATTTAATAAGCAATCACTCAAGAATTATTAGTTGTCCTTTTAATAGTGATTATTTTATCATTCTAAAATTTAATAAAATGAAAATATTCTAAGAAATTTATTATAAGAAAATAATCATAAAACATTGACAATGATAATATGAGAAATGATCCTTCTTTTATTCTCTCTTTCCTTCTTATTCTATTTATTTCTTTTTATATATATATATATATATATATATATATATATCTTTTTTTTCTTTTTATTTCTTTTTTCTTTATTCTTTTTCTCTCTCTTATAAGAGATTATTATCTCTTCTCTCTCTCTCATATGAGATTGTTGTTTCTTCTTTCTCTATTTTATCTCTCTCTCTTTCGAGATTATCATCTCTTCTTACTCTCTTAATAATAATAATGATAATAGTAATAATTAAAATAATAATAAATATAATAATAATAATTAGAAAAGAAAATGTCATAAAGAAAATAATAATAATAATAATAATGCTAGAATCAAAATGACAAAAATGGGAATTGCAAAAGATAGCAAATATAATAATAATAATTAAAGTTATTATTATTATTATTATTACTATAACATTAATAATAAAATGATAACTTTATTATTATTATTAATAAAAATAAAAATAATAATAATAATAGTAATAATAATAATAACTTATTATTACTATTAATAAAAAATTTAAAAAATAATAATAAAAGAAAAAAAATTTCTCTCTTCTTTATTTGAGGAATGGAGAGAAGGGGCGGCGATCGGCACCGGAGCTGGAGAAGGCGGTGACGACGTCAGCCGGAAGAAGCAGAGGCAAAGGAAATGTGGGATTTGATGAGGAATGTGAGGGTATTTAATGAAGAAGTTGAGGTGTGGAGGGGGCTCAGCCCAACCGGCGATCCCCAGATGTGTATTTCGATGAGACGAACACACCTGTACAAAATCTTCTCAATTTGGAGTTACATTTTATTTTATATTAATTTTTGAAGATTAAAAATTTAAAAATTAATTACGGTAGATCCAGAACTTCAATTCCGACGAAACTTTTTTTGTAACATTTTTCTAATATTCTTAATCCAATGATACTAAACTCACTAAATTTGGATTGGTATTTAATTTTTTCAATATTTTGAATTTTAAATATTCATAAACTAATTCAAGAGTATCTATTAACTAGATTCATCTCAAACAATGCATTACGATCACAAAAATATACTATACTTAGCGATATTTTTGATTTGACATAATTTTGAAAATATTTGAGATTTTTTTATAAAGTTTAGTTCTGATTGGCCTATTAACGACTCATGTTGTTACATAGGTTATTTTAACAAACATTCTCCTCGCAATCCCAACATCTTTGCACTCACATTCGACCGAAATCATTGCTGATGTATTTACAAGTATCTTGAGACTATCTGTCTAAATTTGCACTGATGCATGATGGTTCAGTACATCATTGTCTATTTAAGAAACATTACAAAAAGACATGTGTCGATAAACATGAATTAAACGATTGTATAAGTTTAAGAATAATTATAGACTAATGGGACATACCTTGATCTGAGGCTCAAAAGGAAATTCTCGGCAATGAAATCCCGAGCCTCTGAGAATCTTTCTTAGCTCCAAGCAATATGCTTCAGAAAGTCTTGGAAGTGCAACTAACATACTCGACAGCTGACATTGGGTGGCTGGGAGAAAGGATGAGCTGAGGAGGAAAGTTAGAGTTCCGTGCCATGCGGGCTCTTGAGAGTTTATGGGAGGGATTTTATAGAGAGGTCTTAAAGGTTAAGCAATTTCATGGGTTCTGGGTACCCGATTATCCATGGGTTGAGCTAACTCCATCCGTGGCTAGGACAGCTCGAATTTGGTGGGGGTAATCCTACTAGAAATGGGAATTTGTTTGTCACTGATGAGATCGCGGGGAGCACGGAATATTTGCCAGTATGATTTGTTTGTTATGATGATATTCGTCTGTCAGGTGCAGGAGGAAGAAAGAGTGCTCATCGCTCAATCGCATCAGGGATCTGATCTATCCTATTCTTAAGTAAATTTCTCTAGTCAGTTCTCCACCGTCCGATCGATCTTAAGAAAAGCGCGACTGCTCTTTTTGGCTCTACCTTTCCTTTGGTTCTTCGGCCCCGCACACAGGATCTCCGCCATTAGCGATTATAAATCCAGCTGAATTATTAGTTATTTAATTAATCATATGATTTCAATTTAAATAATATTTTAAATTATTTTGTGAATATCTGGGCCATTTTAAATCAGCAAATTATTAAATTTTCATCCCTTGCATATTTTGAGGTGATAATTCTAATTATATAATTTATTTGGGGGTTTGAAGCCAAAATAAATTTTCTAATTTCTTGGGTTATGAATTAATTTTAAAAAATATTAAATATTTTCTTTTGAATATATTTTTTCAAATTCTCAATGATGGGTTCTAATAATGTTTAGAGAACTTAATGATATTTTAGTCTTTGAAACAATCAGAGATTGTTACAATATTGCAATTTGTAGAAGGTTAAGAAAGACTACTTTCTCTAAAAAATGTAACATCAATTAAGGTTTAAAGCACCTTAACCTACAAGGTTTGCATGAGTATAATGTTACATCATATTCTCATACTGCTTAATATGGTCTTGCATGTGGCACCATTCAAGGATAATGTTAATCCATGGACTATCCAGCTTAGGGGTTACTTGGGTTAATGATGCTTAGTTTTGTCTTATCTCTGCAGATTGAGTGGAACCATCATATTCCTTTGAAGACGATGCAATGGCTCAAGGGACATAACTATTGTTCGTAGGAGTGTATCCCTTCTCATATGCTACTTTTGTACATTTGCTTATGCCCATGTTCTTGAAGAGAGGTGAGGACAAAATTGTCTCGTGTTTGTTATTGCCAGGATATTCTCCGATTACCTTAGCATTGTATTATGTACTTAGGGATTTTTTCATCGGAGATGCGAAGCTTTACAATATATTGAATTACTATAGTTTATGTCTTCGATTGCTTTATCATTCATCTATTTGTGAATCATTTCAAACTAACTTTGAAAATTCTAAACTTTAGATTGCATATTACTGTGATTCATTCATCTTTGTTTGGCTATGAGCTCAATATTTCAAATGTTTCTATAAATTGCACTAAAGGAAACCAACTTTCCATCAATTAAACCAACTATGTGGATTCACGATAGTAAGAAAACAAGATCGCATATTTATATTAAAAAACAGAAACAACACACAATAAAAATCATTTTAAAATGAAATCTTTATTTTTACTTTATAATAAAGTTACGTACATAGCTAAAATTATCTATTGTTGTGCGAAACATTAAAGGAGAGTTTATTTTTAATATCGAAAATTATACCTAAGATTTTATATATTAAAATTAACAAATTTTAAACTTTCATATTTATACTAAAGATTTCTATAATAGATAGATACACAATTCTCAAATCTGGTGACCGCAAAAAAGGTTACCATTAGGCTTCTTTTTGGTTCGTATACATTGGAACACCCTTAACAAAATATATCAAGAAAGATCTCAATAGGGTACATCTTCACCATAGGAGGTATTGATAAAAGAAAGATATCAAGATAACAAAATATTATAGCATAAGAGTGATATATGTCATTATCAAAGAGGGAAGCAAGGAGGTGATTAGTTGTAGAGCTTCATGGCATAGTTGGGCAAGAGGCAAGTGAGTAGTAAGTTGCACAATGACATTCAGAGTGTAATTGATCAAGTCAAGAATGCCACATTTCATGCCATGACAAATCACATATAGGTTTGACATTATTTTATATGATCACTTCTAGAGGAAGATCTATACTTCTCAAAACCTAGAGGATATGATGATGAAGATATAGATGTTGTATAAACTTAGACTCTACTTAGCTTTCATTGGCCTTGGTACTTGAAGATAAGGTAGATTGAACCACATTAATCCACTATAAAGGATTGTTGCAAGGAAATGGAGAAGGAAGAAGTCCTACACTCAATCTCTAAGGGGAGATTGTTAGTGGTGGAGCCTCAACTATAGTGGATATATAACTAGGTGCCCTGCCATAGCACACTTGCACCCAACCAAAGCACTTCCATATAATGAACTTAGGTAGAACGAAACTTATGAGTAATGACATGCAAATGAAGTGGCACACCTATGCAGACGGTTGCATGCCGAAGCATGTGCATGAATAGTCGGAACATACAAGGAAATGACTATTAATGCATCCAAGCATTAATGCTCAATTAGTAGCAAAACTAAAAAATTGTATTTACTTGATTTAAGCACAACTCAACTATGGCATTAATGCATGCTTAAGTATGAGTCAATTTATGTTAAATTGGGTCTCTAAATACCTATACTAAGGAGAAGATTGAGCGCTAGAAACCCTATAGGATTACTAGATTGTGAAAACTACTATAATTCGTATTCATTCTATAATGAAACATTTTCTCATGGTGTGGCCTTATATTTTTCCCTACATATGATTTTTCACATTAGAACTTATGCCTTCTTCTATGATTGTGTGATTGTTCATGTTTGATCTTTTTTGTAATTTATCTTGCTTATTTTGTTTGGAGTGAAATGAAGCAGCAATCCCTTTGCAGGATTTCATGACAACTAATTCAAAATGAGGTGTCTCTTCAAGTCCTTAAATCAAGATTTGTCTCTCTAACACTGTTATTTTCGGGAAGAATCACCTAAATTAGTCATTTTCCATTTTTCTTATTTCTATCAAGCTGCTAATAAACTCTATATTACATCCTTTTGATTTTATTTTTTTGGATCGAAGGCTGGGTTGGCTATGAATTTTTTGTTTTTGGCCTTAGTTTTTAACCAGCCAAAAGCACCTCCAACTAAACAAAAATGAAAAAAGTGAAACCAATGAATCACCTTTCAAGCTTAAATAAATTGTATGGTGAAGCATTAACGGTCGTTTCTTTTCATGAGATTGCATATAGACCTGCTTTTTGAATATTTTGAGCCTTTCCTTACTCTCTTTATTTCCTCTTTTGCTATTGAAGTCATCAATATACTCATAATCAATCTTTGAATGTAATCACTTTTAGGTACTACATTCTTTCCATCGAAGACAATGAGATATTTTGAGATTCCCCATTTACTAGCGGGAGATATTCCTCGCCATAAGGGTTAAGACCAATTTAGAGATTTCGACACACGGGGTTAAGACCAATTTAGGCACAATGTCTGAGTCACTCTCCATGAAATTGTTTGCTCAGCACTTCTGGAATTTGAATGAGTATACTATGAAGCATATATGATGTAACCTTCAACAACTAAAACTCTACTTACAATTTGGGAGGCTCATTCCACCACGCAACAAATCATGGATGAGAATCCATAACCTATTCCCATCACCCTCAATCTCAATCCACATTCTCAAAAGATCACGAATAATCGAATATGTTATTTGAATAGAGGTCGAAGAAAACTTATAATAAATTGATATACCTAGCCTATCAGTATTACCTTTAGTTGATCTCAAATATTCCTCACTTGCAGATGCACCAAAGCTTATTTAGTCACTAACCAAATCAATGTCAGCCAAAGGAGCCGCGACAACCAAGCTGTAAACAACACAAATCTTCTATATGTGTAGTGGTTTGCTATAGGGAAGGTGGACACATCTCCATCAATGCATTATAATCCAAATTGGAGGAACAAACTCGTGTAATCAATATTTTTATCAGTGAAGTCAATAAAATCCTCACATGATTGAGGATCATCTCTATCCATTCGCTTATCAACCCTGCCACAATCACTAAAGGATAACCAGAACTACATTCCAATCTACAAAATAGTCTCCAAATGAATTGTCAGCAACACATCCATCTTGCAGCTGTATCTTCCATCGGCACATCATGCACTAATGTCCATAATGTGAGAACAAAAAATAGACATGTTTTCAAAAATGCATTCTTAGAAATAGCCATTCTCTTCATCTCTAATCTAATTTCATATTCTAATTCTTCGATTAGGTCAATTTTGACCAAAATACGAGCAATCAAGGGACGAATGAGATTGGTTGTGGAATAATCAACTTTGATAGGCTTGCCAAAGTATGACCCCAAATAGAATAAAACAAAGTGTGAAATAAATTGAATTTTAAGTAAGAGAAAGTTGACCACACTGGAAAAATGGGCTCACCACTTGGGTCAAAATCTGTGGTCCATTTTAGAACTTTTATGAGATATTTTTCAATGAAGTAAAAGCCTCTAGCAAAAATTCAAGTATAATATACTTCATTTGGGAGCTTTATCAACACATGATAGTAATCAATTAACCTCACATTGAAATGTCCAAATAAACTAATACTATTAATAAATTTTTGAATGGCCACCATCGAATATTTAACTTTAGAAAATTTTTTGACCAAAGAAAACTCGAATGGCTTAGTAAGAATTTACATTTCATCATTTGAGAGGACATAGGCAGCTTTTCCTCATAGCATCACGATCATTTTGATTCCAACCAACTTGAATGACGCAGAAGAGTTTGCCAAGGCATTGCAGTAGGACTTTGGGGTCATTTTTCTCACCGCCCACCAACTATGGAAACTGGGAAAAGAAAATCGAATGGACTTCAAGCCCTCAATCCCATAATCATGGGTGGCTAGAGCATCACCAGACAATATGGTCTAGCACATCAAAAGAACTGACGATAGTAGTGGCAACGAAGTCGTCGTAGGAGGCAGGGTGTAACCGCAGGATGTGTGCTACTATGCCATAATCGCATAGGGTTTCATTTTACTAAAGCATTTTTTCTTTATATATATAAATTGAAGAAATTGGGATTTAAAAGGCAAACATGTAGCCAGTGGAATTTGAACTCTTAACCTATCAAGAGTTGAAACCCAAAAGCTCAGCCATAGATCTATGACATTACTCACTAAATACGTTGAGATGATCACACTAATGATAGGATTGACCAAACAATAATAAGCACAAGAGATAATTAAGCACAATCGAAGCACAATCACAGCAATATGTGATCCATCTCAGAATGATTTGAGGTAACGACCAACATATCATCCACATAAAGAAGAGGGAGATGAAATTTCCTTGAGACAACTTCTTGAAATACACACAATAATCAAACTAGCTACATGTACACTTCCTCTTATGCATAATTTGATAAAGCCTTTTGTACCACTATCTTGGTGACTGCTTCAGGCCATACAAAAACTAGTTCAATTCGCACACCATATATTTTTTACCAGTCTTTATAAATCCCATGGGCTACACCATGTAGATCTCCTCATCTAGTTATTCATGCATGAACATCATTTTAACTTTGAGATGCTCAAATAACAAGTCAAATTGTGTCACCAATGCTCAAAGTACATGGATTGATGGGTGTTTGACAAATGGGGAAACCACCTCATCATAATCAATACCTTCTTTCTAAGCAAAGCTTTTAACCACCAATTTAGCGTTATAGCGCACATCATCTCCTAGAGAACCATCTTTCTTTGTAAACACTCACTTACACCCAATTGCTCTCCTTCCTGAAGGAAGTTTCTCCAACCTCCACATAGAATTCTTATAAAGAGATTCCATCTCTTCGTTCATGGCGTGTTTCCACAAATGTTTCACTGAACTCATCACCACCTCCTTATATTAAGAGAAATCCTCATCCTCTATTGGTGACAATGAATACATGATGTTGTCTTTTAGACAAGCTATCTTTTGGGCTATCTACCATCGAATTATGTTTCTTCCAATTGACTCATGAAGAAGAGTCTTACCAACAATATCATTTTCTTCTTCCTCATGAACAATGTTGTATTCAACTATTTGATTATTTGTATCAATGATAATGTGATGGAAAAAATCATGTGGAATAAATAGAGTTGCATCAAACCTCCCTCTCTCTGCCCGTAGAAATCAATATACTATTCTTCACCTGATATGAACTTCTCTATCTCAAAAAGAACTCCTCATAAAATGTGACATCTCTGCTAATAACAATATTTCTATTAATTGGATCATATAACTTATATCCATTGACTCTGTGTTGAAATCCAACAAAGATTTCCTTCTGTGCTCGAGTACCCAGCCCATCCTTCCTCACATATTAAGTTAGGCACCCAAATGTCTTCAACTGATTATAATTAGCAGTAGAACTTTCAGACCACAATTCTTTCAGAGTTTTCTTCTTGATTACAGTAGATGAAAATTGGTTCACCAAGTAGCAGGCATAGTATAAGGCCTCCACCTAATAGACTCTCTTCAACCCTAAATTAGACAACATACATCAAACATTTTCTACTAAAGTTGGATTCATTTGCTCTACTACCCCATTTTGAAGTGGTGTTTCTTTAACAATAAAGTGGTGCCCTATTTTTGAACTTTGGTACTCATGTAAGAAAGAATAAGAAGTAAAATCTTTGCCATTATTTGATTGGAATTTCTTGGTTCGCCTGATAGTCTGGTTCTCAACCCACTTCTCTAATTTTTGAAAATATCTAGCACACTGTCTTTGCTCTTCATAGGTACACTCACACATATATGGAGAAATTATCTATAAAAGAGACAAATTATTGCAGACCACTGAATGATGTTGTCTTCATTGGTTCCCAAACATTCGTGTATACATAATCAATTATGCCTTTGGTATTGTAGAGCTCAATGCCATACACGTGTCTTCCTGCCAAAATAAAGTATTCACAAAGTGGTAATTTGAAAGAACGGATACCTTGAATGAATCCCTCATTCTCCAAAAATCTCAGAGAATGTTTCCCATCATGTTCCAATCTCATGCCATAATATCATAGCATCATATGAATCCCCAGGTATTGCAATAGATCTAGTCATTGTACTTATATAAAGATAGTAAATATTCTATTATCTGACTCCACAAAAAGAAGTCATAGTACTCTTAATGATCTTCAACACTTCTGCCACAATCACCACTCTGTAGCCTTTGGGTTCAAGTCTCTAATAAATAGTAGAGTTTTCTTGATCTCTAGAATGTGTTTAACTTCCTTCAACTCTTGCATAGTCACTACATATGACATGATCAACACACTCCCAATGCTAGCAATATGGCTTGTGATGTCATTCCCCATCATGATGGTTCCACTATCAGTTACCCTATATAAACAAAACTATTCTTTCTATGGGCAAATGTGGTACATCTCACTCTTTTCCATGATCCAATAGAAACTATCTACCAAAAATATCATAGAAACTGTAATAAGTGAAACTTTTGAGTTTGACTACTCCACCGCAATCTGAGTGGTGTCAGCCTTTGCATCCAAAGATCCACTAGCCCTTTTCTTTTCTCTCAACTTAGGGCAATCTTTCTTTCAATATCTTATCTCCAAATAGTATGCACGCTGATTTCACACAATGCTCTATCCCTTGGATTTTGCCTTTTTTTAGAACCCCCACCATTCTTCTTTAGCAATTTCTTCCTCATATATGATCTTCCCCTATGGAGGGTCAATGCCTCTACTAGCTTTTATTTTATTAACTCCTTATCCCTATGCCAAAATTAATAATTCATTAGGTATACAATCACCTCCTCAAACATTAGAGCATAATTCCCATGAATAAGTTTCTTGATGAAGTTCTCATACTCATTCGATAACGAGTTTAACAACGGTAGTGCCTTGTCCTCATCCTCCACTGTCTCATCCAATTATAGCAAATATGTCAATAACTTAGTCAACTCATTTAGGTATTCATTAATAAAAATTCCCCTCCACATATGGAATCGATATAGTTGCCTTTCCATGTGGAGACATTTCTCCACACTCATTGTCAAATACTTGTTGATGCAGCATAATTACCAATTGAACGATCATGAGTAGTAACACATGCCTAAGCCAAAAGCATGAAAACTTGAGAATATGGTAATTCTATATTTACTTACATTTATTGTATTTTATTTTTTTCATGCATGAGAACTTGGTCAAATAGCATGTGATAATTATGAGGGTGATAAGTAAGAATTGAATTGGTCTTTAGTGTCCAAAAAACATCTTGGTCCTTCATGAGGGGTTTATTTTGGGTTGGCTTATGGCTTGTTATGTAACTTGGCATGCCTTATTTGACTATAAATAAGGCAATCATCCTCTTGTATGAGCACACAAAAATTAATATGAAGTTATTGAATGCTTGATAAGCTATTCTCCACTGATTTAGATCTCATTGGTGGCAAGTCTTCCGGTGCGCATAATCGATGAGGAACAATGTGTGCATAATCCCGTTGAACTAAGCTGTGCATGACCTTAATATTTATTTTATTTTTTTATATTTGATTTTTTATATATTGTTTGAAACATCTCCCAAATTTTCACCTCAACTTGATCTCAAACACCCATCTAACTTTGCCTGCAAGTTCACTCGTTAAACTCGAAAGAGAAAATCCCATAATCCTAAGGCTAAGTCCACTATATTCCATCCCTTGCTCTCCAGGAATATCCAAAATTTCTATGTTAATGTTTTTTTCATCACTGCATACTTGTTGTCTTGGTTGAGATAATTTTGGATCAAGCCACATGCACTATGATTCATCTTAATATAATATGTCTTCATAATCTCCTCCAATTTTTTGTCACCATAAAGAGCATATTCTGGTTCAATGTGTAGAGAGCATTGAAGGATTCACATATCCACATCATAAAGTTCTTTTTCCATCAAGCATGACAATATCAATCTTTATTAAATATGTCACAACTTGATGGAATGTTCTATCCACCACTGTCGATGATGAAGAACCAGAAGCTTCTCCTTCAACTCTATCTCCCATGTATTCTCTTATCAACCTCTCTCTAATACCAGTTAGTAAGATTGACCAAATAAAAATAAACACAAGATAAAACTAAATATAATCGCAACACTATCACATCATAAGGATATATGTGTTTGGTATAAATATATATGTCTACAGTGAGGGAGAGAGAGGAGAAATTCACTATATGGAGAAAAGATTAAAATTAGGGTTTCACAAAACTCCTTACCCAAGGCTCACCTATGGTGTTTTTGACAACCTCCATGAGTTTTCACATTCATAGATGCCCTAAAAAAAGACTTCAAATTGCTTATAAATAGTTCTAAAAGACACAACAATTATCCTAAGGATGCCTTATTTTGAGCCTGAACCGTCATAGGAGCTGGGCATCTCTAAGTGCCCAAGACTATGGCTTGGACCTACTTTATGGACATCAGGGCATGCCCAAGCACCTATCTCTCAATCTCATACAATAAAATGGGTGCTTAGGCACTCCTTGGTGCCCTTAGGGAGCCTAGGGCTTGCTTGGGCTCTCCATTATTTGCCTATAAATACTATTGGGCATGCCTGGCATCCCCTCCTCGAGCAAAAAGCCCTATTGGGGTGACGTGTCAAGGTTCCCCATTTTCTAACGAGCAATTCTCCTTGCCTCAGAACCTTATAGAACTTCATCGACTTCTCCTTTGGTGATCCAAAACATCAAGAAACATCTCTTCTTTCAATTCTATACCTGAGGCATAACAACCTCTCGTTGAAGGTTCTTTGTAGGACATTTGGGATTTCTTTCTCATGACCAACAACCAAGGCTACTCTTTTGGTTTTTTTTTATCCAAAGCTTACACATGTCTTACTTGTGCTTTCTTTCTTTATATTTTTACAATTTTCTTTTTTCTTCATTTTATGTTTTGTGAATCATTTTAAATTCAAATGTTATAGTTCCACATTGTGAAATGGAGCTACGACATTCCTTTTCTAATGTAATCATTATAGCCTCACTGATCTAAGAAAAAAGATTTCCATTAGTGATGATTTTCTAGCAAAATATTGTTTAGAAGATCAATTATTTGATCTTGCATAACCTATGATCCCACACTGGCAAGAAAATTTTCTTGCCCTTGTCCAAGAATCACTCGACCTCAACTTTTATTAATTATTTATTGCTCTCAAGCTCTAACAGTCTAAACTCTTAAGCACCAAGATATTGTTTGCTTTGGCCTGAAAGGTCTCACAGTTTTGCCCTCAGAAGATAACTTCCCAGCACGTCACCCATCCTAGGAGTGCTCCCACCTGAGCACGCTTAACTTTGGAGTTCTTATCAGGAACTCCATTATTATCTGAAAAGGTGCCTCGATGTTTAAGAGTTTCACTTATTACTACTTAAGTGGGTCTTTACAATCTCTCCAACTTAAGTAACTGACGTTCTCATCAGTATCAACACACAGATCCAAGAACAATAAATTAGGTAGATAGGACTAGAGGTGACCCCTACATGCTCAAGAGGTACCCACAACCATGTAGCACCTTAAACATCATAGGTTCAAGAGGCTGCTCACATGAAGTGGTACTTTTCCCTATATTGCACTTAGCTCCTATCAGACACCCTATGGCCTGCTCTGATACCATTAGTAACAGCCCAAACTCTTAACACCAAGGTATTGCCCGCTTTGGCCTGAAAGGCCTCACAGTTTTGCCCTCAGAAGATAACTTCCCAGCAGGTCACCCGTCCTGGGAGTGCTCCCACCTGAGCATGCTTAACTTTAGAGTTCTTATCAAAAACTCTATCGATATCTGAAAAGGCACCTCGATGTTTAAGAGTTTCACTTAAAACTACTTAAGTGGGACCTTACGCAAACTCTATAGCAATTGACACTATTAAGAGGTTTTTCTACAATTCTCCTCTAATATAGATTATGCTTAATTATTAATTCATGGTATATATGATGTCAAAGGATATTATGTTTGTAATTATTAAAAAGCTCCCAGAATATTCTTCATTATTACTCTTTAACATATATATGGATCAGTACTATTTTTTAAAAATAACATTTTATAAAGCCTACTTTGCTATATTTTATTTATTGTGCAATAACTAAACCCTTTAACTAGGAAAGAATACCCATTTTTAGAAAAATATAGTTGCTCTGATGGTGTTAGTTAAACTTGATGTGGTTGTTGATTTACTAAATTATTATGGATTGATTCAAAAAATATTGGGTACTTTTAAACAATATAATGCAAAATCTTCCAATCTACTATATTTTTTGTCCTAATTTTGGTCATTCTTAAAACATTGCCTTGAGGTCCATCCTGGAAAATGTTGTTTCTCTTATAAATGATAATAAACAAAGGCAACAGCCTCCGAACAACATGCCCTACATTCTTAATGATTGAAATCAAGGAATGGTGAAAATATTTGATAAAGAAAATATAAGATTTGTGAGTAATCATGTTAATAATACTACTCTTTCAATTCTTAATTTGGAAAATGGCACTCAAATTTTGGGAGAGAGGGATGATGAGAATGACATAGATACCATTCTACTTACATAAATTATGATCCTATACAAAACACAAATACTATTAATGTTTCCCATTTTTGAATCAGTATTACTTGAACCAATGATGGTTAAGATGCTATATGGTTGGGGGTGCCTCTTGAGCCTTTAGAGGCCACTTCTAATACTCTCTACCTAATTGATGATTCTTGGATCTGTGTGTGGATACTGTCAATGACGTTGGTTACTTAAGTCTGAAAGATTATTAAAAACCCTTATCTAATATTAAGCAGAATTCTTAAATATTGACATGCCTTTTCAGATGGTAGTGGAGTTCTTTATAAGAACTCCAAAGTTAAGCATGCTCATGTAGGAGCACTTCCAGGATGAGTGACATGCTGGGAAGTTATTTTATGAGGACAAAATTGTGAGGCATTTCAAACTAAATCAGACAATACCTATGTGCTTAAGTGTTTGAACTATCATACAGTATAAGGAATGAAAGTGGCAAAAGAATAGAGAAATAGTAAATGAAGTAGAAAGGATCTTTTCGGAGGTAGAAGAAATGTACAAAAAATACATTGTCTTAGAATATGACCCATCTAAGTATAAACATGTTGTCATGTAAGGAATAATTACTCTATTATTGATGGAGTAACTAGGTATAACTCTTTCCCCAAACATATTTATTATGCTAGATGATTTTGATAAAATACAATATTTTATTAAACCAAAATATATAGATAAAAAAATTACATCAATGTTGAACACAAATAGTATTCCCCAAATATATTACTAAGACTGACAAGATTTATATTATGGTTATTATTGAACCTAAACTTCACTATTCTAAATTTCATGGCATTTGTAAAAAATTGGTTTTTCAAGTATGGTTATTTCAAATGCTAATAAAAAAATTTGAATATTTTTGAAAGATAAATGGGATGATAAAAATTTAATGAACATAATCAAGTCGTTTACATCTCTTGAAAATCCTAAATTTAAATTATTTCACATATTTGTGATTGGTAGGTATAGTCTATAAAATAAAAGTGATCTAAGGGAATTGATTAAAAACAACCAATCTAATACCATAGAATGTCAGCTTGTTGGGAGAGATTTTAAAATTGCTCTACATAATAATGAATATAAAGGTTACAAGCATTTGCATATCACTTCTTCAATAGATTTAATAACATGAACATCGATTGTGATTTTGATGAACCATTTTACTTGGATATGAACTCACTTGGTCTAATGGGCATAAATTTTCTAGATTCATCAGAGTTTCTATTAGCAATAACTCGACTAGGCAATTCAAGAATAACCAATGCTTCAACCTAAATTTTGGATCCACAAACTTATCATCCTTAAAACATTAAACAAAATCACTAATTAAACCAAACAATTTGGATTTTATATTTTCTGGTTTAAAAATAACATTTAATGGAAGGGATAAAAAATAGTTTTAATAAACCCTTGGAAGTCTTTGAGATGACTAAGTTGGCCGAGAAACTAAAACCCTTAAATAAGCTACTTTTTAAATGTAATAAAAATATTATGGAAAACATTTTCTCTAATATTTTTATGGTGGAGGAACAAGCTATCATTTTTGAAGAAAACCCTTCTATCACCAACAAATTAAGCCTTTATCTTTCAAAAAATAATTTGATCAAGTGTCATAATGATAGAGAATTTTTTGAAACAAAATTGTAGCTTTAACTAGAAAATTGAGGGTAAGAGAAACACAAGATTCTTTAATGGTGGATCAATAAAGTTTAGGGTTTATGATTTAGGATTCAAGGTTTAGGGTTTCCAATACCACAACAAGCTCATATGGTTTTTCATTTGATATTTACGATCATTGTTGGAACATTACAAAAGAAGACTATATTAGCGTCATCAAGTAATTTTATTTTGGTGTAACAGCCTAGTGTTAGATTAGTTAATTTTGATCCAATGCTGAGTGTCACTATAGTGCTTAATACTAGTTTATCAAGTTTTAACCCATTATTATGTACTACAAGGAAAAGAAATATGTAATATGAAAAAGATAAGCACATTTATAAATAAATAATACCATTACCATTTCTACCATCTAGATAAATAAAGGAAAAGAAAGCATTCATCTCAAATAAGAAAACAAAAAATTATATGACACGATTAAGTTATACAATATTAGATAAATAAAAGTACACCCTTCCTCACATAAAAAGAAATAAATCTAATGAAATCTATAAGCTTGCACTTGATCTTCTAGCCCCACTCTAGCTCATTTGTTGGATCACCTTCAAGCTCCTGATCTATCATATTTATTTTTTATTACAATAGGGCACAACTAATAAAAAAATAATGATTAGACCTAACAAGTCTAAGTATATTTTAAGGTTAACATTCTATAAATTATTAGATGATGTCACATTTATTAATTACAAGCATAAATAAGTGGAGCACAATGCTATAAAGAAAGAGATATTGGAAAGTAAAATGAATGATAAAAAGTAGGTAAGAATAAGTAAATGTATAAATGTACATAATATTTTCCTACAAGAAATAGGTTAAACAATAGCAATATGCAAAGTATATAAACTAATATGAGCTGAGTAAATACATGCTGAGAGCCATAATGACAATATAAAGGATGATATAATAGTAAAATTAAACTGAAGCATATAAGTGAAAGACTGTAAATGTTAATTAGATGTTGTTTATTATGTTGTGTTCTGTGGGCACATATAGAACAACTATGAGCTAGGTATGTCTACCTAATTATATTTGTATTGGGGTCTCCTGTATAACAACACATTCCTCTTCAAGGATATGTGTAGTCTCCTGGTTACTCCATTGCCAGCCTTAACTTAATAGTGTATGTACAGACTAATCTATCCTGAATAAAACCCCTTCTTAGTTTTATTTAATGTTTATTTTTATGCACAAATTTATGTCATGATCAAAGGAGTAAGGATTTCAAAGCATTACAGCATTTTAAAGAATTATCAAATTTAATTACAAATTATGTGATATATGTTGTTATTATTTAGTTAACTAACATAATGATTAAAGTCAATTGAACCACAATTGGCTTTAGACATTAAACACATGTCTTTAGTTAATTGAGTTTTAATTTATATAAGAAAAAAAATATCCATAACCTTTATATGTGTGTGTGTGTGTATAGTAATTTTCTCTTGAAAATATGTGACTCCACTTATAGAAGAAATAGGAGCTGGTCCCCATATATCCGTAAGCACCAACTCAAGTTTTCTACCTTTTATCTCTCTTCTAACTTTAGAGAATGTGACCATCTTCTATTTGCCCAGTACACAGTCTTCACAAAAATCCAATTCTACTAACTTCAGTCCTTGGAGCCTTCCCCTTAACTGCAAGAATTTCAAACCCCTCTCAATCATATGGCCAAGCCTCCAATGCCAAAGACCCACGTTTATCTATTTTGTAGCTATAACGAAATCAAACACTTTATTAATCATGTATATAGTGTACCTTCCATGTTGCCTTGTGTAATAGTGAGTGCACCCTTGATGATCTTCCGTGAGTCCCTTATAAAGCATGTGTTGTAACTCTCCCTAGCTAACTAACTAACTAACTAAAATAAGGTTCCTCTTTAGACATGGCACATGTCTAACTTCTCTGAGCTTCTAAACTACACCACTTGGTAGATGGACATCCAAATCACATTTTTGAATGATATTGCATGCCTTGTCATCTCTAAGATACACCTTATCTAAGTCACCTTTTGTAACAGCTCAAACTCTTAAGCACCAAGGTATTGTCCACTTTGGCCTAAAAGGCCTCACGATTTTTCCCTTAAAATATAACTTCCCAGCAGGTCACCCATCTTGGGAGTGCTCTCTTCTGAGCATGCTTAATTTTGGAGTTCTTATTAGGAATATCACCATTATCTGAAAGGGCGCCTCAATGTTTAAAAGTTTTACTAATTACTACTTAAGTGAGTATTTACAATATCCCAAACTTAAGTAATTGATGTCCTTGTTAATATTCACACACAGATCCAAGAACCATCCATTCGGTAGATAGGACTAGAGATGGCCCCTACATACTCAAGAAGTACCAACAACCATATAACTCATGAACTATCATGGGTTCAAGAGGTTGCTCCCACAAAGTGGTACTTTACCCTATATGGCACTTAGTTCCTATCTGACACCCTATGGCCTACTCTAATACTATTATAACATATCAAACTCTTAAGCACCAATGTATTGTCTATTTTGGCCAAAAATGCATCATGATTTTTCCCTCATAAAATAATATCCCAGCATGTCACCCATCCTAGGAGTGCTCTCACCTGAGAATGCTTAGCTTTGGAGTTCTTATCAAGAACTCGGCCAATATCTAAAAAGGCACTTTGATATTTAACAGTTTCACTTATTACTACTTAAGTGGGTCTTTACGGTGGGGGTCACAACTTTACCCCATAGTAAACACTAACCCTATGGTGTAGGACGAGTAGGGCTATGGTTAACAACGAGTCAAGGCTTGAGGCTTTTGTGTGCGCTGAGCCAGCCACTTTAGTCGAAGTATTTTTCCCTAGGGCAGGCCATCAGAGTGGCTCGAGCACTGAGAAATTAGATTTTCTATGAACCTTAATTCCCAATATCGCGCTCTCTGTCGAGCAACAGATATGCACAGTGCCGCGGCTCGACCCTGAACTACTCGACACTATGCAGTCTAAAGATAAATTGGCCGATTCAGCTGCCTCTAGACCTCTTAAGGAAGAATATTCGGTGGAATACGTCGAATTTAATAAATGGACTTTAAGAAATTAATACAAATTAAATTATTGAAATATTTTGAGGAATATAAGTCCAAATATAGCAAAATTATATACCAAAATGATCATAAATATGTAAAGAATAATAATATGAAGTTTAATTTCAATTTTGTTTGTTAATTTTATTGATTACATCCTAATTATCATTAAGTGTGATTAATATCTAATTTAGCCATTTGAAGTTCAAATTGACCTACTTACTATCATTGCTCCTCTCATGCTATTGGAATCTATAACTATTATTTTATCTCATTTGGACATCAAATTATACTATATGAGCCTTTAGCACTTAATTAAATTAATATTTTATTCCAATAATAAGGTTTTTCCCCATGTAGGTTTCCTAAGCTTTAGGTCAACATAGTTAAGCCTAGATTATGTTATGACTAATCTTTAGAAGTGGATTTGTTAGGGAAAACACTAACCTTAACTTAGCATACATCAAACTCTAGTTTACTTATGTTAAAGCTCGACCTTTATGAGAAAGAGAGTGTAGGGAGAAATGACTACTCAATGTAAGCACACCACTTAATTTTGTGATAACTTTTATTCTATAAATAGGAGTATAATTGCTTAGTGCCCCATACACTAGCAGCATTAGTCCTTTGTCTAATATAGAGAAGCATTAAGAGGATAGATCAACCCTAGTTTAATACCCTTCCTTCCCCATGTTTAGGAATATTTTAGTCCATTTTAGTATGACATAAGGAGAGTGTTAGTGAGTATTTTGAAATCATTGGAAGTGTAAATACCCACTTAAGTAGTAATAAGTGAAACTCTTAAACATCGAGGTGCCTTTTCAGATAACGGTGGACTTTTTGATAAGAACTCCAAAGTTAAGCGTGCTTAGGTGGGAGCACTCTCAGGATGGGTGACCTGCTGGGAAGTTATCTTGTATGGGCAAAATTGTGAGGCCTTTCAGGCTAAAGCGGGCAATACCTTGGTGTTTAAGAGTTTGGGCTATTACAAATAGTATCAGAGCAGGACATAGGGTGTCTGATAGGAGCTAAGTGCCATATAGGGCAAAGTACCACTTCATGTGAGCAGCCTCTTGAACCTATGATGGTTAAGGTGCTACATGGTTGTGGGTACCTCTTGAGCCTATAGGGGTCACCTCTAGTCCTATCTACCTAATGGATGGTTCTTGAATCTATGTGTTGATACTGACGATGACGTCAGTTACTTAAGTTGGGGAGATTGTAAAGACCCACTTAAGTAGTAATAAGTGATACTCTTAAACATCGAGGCACCTTTTCAGATAATGGTAGAGTTCGTGATAAGAACTCTAAAGTTAAGCGTGCTCAGGTGAGAGCACTCCCAGGATGGGTGACCTACTGGGAAATTATATTCTGAGGGCAAAATCGTAAGGCCTTTCAGGCTAAAGCAGACAATACATTGGTGTTAAGAGTTTGGGCTATTATAGGAAGCCCATTCATTTAGCTAACCTTAAATTTGCCATTAGAAAAATAAGATTTAGGTGAGTAATGTTAGTGGATTAAAATCATTTGGTGTAGGATAAGTATAAAAAAGCTTTATTATTTTCCTTACTTAAAACTACATTATAATTACTTTTGTTTCTGTGGTAATTTCAGAAATAACTAAGGAGTCAAGCACGTCTGCAAAACTAAACGAATCCCAAGCTTAGCACACTCTCATCAATGAGTAGTGTTAAGCATCATGATCTCACCTTACCCCTGTCCATTAGTGCAAATGTGCACCATAATCCACCATAAATTGAACCTAAATGCAAATATTTTCTTAATATTCTAAGTTTTCATTTTCATGCAATAATATTTTTCTTATATGATATGTCCAAGGAAAAGTAAGCATAAAATTTAAGGAATACATAGCACAAAGTTAAATAGTAAGCAAGGGACTCTACTAAATATGGTGATATCATTTATTATCTAATTTAAACATTCTAACTATTCCAAGTTACACAAGTTCAGGATCTCCAATTCCTACTATCGAGTGTAACTTAGAAGTACATCCTTATATGTTGCAAAACATTAAGACTAGCTATGTTCTAATATGTGAAGACCCACCTAAGTAGTAATTAATGAAACTCTTAAACATCGAGGCACCTTTTAAGATAACGGTGGAGTTCCTGATAAGAACTCTAAAGCTAAGTGTGCTCAGGTGGGAGCACTCCCAGGATGGGTGACCTACTGGGAAGTTTTCTTCTGAGGGAAAAACCGTGAGGCCTTTCTGGCCAAAGCGAACAATACCTTGATAATTAAGAGTAGGCTATTACAAATGGTATCAGAGCAAACCATAGGGTGTCATATAGGAGCTTAGTGCCATACAAGGCAAAGTACCATTTCATGTGAGCAGCCTCTTGAACCCATGATAGTTAAGATGCTACATGGTTGTGGGTACTTCTTGTGCATGTAGGGGTCACCTCTAGTTCTATCTATCAAATGGATGATTCTTAGATCTGTGTGTGGATACTGATGAGGACGTCAGTTACTTAAGTTGGGGAGATTGTAAAGACCCACTTAAGTAGTAATAAGTGAAACTCTTAAATATCGAAACGCCTTTTCAGATAACGGTGGAGTTTTTGATAAGAACTCCAAAGTTAAGCGTGCTCAGGTGGGAGCACTCCCAAGATGGGTGATCTGCTGGGAAGTTATCTTCTGAGGGAAAAACCATGAGGTCTTTCAGGATAAAGTGGACAATATCTTGGTGCTTAAGAGTTTGGACTGTTATATAATATGCTTAATCGATGTTGACTATGAAAAATAAACATGACCTAGTTTATGTGTTCAGACGTTCTAAACTATTAGCTGACCAAAATTTACAAATTAGTGATTATGGATTTAACACTACAAGATTGTGCTAAATCACATAATCCTAAAGGTAAGACCTAAGATCTAGATTTCAGTCTAAAAGTAATCTATTGATTAGGGTAAATCTTATTAAGCAAATCAAACTTAATAGAATGAATCTCTTATCATGAATCTAGAGTTCAAAGATAAAATAATCAAAATAAGTAGTAAAAATCTAAAAACTAGTAAGACCAAGGATTCATTCATTAAGAAAGCCCATTTTTCAATGAATGAAATCTAACCTACGATCTAATCATAAGCTCAGGAGTAGTCCTAATATGAGGTGAAAAGGATCCTAAGGGAAAAAGGCTTAGAGAAGATTAGAGAATTTTATTAAGTTGATTGAAATATTGATTTTGATTACTTAATTGATCCTATTAGAGTTCTAATATGGGTTTAACTCATTTAGAAGCCAGTTTAAGAGTAGAAGATGCTTAACCTAAATTTTGGGGAAAATGACAATTTTGCCCCTACTTAAGGGTCCCAAAGTCTACTTTTTGAATTAGTGTTCCAAATTGGAATTTCTTATATCAATTAATTTCTTACTGTCTAACATGAAGATAGACAGCAAATATGCTCAACTTTGATAAGAAACAGATCCTATAGATCTAAATTAAGATTTTGATCTAAGGGGAAATTTAGTAATTTACACTCAATGGAATCTAAAGTTATGTGCAATTTACTATTGATTATTATTCAAGGATTCCATAAAATCTAAGAACACTGTAATCTGAGGTCAAATAATTAAGTTATAATTATTTCAATTTCTAAGTGCAATTCGGTAATTTTGTCGGTCAGTGGGGGACAAAACCAAACTTTGTTATTTGAAGTCCAATTTCAGCAAACTTAGTTTCTATAGCTTCTCTATAATATACTGAGTGTATTGGTATGGAGTAAACCTAATTTGGACTTTAAATGGTCAAGTTATGGCCTAACTAAGGTTAAGGGTATTTTAGTTATTTTTTTATTTTCTAGGGTTCATATCCTAAGTATTATTTCAGTTTATTGATGACATTGAAATTCTAAGCTAATTAGCACTTTAAATTTCTGAATTTGGAGTTAGAATTGACTAAGTTGTGGTCAATTGAAGTCTAGGGGCATTTTAGTCATTTTTAAGGTCGGGTCCTAAATATTACTTTTCAAACTAAGCCCCAAATGGGGAAACTAATACTTCTATAATATTGGGGCTATTCTCCTAAGTATTTTAAAATCTATGTTGCATATATTTGGACAACTAAGTTAAAAGTTATGATGGTTTAATTAGGTCTTAAAATGTCACTACGTTATACGTACCCCGAAACTAATTTTTGCATTATGTCATTTGATTCTTTTTATTTTTCTGAGTAAAATGAGACATATATTGACTATGTTTTAATCATTGTATAAAAAGTTATTAAATTTTTAAGTTTTGAATTAACTAATTTTAATTTACTATTCAAAATACAATTTGCATTAATTACTATACAAATCATGTAAATAGTCTCACTGATTTTTAATTTAATTAATTAATTAATTTAAATTAATTAATTAAAGAATTCTAATTTATTAAACTAATAACTAATTAATTAATTCTAATTAATTAAATTTACAAAATTAATTAATTAATTAATTTTAACTAATTAAATTACATTGATTAATGTTCTCTGAAATGGATTTGATTAATTAGTATTAATTTAATTAAATTCATAAATTCTCTACTGCTAATTAATCATCCTAAATTAGTGTTAATTGACTAAATTAACTAATTAATTAATTAATATAACTAGAATACTAATTAACATTCTGCTAATTATCAATCAAATTATTTAACCTAACTATAACTAACTAATTATATGCTAATACATATATATATATATATATATATAACAGTAAATTGATTTATAGTATTGTTAATTACAAAGTGTATATATATATATATAAACGTATATATAATATATATTAATATATTTGGAATTGACGGCGGCGGGGCCCACCTGCCACGCGGCGTGCTTTGATAGGCGGCAGAGAACGTAACGGGGCCCACTGTCGGGATCGACAGGAACCGCTGACGCGGCACGGGCACCACGCGCAGTCCTCAGCATACGGGCGCTCGACACATGGCATTGGGGCCTACCGCTCCTCTGCTGCGCCCGAGGGGACGCGGGTCAGGCTAACCCGACCCGACCCGCGAGCTGTCGTCTTCTCCATGATGGGCCCGACGCGAGGCAGCTAGGGCACGGGATTTGGCACCCCTCTCGGCGGCGATGGGGTCCAACCCGCAGGGATTTATGAAGAGCACACTAAGGCCTTCCCAATGGCAGTTGGAATACGATGGGAGGTACACCTAGCTAGACACTAGGTCAAACTCTAGGTCCAGGTGAACGGTCGCGAAGGGGATCCACTGTAGAGTACTGTGGATGCCTTCGCGATTGCTATCGATCGGGCGAGAATTGATTTGATCAGACCGATCAACAATCAATCAAACCCAGGAAATTGACTTTCGAAATTGAATCGCAAGCAAAGAGTATGGAGGTAGGGAGATTGAGTGGTACCTGAGTAGACGACGGAGATCCTAGGTTGTCGCTGAGGGCTTCCAGAGTACTCCTGAGATCAAGCTTCACACCCCACAGACGATACTGAGCATCAAGGGGAGATCTAAGGGCTTGCCGGCAGAAGCTAATAGGGCAGGGAGGCGCAGGGTTGGGTGAGGCAGCGGCGATTCGCCGCGGGCGGGGACGCAGAGAAGCTGAGGACGACGAGCCCGAGCCGTTCGATCCTTCTGATCGATCCGTAGGATCAAACGGCTGGTAGACGGCACATGCGCGGATCCTGACGGCAACGGACGGCGCCATTTGGAAAATTAAATAATTTTATTATTTAATCCTAACATTATTGAAATTAGACAGGATGAATCCTCGTACTGCCACAGTGGAAATCCTACGGATTTGTTGGCACCGATTCGAGAATGTTAGGATGAAGGTCCACGGTGCTAGGTTTAGTCCTTGTTGTTTGATACTGCTTAGGATCTAACGACAAAGATTAGATCAGGAAAGATCAAATCTAGACTGTTGGATCGACTGCTTGGACAACTAGATGGTGTTCGAGGGCTGGCTGCAACGTGGAAGGAGCTCTGCAACGGATTGGCCATGGTCCCGATAGCAGATTCGGCTGACCGTTAGGGTTTAAATGGATTTTTAATAAACTAAAAGCTAATTTAAATTAATTATAATTAATTTAAATTTAATTTTATGCTCAAATGATCTCTAAAAATTCCTAAAAAAAAATTTCTTATCTAATTTGAGTGTGAGAAATTTAAAAATAAAATCAAATTTTAATTAGGAGGTCAATTTAGTCTAGTCAATTTTCTAGCATATTTAATTGATTAGAATAATCAATTAATTAATTTTTTATTCAATGGATCTCAAATTTCTAAGATTTGGTCCAAATGATGATAAGAACCTATTGGTTATTTGATTAGGATTAAATTAAATCCAGATTTAGCAAAGTAATAACCTATGATTGTTACAATATGCCCCCCAAAGGCTTGAAGGTATAAGCTCCTTATGACTCCTGATATCGGACAGCCTCGTCCTAAACGGCGTCTGATCAGACTAATAATAAGGAATAGTTTCAGCAGCGAACCCTTTGTGCATCACAGCTATCCAGATTTATTCATATATCATTTTATGTGACATCTAAAATAATATTTTTTTCAAAGTTGTGCCAAGCTAAGCATAAAAGCATTTGGAACAAAATTAAGAAGTATAATAGGTGCCTTTAGATGTAAATCAAGAGATTTGGTGTTGAACAATCAATCTCTCACTAGTTTCCTTGGGTGGAGGGAACTCTACTAGTGGTCGGTAAGGTCGGGGATCGTCGGCAACAGTGGCGGTCGAGACGGGGGAGCAACTAGGCTCGAGTAGGCTCTTAGGGGGAGGATTCTGGCTTTGGGATTGGGATCCAACGATCGAGAACACTTTCTTTGGGTGCTAGGAGGTCCCCGGGATCGAGGGAGGGCCAGAGGTGGCTAGCCCGTGGCAGGGTGGTGGCTGCTGATAGTGGAGAGGCCGAGAGAAGAGAGGAACATAGTGAGGGAGCTAGGAGATGTGGAGGGTGTCTAGGTGGCTGAGTGGGGTTAGGAGGGTAATTATAACCCCAGCCTAGCTATCCCCGACCGCTGAGCTGGCGGCCTTAGGTGGCTAAGTCGGTAGTAGGGTGGCAGGGAGAGTGCTAGGTCGAGGGGGCAGGCTATGCACTCGAGCCCCCCCCCCCCCCCCCCCCCCCCCACAGCTGACTCGACAAAAGGGCACATGAATCTGTGCTCCCGTGCGGTTCTTTGTGCGGCCCTCTAGACGCCACCATTGGGGGGCCAGTCTACGCCTGTCCACGACAATGACGTGTTGGGCGCTCGCATGTTGTGGGCGAGACAATGATCAGAAAAGATCCTAGCCATCGGATCCAGAATCAAATTCAATGGCCTGATTTGGCCCCGTGGTTCAGGTGGGATATGGACTATCCGATTATATTTAAAAACGGATGGACGGTTGGGATTTACCTGTGCCGATGGCCGTAGTTCGATTCCCCGTGAGAGATTCCTACAGTTGGATTTTGGGCAAGATCCGGGCCGTCAAATCGGTTGATCAAACAATCTAGAAGCCGCCAATATGTTGTCCTGTGTTCGGGATCCGTGGCGAAATCATCTCCAAAAATTAAAATTTAAAAAAATTTTAATTAAATTGATTTATTCTGCTCTTATTTTGCATATTTTTCATCTATTTTGAGTCTGAAACCTATATAATTTTCACCCCTAACTAATTTGGGAGGAGTAATTCAAAAATGCTAAAATTTTTATGATTTAAGATCAAGTTATTTTTCTTATTTATTTAATAATATTAAAATAATAATAAAATAATGCCGATAAAAAGTATAAAAATGTTACTTAGCTCCTAAATATCTCCCAAAAAGTATGGATAATTAGGATTTAAGATTTAAAAAATATATTTTTATGGGTCCCAAAAGCAAAAGTGGATTTAATAAAAAAAATTTATTTCACTTAATTCACTAAATTTAATCTTAATATATTTTGGAAGATATTTGTGAGTCATATAGTAATACTCTAAAAAGTATTGGCTTGTGATGTTTTTGTTTGATTACTCTTATGGAGTGTTTTTGACAAAGGGATCACTGAGTTAATTTTTAAGTAATTAAAGTGTTATGCGTAAATTAATGCGCAGCAATTCTATTTCTCACAACTGAAGGTTGCTCGAAAGAAAACTCCCGCGCTACAATGCAAGCGCAGTGTAATGGTCGCAATTTTGATATTATAAAAAGAGTATTGCTATATTTATATATTAGTATATATCAAAATATATAGATGATGTGTCAATTTAATGTGTAAATAGATTATTGGTTGAATGCACTTTTTGATAAGACTTATATACAAAAATTAAAAAAAAAAAAATTTAATTGGTCCTAAATATTTTTAGTGTATATTCTTATGTAACTATAGCATTTTCCTTATAAAAATTTCATAACAATGAGGGGGTTATATGTAGGGCTTATGGGTACGCTTGTTAGCACAAAGTAACACACGACTTGGGCACTTAGCCGCGTACAAACATTTACAAATTATTTAAGGATTTTGTTATATTTATATCATCATTTACATATTAAAATGAGAATTATGTGACAATTTTATGAGTAAATGTATGATTTGTGTAATTCATTTTTTTCTTTGATGAATACATAAGAAAAAAAAATAGAAAAAAATATGATAGATATTATTGTGTATATGATAATAATACATTTTCAACTAAATTTTATGCTAGGTTGTTTATGGCCTTCAAGAAATAAATTTTTAATAATAATAATAATAATTTAAGCTTATAATATTTTGAGATAAAAAAAATTTATTTGACTCCAAAATAACTTATAAAAGACGTATAATAATTATTTGAATTTAAAATATATATTTTTAAGTGAGCAAATAATTATTGTGTGTGTGAGAGGTTGCCATAAACTTTTATTATATAACTCATATGAAGTGTCATACAGCACAAAGTATTATTTCATGTGAGCAGCTTCTTGAACTCATGATGATTATAGTTGTGAGTACCTCTTGAGCATGTAGTGATCACCTATAGTCCTATCTATCCAATATATGATTTTTGTGTCTGTGTGATTATTGATGATGACGTCAATTACTTTAATTATGGAATTGTAAATATCTTTAAGTAGTATTAAGCGAAACTCTTAAATATCGAGACGTCTTTTCAGATAATGGTGGAGTTCCTGATAATAACTTTAAAATGAAGCGTGCTCATGTGGGAGAACTTTCTGGATAGGTGATCTGCTGTGAAGTTATCTTCTGAAAGTAAAAATCATAAGACATTTTAGGCCAAAGTGTATAATATTTTGATGCTTAAGTATTTGAGCTATTACACTTAATTATTTATGTATATTTAATGCAATTTTACATTCCCTTGCAATAATTATATATTTTGTATAATTATTTACTTATATATATATTGTATTGTCAATTAATAATATACTTTTTTTCATTGAATCTCAAATGTACGATAATATGATTGAATGCAAGTACCGTATCCAGCACGTGTAATCTCGCTGGAGGCTACATAGAAATAACTTTAATAATTTTACAACTAATAAGAGGCTCAAATATTCCTTATACACTAATTATGGACATCATTGATAAAAAATCATATTTTAGTATTTCAAACTAAGTATTTGTCCAGAGAAGAATAATTGGAGCAAAAATTGCAAAATTGAAACAATACAGATCTCAGGATAACCACAAAGAAATAACACTCAGATCAGATTTATGTGAAAAATCAGTAATACTTAGGGATATTAACTCTTGTTAATCTGACATCGGGCCCCCACATGCACTCCTGAGCGCTAGCACTTATTTAGATAATGGAACCAAAGGCAGAAGCTTGGGCGCTTGGTCACTCGGGCATGCCTAAGCACTAATAGCTGAACCAAGAAAAAGCTAAGATAGCTGCTCGGGCATTGCCAAGTCTCCTATTCATTTTAGTTTAGTTGAAGGAGCCCGCAACCATAATGTTTGGGTGTGCCCTAGCTCCAAACGATAGATGCAAACATCAGAAGGGAATTTGAAGCATTGAAATTACTTAATTTCACATATGGCATGTCAAATGGGCGTATGGTACACATTTCCATCACGCATTAGTCATAAGGTCGAATGTTGGATGTTTGGAGAGCTATAAATATTTAAGAATGTTGAATGTTTGAAGATAAATTATGAGTGTCTTTACTGTTGTCATCATTGCTAGAGAGTTGGGACAAGTTTGTAATGCCCAAAAGCAACTCAATAAAAGCTAGGCCTTTGAATTTTGACAATGTGTAAAGATAACCCCCATAAAGAGGTGATGACGATACCTAATAATGAGATGTCTATATCTAGATCCTTGAATATTAAACATAGAGGGAGGGCTATGAAAAAGACTCGAGGTTGAGTCAGAGCAGCTCAAGAAAAATGAAGTTGATGAGCTGAACCAAATACAAAACTGTAGTGAGGAAGGACATCTCCCAAGTAATTGAGAGTATCATCCAAAACTAGAGGCGCAAACTTGAAGAAAGATAGTGTAGTGAGAATATCAGCAGCATATCTCAAAGATTCATTGATCTTATTGCAAGACAAGGCTAAATATTGGGCGGTGTATTTATGAATGAAGTTCCATGTGATGCCTTGCAAGGTGGTATTCAGAAACTATACTGTGGGTGAGCTAGAGTGTGCGAGTATTGGAGATGACACCGCATACAGCTTCACAGGTTGAGGAAATGTGAATATATATTGCCAAATGGTGCAATGTGGAAGTTGAAGGATGTCTGGCATATTATAATCCTAAAGACAAATCCGATCTTTAATAGCTAGCTAGCATAATCCAAATTTGTAACAAAGTTCAATGATGACTAATGGATGGTGACCAATGATACATTGATGTATGCATGAGAAGTTAAACCATTATACGTTATGATTTTGACTCCAGTAGCAATATTTTGGTCAAAAGAGTACAATGCAAGAATGATAACATAGGAGAGTCAAGTTCACTCTTGAAGAGGAGTCTAATGGTCCGAATGGGATAAAGGAGGAGGCTTTGATGAGGTGGGTCGATCTTTAGGCACTAAATAGTGAACCTTCGAAGTCTTCTGAGTTGTAATGTGCCAGAAGCAAGTGGGATTTGACCAAAGGTGGAAAAGTGGAGCCGCCAGCATAGAGCCTAGCAAAGGACCTAGATGTGCAAACCATTAGATCAAGGAAGATTGTTCTTTTGAAATCGATGAAGAGCATACACATTGGCAGCAGGCTTCGTATAGCGATTTGAGTATAAGGTGCACGAGTAAAACAATGGGTTGCCTATTTCTATGTGTTTTAATCCTTGTAGTGTGGTTCAAGATATAACTTTGAGGCGATGTTGATACCTACTTCTAAGGTGAAGAATAAGATGTTGACATGCACTCGAGACTCCAAGTGGAAGGTTATTATGTTTTGTAGAGCCTCGAGGGCATCCCGAAGTGGAGCAATTAGTTTTGCTTCACATGGGCCTACAACTTGAACTAGATCAATGTGAGCTAGAGTTGAATGTGATAAAGTCTCAAGTGTAGTGTTGTTTGCTACAAATCAACCAAATGTGCTAATAACATAAATTATATTGAGTGAGCTTGAAAATTGTTGAAGAAAACTAAACTGGCTAGGAGCTTGTGTGCATTTAAGCATTAAGGAGTTTGTTCTTGAATCTTAATAGACTAAGGCTTGAGTGTGCCCAAGTGCTAGAGGCACAGATCGGATCTGACAAGTAGGCTTGAGTACTTTCATTTGCCCAAGTGTCGATACTTGTTTAGATAGTGGATCCAAGGATATAAACTTGGATGCTTGGGTGCATTCAGCATCAACAACCAAACCAAGAAAAATCCATGACAAATGCTTGGGCACTTTGGCATACCCAAGCGCTCTGCGCATTTTAGTTGGCTAAAGGAGCCCGAGACTGAGTCATGTGTGGAAGAAGAGAAGCCGTGAGTTTGGCTTGGGAATGTTATAAGAGCTTCTAAAGAGTTTAAACACTTGTGTATCCTTTTTTTAATTTTTATGCTGAATTTTTTTATTGTATGGCTCCATGATTTTTTTCCATTTAAATTTCTTTGTGCTCTACTGTTGCCCTATTTTCTCCTGTTTTGGCTACTTGTTTGTGCTTTTGCTTCTGAAAGCAATAGCGTTGGTGATCTATTGGTGTTTCTCTGTGAGTTCCTTTTTAGTGTAAGATGAAGAGGATTGATCGGGGGTGCTTAATTCCCCAACAGTTTATTCTTAAATTAAAACGCACTACGACTGATGTGATAAGAAAAAGTTAATTTAATAGCATCTAAACTTTATTTCAAAGAGATTTTAGAGTTTATTTTTTTCTAAATCAAAAACCAATCCACTCCATCTTTGTAGTACATGTTTGGCTCTCAAAAGCCAACAAATGAGAGTTTGTGTATAAAAACAGGCACCGACTTATTTTTGAAAGACTTGCCATTACGAACATCATGAGCGTATGAATATATACCAGATTTAAAAGGATTATTTGTGTTCAATTTTGAGGAAGGTGTTCAGTTCAAATACAGACATTTTTGAAGTAATAAGTTGTAGCTTATTAATTTTTTCATACACATTGCTTACTTTGAACCTTTTGTATACTTAATTTTACCTAGCAATTCAATGTTTTAATTATTCCTTCTTAAACTTGCACAAGCCCTTTGCAAACCCTAACATGCTAATCTTGGTTATATGAATAATATTTAAATTTGAATATATCTTAATTATATATTCTAATATCCTAAAAAACAAAATTATATTCTAATCTCCTAAGAAATATGATGCTAACAAACTTTCTGACAAATTAAATTAATTTTATACATTTTTTATTAACTTGTGAACCATATTTTGGTGTATTTAAAATCTCAATAATTTTCTAAAATATTGAATAACTAAGATTTATATTTAAATTTATCTCATAAAATATTAGTAAAAAATAATTTTATTCATAAAATTCACAAAAAATATATATTTTAAATATAAATATCTGTTTTTTAAATAAATAAAAGTATAGTATAACTATAATCTCAACACAAGTGAGTGCAAAAAAATAAAAAATAAATAAATGCAAAAGTAAACAAAATTAAAATAAAAACTGAAATGAAAAATTATAAAAAGAAATATTATTTATATCTTGGTATTTAGAAAATTTTATCATTGAAATTTAAATATTATTTCAATATAAAATTTAAAAATATTATTTATATTATTTTAATTTAAATAAATAAATATTAATAAAATAATATTCAAATATTATATAAATTTTTTTAAATACACATCAATAATTATAAATAATATTTCTCTTAAGAAAAAAAAAAAAATCTCACACTCCTATAAATAAATTTACTTTAGGACATTAAATGATATATTTTGAGTTGGGCATGATGTCGGCGTGGCGATGATTAATTGTGTCCCCTCACGTGTGGAAACAGGCCGTCCCACGTGTCTCCTCGCCCAAGCCTTCAATCATGAACTCGCTACCCGACAATCCCTCATCATGATTCATGAATGGCCTTGTGGACGGACTGCCATCATTTATCATGCCCCATGAGTGGAGATAGGAACCTATCATGGCCGTACAGACAAATCCATCTGGCACGCACGTGCCGGTGGCCCAATTATCGGCTCTGCACTTTCCACGATGGCAACCCTGTAATTTCTTACACTTCTATTTAAGTTGATACAATACCTTCTTTTCTGTTCTCATCAATTAGACAGTATCATTACAACATCTAATTTTAATATTTAATTTATAATATTTAAAATTTACTAATAAAATTAAAATTATAAATTAATTAAAATAAAATAAAAAAATACTAAGACATTTGTCGGCCTCACTCTGGATGTCTGAATCTTTAACCCATTCTTAATTTTCAGTTTTATTTTGTTTTATAATTGATATCTTTAGTCTTTTATATCTCCTTTAAGTTTATAATGGCAACATTTCATATAACTCTAAATTGGAGAACTTCAAAAAAAAAAAAAAAAAAAAAAAGATATTCAATCATTTTTGATGTATTAATCATTTATTGATACTCCTGCACCCTCTTTACCACGTTCCACGTGCATAAGCACGTGCATTGACGATGAATTTCTTTTTAACTAATGAGGAAACTCATTTATTTCTAAGAACAAAAATATTATCATGCTTAACAAGAATATACATTAAAAAATATTTATTATGAATAAAAAAATTTTATTTTTTATTAATTTTTATATATATATCTCACAAAAAAATATATTCAATTAATCATATATTTATACATTAAATTAATATATTATCTATATATTTTAATATATACTAGTGTATAAGTATAGCAATATTACCACAACATAAAAAATTTAGAGATGATCATTTGCTTCTCACCACTCATTTACCTAATCAACTGATTGGACCTCTCATAAACTCAAATTCTCTTTGTTACTTTAGGGAGCTATTAATAATTGTCTTAAAACGAGGAACATATAATCTCAATAAGGGTTAGGGTAAATTTATTTTGCAAGTTTTGTAATTTATACAAATGAATTTCATGTTCTTATTTTATTCTCGCGTGACTACAGCTTTAAGCTGCTTAAAAGACTTCTCCCTATCATGAATGCGTTCTTATTCTCTCCTACTGTATTTCAAGTGCTTCATATGGCAGACTTAGGTAAACAAAAATGGGGCCAATGAGCTTATCTTATCGAGTGGCAATTCTTGTTTATTATTTATGGTTGGAACAAATTTCTCACATTTTTAGAAGCAAGTTTTGTTTCTTTACATCAGTGGCGACAAAATGCAAAAGGTTGATTAATGGGGTTCATTGGCAGTTGAAAGAATAGGATCTTTTGTGATCAAAATGAGATGGCAAATATTTGTGACTTATCCCTACTATTTTCTTAAGATGATTACTTTACAGGGGGTATTTCTATATTTTCGCAGAATTGCCTACTGTTTGCGATAGGATTATAGGCTCGTTATGGACTTCGCAGATTCTTCCATTTGCTTGGCTGGTGCTTATAGGACTGATGTCGATTGAATTTTCTATTGTGATGACTATTCTAATGCTTTGTTTTTCACTCAATTTTTCTAAGACAAAGAAGGATGATGATGATATCAAGGACCACATTCCCGGTTTGGAATGCAACCATCTTGATTATAGGTCAAACGTTTATTTTTTAAGATACTACTAGTCAGACTCCGCGGGGGTCATGGGCTCAAACTTGCAGCCTGAATCCAGAGTCTCAACAGTTTTTTTCTTTTATATTAATTCACAGGTTTTTTAGCTTAGGGTGATAGTTTTACTAAACTATATCTTCAGAAGATTGTAAATAGGCTTGATTTTTTGTTGGTTTTTTTCAAACTGATGTAACTTTTAGTTTTTTTTTTCTTAATTCTACTAGATGATCTCAAATCCATCTCAATATGCAATACAATATATAAAATTTTCATAATAATTTTGACAGCTAGACTCATATCTTCTAGAACAAACTTTTTGCATCTAAATATTCATATATTAGCAATTATTGCATGGAAGCCTAGAAACCTTTGATATTCTCAATAAAAGAGGCATTGTTAGTGCAACCTTGTGCATGTTATGTGGAGATGGGTCTAAATCTATTAATCAACCTTTTTTCAATTATAACTATACGTTCAAGCTCTTGCATGGCATTTAGTTGGTTGGTGACATTCTGATGCCGCAAAATTTACTTTGAAAGCGAGAAGTCTGTGCTGCTATTACAACCAAAACTGAAAAATATGTTAAGCTTACTTCGTGTTAGTTTGTTCTAAAATATTTGGATGGAAAAGAACTCTATAATTTTATAAAAATTTCAAATGTCATACTACACTCAAAAAAGTTATTCTTTCTTAACTTACAATGGTTTATTGTGTTGAAGAAAAATAATTGGCTATGATCGGCTTTGATAATCTTAGCTCCATGTTGGACGACCGGCTAGCATCATCATAAGATCCCTTTGCTATATTTCTATAAAGATACACCTTGATCATGAACAAATAATATAGCTGGAAACCACATGGTGATTTTTAAGCCAGGAGCCAAAATTCCTTTGCTCCAAAATTTTCGAGTTTTAATTTTTATTCTCTTTGTAAACTTTATTGATTCATCAGTCTGTATCTTGGGTTATTCTTTCCTTATGCTACTTGCTTCTTGAATTGGATGGTGTTGGCCTTTTTTGAATTTCTAAGGATTTTTGAAGCACATTTTTCTTCTATTCTCCCTTTTGTTTGCAATAATAAGATCTGATTCTTGGCTAATGTATTAATTTTTTGGTTATGTTTTGATCCTGTATTATATATGTATTCTTTTTAAAAACTAAGCTGTGGCGCCCCGCCCCTTAACCGCCAATAATCAAGACTAAGGAGTGGTGTACCACTTTGGCATATCCCTCATTTATCATTAGATTAAGGTGTAATTCCTCAATCCACTAAGAGTGAAGGATGTGCTCTGAATAACGCAGCGGAATCATTCACTAAGTATATACATTCATCAGAGTGCGGAAGCAAAGATAGTAAAATATGCTACATCCAATCTACCACAATACAAGTAAGAAGTAAACATACAACTCAGAATAAAAATAGTACAGTAAAAGAACATACATATGTATCTAAATTATTACATCAATTTTAAGATAAGTTTAAAATGAAATAAATCACTCATCCTCACAAACAGAATAAAATGACAACTAATCTACTGATATTTTGCTCTGACCTGATGCTCCTCCAAGAATTGCTCCTCTTCAGGCACAAGGTCCTCAAATTGCCAGAACCTGCCATTGTTGGTTTCACAATAACAAGGCCCCAGCCAAAGAAAAGAAAATCTGGTTAGACATATTGTCTAAGCACATTTTTGTGATGTCCCGATATTAGGGTGTTCACATACTGCAGAATCATATTGAGCAATTTGAGAGATGAAACATATATACAAAATACAAAGATATTTTTCATTTATTTTAAAATTTCATATAACAAAAAAAATTTTCATCGTACATCATGAACATTGTTCAACAAAAGAGAAAATAAAGATGTAAAAAAAATTAAAGTAGCTCCCTCATAGATCCATCAACAGTTTGATAATTTAAGATTTAAAGTTCTTGTACATGCTCTTACAGAAGTATCTGGCCTGGTATTGTACAAAAAATAATATCGGGATTAGAATTCTCAGTAATTAGAGAATACTCTAGGTACCACAGTAAATAAAATGATATTACATTTTTATAAAAGCAGAAATATGATTAACATATATAAGGATAAAAATGCAGGAAGAATAAGGAAATAGCGCAAAAAAAATAAAAATTTCCTGCCACGAGTGTTATCACAAAGATGTTGGTTACTTGATGTTTATTTTTCTAATAACCAACCACGAATATTACAATCACAAATAAAATGATGTTGGTTACTTAATGTCATTTTTCCAATAACCAACCACGAATATTACAACCACAAAAAATGATGTTGGTTACTTAATATCTTTTTTCTAATAACCAACCACGAGTGTTACAACCACGAATAAAATGATGTTGGTTATTTTATGTCATTTTTCTAATAACCAATCACAAATGTTATAACCACAAAAAATGATGTTGATTACCTGATATCTTTTTTCCAATAACCAATCACGAATGAAATGACGTTGGTTCTGAACAACCAACCAAGCTTCAAATGAATTTGGCTCAAAGCAAATAAGCAAAGCTAATTAGCAATAAATTATAAAAAGTAATACATATCATATACCGGGTACCTTTGTTCTTTAAGATCCAAAGTTTGGCAGTTCGACTTTTGGATCTGCATTTAGATTTTTGATATTCTTAAATTAGCCTTTTTAATCAATGTTCTTAAGAGTAATAACTATCTTCTTTTCCATTTTATTTTTCTTTCTCTTTTACATTAGGTTAGTATTTTTATTAAGATAATAATAATATACAAAAGTAAATGATATAATGGAAATGATGGAAATTAATTACAAAAAGTAATAATAATTATAAAATGTTAGAATAAAAAGTGCCTGAATGAAAAAATAGTCATCTTATAACATATGCAGTTGTTTATCATTATTGATTAATAATAACAATGCTAATGTGATGATATAAAGTTTATCATATTTAAATTCATAATAATGAAATATTAAGTATATAAAATGAAATACATAATAGTAAAATCCCCTCGTTTCTACCTCATTTTCCTCTCCTCTTACCTAGGATAGTATTACCGGGAGGCTGAGGGAGCCGGACGACTTCATGAGGTGGCCGAAGTGGCTAACTAGTGGCCGGCAAAAGGAGGGTTGCTGCTGGTTGGAGGAGTTTGAAAGGGGTAAGGAGAGCGGGGGGGGGGGGGGGGGGGGGGGGAGAAGAAGATGAAGGGTCAAAATATGGGGGGTGGGGGGGATGATGAAAAACTTAAGGAATTATTTTGAAAATTTACTTAATTTAAATTTTTTGTATTTTTTTTTATCGTTTGACACCTAAATACAACGAAACTTGACACTGAGGTGTGTTATGATGTAATGAACACCTTCGTGCTAAAAAAAATCGATTTAGACAAATATTTTATTTTATAATAATTTTTGAAATTTTAAACTTAAAAAATTAATTTAGGTTAAACCGACGATCCATAATTGATGAGACTTCAAGAGCAACTTTTTAAATAATGTTCTTAACATAACGACACAAAAATTGATAAATTTGGACACATATTTCAATATTCTTGATTTTTACTGAATTTAAAAAGTTCAAAAAAATTATGGGAGGTGGGGGGAAGATGAAAAACTGAAGGAATTATTTTGAAAATTTACTTAAATTTAAATTTTTTATATTTTTTTGTCGTTGGCACATAAATACAACGAAACTTAACACTGAGATGTATTATGATGTAATGAACACCTTCGTGCTAAACAAATTCGATTTAGACAAATATTTTATTTTATAATAATTTTTGAAGTTTTAAACTTCAAAAATTAATTTAGGTTAAACTGATGATCTAAAATTGATGAAACTTCAAGAGCAACTTTTTAAATAATGTTCTTAACACAACGACACAAAAATTGATGAATTTGGACACATATTTCAATGTTCTTGATTTTTACTGAATTTAAAAAGTTCAAAAAAATTATGGGGGGTGGGGGGAAGATGAAAAACTTAAGAAATTATTTTGAAAATTTACTTAAATTTAAATTTTTTGTATTTTTTTGTCGTTGGCACCCAAATACAACGAAACTTAATACTGAGATGTGTTATGATGTAATAAACACATTCGCGCCAAAAAAAATTCGATTTAAACAAATATTTTATTTTATAATAATTTCTGAAGTTTTAAACTTCAAAAATTAATTTAGGTTAAACGGACGATCCAAAATTAATGAACTTCAAGAGCAACTTTTTAAATAATGTTCTTAACATAACGACACAAAAATTGATGAATTTGGACACATATTTCAATGCTTTTGAGTTTTACTGAATTTAAAAAGTTTAGAAAAATTACGCAGAAGTTCTCGTTATCCGGATTTCTCTCAAACTATGATACTTTGATCTAAAAATTTATTTCTATCTAGAGGTATTTTTTTTTGCCCTAATTCAAAATTTTCTGGGATCCTGATTTCTAAGGCAGAATTTGACCTAGTTTGCAAAGTAACAACCTCGGGTCTTGACAATTTTAGGCTGTTAAGTTCATGAGTTTTATGATATCACCATTTTACGTAGACTATAAAACAAGCAAAGCGTAAGAATACAACAAGCATACAAAGAGATATAAAAAGTTTTAAGTACAACATTTATAACTGAGCAATATATAAGACAAAAGAACATACCTTAATACTAAGTTGTGATAAAATTAAACATATTTATAAAAATAAAGTAAGAAAATTATTGGAAAAAAAGACTCATCCTAAATATACTGATAATCATATAAATTATGCAAGTTTAAAAGAAAGTAATCTACCAGTGATATGTATAAGTAAGCAGTAACAGAAACTAGTATCTTATAATTAAATAAGCAGGTAAAATAAAGCTGACTGCAGTAAAATACCATAGTAAAACAGTAAACAGTAAATATTAATAGTAAATAGTAAATATGTATGTAATGATTACCATATCAGAAGAGGGCTAATCTAGCATGCTGCAACAAGTATATGCATATTCCTAGCATCATCTAAGGCTATGCCAAAATAACATAACAGAAACTAAACTAAAGAGGTAATAAATATAAATGCAATAAATTTTAGTTATTTACTTTACTTCTGTGGACATATCCAGAAGTAACTGAGGAGTCAAGCACGTTTGCATGATTATTCGGGTTCCAACCTAACACAACACTCCTCAATGAGTAATATTAAGTAATCATTATTTCTCCTTACCCCTGTCCAATATGGTAAAATATGTAAGAGCAACAAGTAACTGAACCTTATGCAAATATTATCCTAATTATTCTAAGTTTTTATTTTATGCAATAATGATATCTTGTATGACATGTTCAAGGAATAAGGCATATAATACAAGAAATGCGAAAGCACAAGTAAAATAATAATGAACAAGGGACTCTACTACACAATATGACATCATTTATTATTTATTAAACTATTCAAACTATTCCAAACTACATAAGTTCAGGATTTCAAATTCCTACTATCAAGTGGAACTTAGAAGCACAGCCCTTCACAAACTTATAAATCACCCAGAAGATTGTGCTTCTAAGTTATACTCACTAGTAGGAATTAGAAATCCTGAACTTGTGTAACCTTGAATAGTTAGAATATTTTAATAGATAACAAATGATGTCACCCAGAAGCACCCACTTGATAGTAAGTTAACTTATACGCCATTTACAAACTTATAAATCACCCAAAAGGTTGTGCTTCTAAGTTACACTCGATAATAGGAATTGGAAATCCTGAACTTGAGTAACTTGGAATAGTTATAATAGTTTAATAGATAACAAATAATATCACATTGTGTAGTAGAGTCTCGTGCTCACTATTATTTTACTTGTGCTTTCACATTCCTTGTATTACGTGCCTTATTCCTTGAATATGTCATACAATATATCATTATTGCATAAGTTAACTTAGAAGCCATTCTAAGTTTTATCACCCAGAAGGCTGTGCTTCTAAGCACAGTCTCCATTCAAATGGTATGACCTTCTGGGTTACCTTAGTTAGTGGAGAGGCTATCTGGAAAAAGCCCTTCACAAACTTTCTATAGTAACAGGCTAAGACCAAGAAACTCCTAATGTCAGTCATTGACTTGGGTTGAATCCATTCCTGGATAGTGCTAACCTTATTTTGATTGACTCTAATATCCTGGGCATCTACAACATGACCCAGAAATGCTATTGAATTGAGCTAGAATTTGCACTTTGAGTACTTAGCATAGAGCTCATGATCACGTAATTCTTCTAACACTATTCTTAAGTGATATTCATGTTCATTTTTGCTCTTGGAATAGATCAGAATATCGTTGATAAAGATGATAACGAATTTATCAAGGTAGGGTTTGAGAATGTGTTGCATTAGATCCATAAATATTGAGGGTGCATTCGTCAACCCAAATGACATTACTAAGAATTCAAAGTGTGAGGATTCTAAAAATTAGCTCAAATTTTCTAGATCAATAAATTGACTAAATAGCCAATTGATCCAAACAAGTTTCGATAGATCCCAAATTTTTAGGGTTAGGTCTTAATGATATGTAGAGTTTAATGGAACAGCATTAAGACTTTATTTAGTCTAGATTAAGCATGGTAACAACCTATGGTTGTTACAAACACTCCAACTTAAGAACGATGTCGTCATTGGCATCACCTAAGTGGGAATAAGGAATGAGTAAAGACAGAAATTAAAGGAGTTTGGAAAGTACCATGATTCTCAAAAAGCTTTAGATATTTCTGATGCATATCAACTTCTTTCTCCCAAGTGGCTTCTACAATGCTTCAATTTTGCCACTAACTTTAACCATATGGATGGATTGACTTCTGAGCTGCTTGCTATCCTTACCCAAAATCTTGATAGGTTATTCCGCATAAGTAAGATCTAGTTGCAAACTTAAAGTAGGAATTGAAATGTGATGTCTGGGTTCACAAAGGTATTTTGTGAGCGAGGAAACATGAAAGACATTATAAACTGAAGAGAAGTCATATGGTAGTTTCAACTTATAGGCAAATGATATGATTCTAGATAGCACTTTAAACGATCCTACAAATATGGGATTGAATTTGCAAACAACACCAAATCTATAAACACCTTTCATCGGACTGACCTTCAGATAAACTAGATCACCTACTTAAAACTCCAACAGACAATGATGATAATCATGATATTTTCTCTGACGAGTCTGACCTTTTTATTTGTTTCATTAACTAATTCCAACATATACAATTTAACATCTCTAGTTTCAGACTAAGATAATGGAATACTGCATCTTCTTCCATACAATGCTTCATAAGGAGCCATCTTGATGCTAGCATGTAAACTAATGCTGTAAGAGAATTTAACTAGCGATAGATGATCTTCCCAATTTCTACTAAAATCTAAGCCTCAATAAATCTTCCAACACTTGGTTTACTCCTTTTGTTCAGCCATCAATTTAGGGAAGAAAGGTCATACTCATTGCTAGGGTAGTTCCCAGGTCCTGATGTACTGCCTGCCAAAACTTAGAGGTAAACCTGTTATCGTGATCAGACAATATATATTTTGGAATTCTGTGCAATATAACGATTTCTTTGATGTAGAACTTAGCGAGCTTGTCTACAGAGTTAGTCTGATGGATTACAGTGAAATGAGCAAACTTGGTTAAGCGATGAACAATAACCCAAATTGGATCGACACCTGATTTTTCCCAAGGCAATCCCATAACAAAATCTATTGAAATATCAAACAACTTCCATTCTGAAACTTCCAATAGATGTAACAATCTGCCAGGCCTTTGATACTCGACCTTGAATAAATTACAGATGTGATATTTTGCTATGAATTCAACCACACTTTTCTTCATTTCTGACCACCATAATGATATCTTCAAATTTTGATACATCATAGCACTTTTAGGATGAATTGCATATCCAAAATTATGATCTTCTACTAAGATCTTCTGATGCATGAACTTTGGAATTCAAATTCGATTCCCTTGATATATAGAGTTTCCACGAAGCTACAAGTTGATATGACAACCACTCTCAATGCTGACTCTCAGCTTCATATAGTCTTGATCCTTAGTTTGCATGATGAAGGCATCTCTAATAAATGTTGGTTCAATTGAACCCATTTTTAGTAGCTCATTTAACATATCTCTGTGCACTATTGTGAAATAGAAGTATCACTACCAATATACTCTAGTGACATGAGATTTAGGTAACTCCTATGTTTAAATTGTATACAAGAAAAGTTACATTTTGGTGTTATGATTTGTTGTTGCTTTATTGTGCTTCTAGATTGTAAGATAAGCATGTCTAAATTTATTTGCAAGAGAAGCTATGGTTGCTTTTATGCCGACTGTAGCTTTTATGCCCCTTCATTGCAAGAGGAGTTTTGGATTGTTGTAGTCATATAGCTCTGTTATGAAGAAGTTTTGATTTATGTTGTAAAAGTTACTATGCTATAATAAAAGGAGGATAAGATTGTGATTATCATAATACACTGTCGTGTAGTTGTTTTGATGCATGTTGTCCAAGCATGCAGTAGCATTTGATTGTGTAAGCCTTGATAATCTATTGCGCCTTTATGACTAGATAGAGCTTATATTGTATTAAACTCTCAATTGGAAGCATGCTCTCATGCTGAATTCGATATTGGATTCATCTTTCCTTTCAGGTAGTGTTTATGAAGCGATTGTCTGAGGTTGCCTTCATTCATCCTTGCCCCGCGTGCATTCTTTTTCCTTTGCCCTATCCTTACTTTTCTTCTGGTGTTTACCAATCTTTATAGGGTATATGCCGATGACGCCTTCGATTATGGTTCCAAAAAGTAAAGCATACAGCTACTGGTAAGAAATGGTTGTGGTCAAGTTGTTGGAATTTCTTAATTTAACCCCATGATTTTATTTGTTGTTATTATTCATATTTCTTAAGCTTTGCCTTTGTCTCTCCTCAATTTAGATTGAGAACTATAGCCATTGTTTATAGAGTTTGTATATATGTTTTTATTGGGTTTAATGGAAAATAATTTGGGCTTAAGAAATAATTTCTAATGTCATAAATAATCATATGCACACACCATAAATTATCATGTTCTAAAACTATTAATTAAATATTAGTTGCTGAGTAAAATTATTATATATTTAAATCATCAAAGCATTTATTATTTAGAGAAATGGTATTTAGACCTGCTAATGTGACACTCAAAAAAACTCATCCAATTGAATTTGGTTAGTTTATTTTTTTATATTAAAATAATAAAAATATTATTTTTAAAGTTTGTATTAAAATAATATCCAAATCTCAATAGATTAATTTTTTTAAATGCCACATCAACGGATCTAAATAGCGTTCATCTATTATTTATTATCATCATTAAAACAGAGTGAAGAGAAAATATGATTAAAAAATGGGTGCCACCAAATCAAACAATTATCAACTTATAATGAAAATACATTTTTTATATTTGAGTTTTCATGTGAGTGAACAAACTAATCTTATTTAATAAAATTATTTATCTTAATAATTTTTAATCATAATTTTAATTAGTGAATCTTAATTATTATGAATTAAATATTAATTTTAAGTATTGTAATGATATATTTGAAGATATTACAGAGAGAATACTTTGAAATCTCTGAACTCTTTTTCTATTAATTATTATGTGTTAAACATTATATTTATGTTAAGATATGGAATGATAGCATCATTAATGATAGAATAGAATGGGGATACAATAATTACATGATGCGAAGCTATTCTCGAGATTCCGTACCTTATCGTATCTTTTCGAGAGGGTGATTAGTATCATAATCCTCGGTAATTGGCTCTGCTTAATCATAATTAATTCTGGCCAGCACGTGGGTCACATTATGCTGGACGATTTGTTTTGACGACACAGTCATTCTATTGCTGGCCGTGCACTCTTTTTCTTGCGGAAGAACGTGCGATCCTTTGTTCATTCAATCAGAGTAACTACTTTTAATCATTATTTAACGCTTAGTTGACTATAATATATTTTCTATAAACTATTAAAAATTATAAATAATAAAAAAAATGATATACTTATACAAGAATATATATCAAAGATTATTCAAGATTAATTTTTTTTTTTTTTATATATAGGCCCCACAAAAAAGTATATTCAACCAATCATCTATTTGCACATTGAATTGACACATCATCTACATACACATTGTTCTCCTTTTTGTCAAAATCAAAAAGGAAAATGAAATAGGAACAATTATTTGAAAATAGATGGAGGATTGGCGCTATGGCACGCTCTCGGCTCTAGGGCACACGGCTCTTGGCGTTTTTCCCTTCCGCCCCATGGGGTCGCCCCCTCCCTCCTTGCCTACACCCACTTCCCCTCCTTTCTTCGGTATCCTCGGAGCCCCTCCCCGTCCCCAAGGCCTCTCTTCGACAGGTCCTTCCTCTTGGAGATCTTTATTCAACGCGGTTCAGCTGGAAAAATCTGATTTCAATATTTCCTACATACCTTCGTCAGAGGAGGTTATCGAAGTTACTGATGAGGAACTCGCCTTCGGTGAAAAGCAATGGCTCAACTGTATTGTCGGCATCCGTTTGGGCTGGAAGCATACGTACAAAGCCCTTCTTGACTCCATGGCCAAATCCTAGAAACTGAAAGGTTATTTTGCTTTGTTCTCTCTAAACCCTACTTGCTACCTAATCAAGTTCTCATGTGAAGAAGACATGCAGTCAATTTTACGAGGACCATGGTTCTTCTTCAATACTCCTTTTCTCGTGAAGCCCTGGAATCGAAAGTTCTCTCCTGCAGTCTCTGCTTTCTCCTCGCTACCGATATGGGTAAAATTCCCTGAACTGCCTCTCCACCTCTGGTCGGCAGGTATTCTCTCTAAACTTGCTAGCAAAATCGGAACCCCGATTATGGCGGACTCCCTTACCGCTTCAAAATCGAGGCTCTCATTTGCTAGAATATGTGTGGAAATTGATACACTTGCTTCACTGCTTGAATCCATCCCAATTAAAGTAGATGGTTCCATTTTAAACCAAAGAGTGGAATATGATTGGAAGCCGTCGGTGTGTAATACTTGTAAACTGTTTTCGAATGCTGGTTGCTCTTGTCCCTCTTCCTCCTTACCTAGAGGTAGGAGTTGCTCCCGTCGGTCGAGACCCTCCTCACTCCTTCTTAATCCCATTGCAGTTGTTGTTAATACGGCCCCTGCGGTTGGTTCTTCTGTTCTCCTTACCTCTTCCCTTCCTCCTCCTCTTCCTTTATCGCCTATTTCCGAATCCCCACTCTCCATTTGTGAGCTTGCTCCCTCCACTTCCAGTCCCCTCCCCTTCAATCAGGACCTTAATGCTCTTCCTGTGTCAAGGTTATCTTATGGCCCAACTCCCCTCGTTCATCCCCCCCAACCACATAACAATTCCCTCGGCTCTTCTTCTCCGTTAGTCCCTCAAGGGAATTTATTGCCTCCTCTTTCTTCCAGTAAAGGTAAATCAGTTGTTCACAATAATTCATTTGGTTTGCTAAATGATCCTGTCTCATCTCAGGATGCTCTTAAGATTGAGAGTAGAAGTCGTTTCCTCAGGGTTCGGTCTAAATAAATCCCTTCTCTTTCTCTTATTCCTTCAGTCTGACTTTATCTAAACTGGTTTATTTACTTATGTTTAAACCTAACATCTTAATTTGGAATGTCAGAGGCCTCCACTCTGACATCCGTATCTTTGACCTCAAGCATCATGTTCGTTGCTATTCCCCTGACATAATTGGTATCCTGGAGCCTAAGCTAAAATCTTCAGATATCTCTACGCCTTTCTTACTTAAGAAATTTTCCCTTCTTCACCTGGAAGCTCATTGCAATAATTTTGATGATAATTTTGTTGGCAGAATTAGGATTAAATGGAACCCTGACATTGTTTCATTTACTCCAACCGTTGTTGATTCTCAATTCATCCATGGTAAATTAACTTACTATGGGGTTAATTGCTAGTTAATGGTTGTCTATGCTTCAAATATTGAAAAAGACAGATTGAAATTATGGGATGATATTATTCATTTGAAGGCTGGTTCTTGTGGCCATTGGTTGGTAACCGAAGACTTTAACTGTATTAGATTTTCTCATGAAAAAGTGGGAGGCCTTCCAACTTCTTTTTCTCATCTTAATGGCTTCAACAATTGTATTTCTGAAGCGGAGCTCATTGACTTGCATTTCATGGGTAACTACTTCACTTGGGATAATCTCCGCCTCGACTCTCCCATTAAAGCTAAGCTTGATAGATGTCTGGTAAATTTAGATTGGATATCAGCTTTCCCTGATGTCTTTTATAAGTCCTCCCTCCTGCCACCTCTGACCATGCCCCGCTTCTCATTACTAGCCCCTCTAATGTCAGTGCCCCCTCCAGATTTTGCTTTAAGAATTACTGGGTCAATAGAACTGATTTTAAAAGCATAGTTTCGGCCACTTGGAATCATTTTATGGTGGAGATCCCCTCTTTGAGCTACACAAGAAATTGTCTCAAACCAAAAAGATCTTCAAATTGGTTAATAGTTCTCAGCATTATAATCCTACAGAAGTAAAAAGAATGTGTCGTGCTCAGCTTGAGGCTTTAAATCTTTCTGACCCTCAGTGTATTAACGAGCTTCAAAGGTCAAAGCTTCTTGACATCTCTCAATCCCTCAAAGATGCTATTTATAATGAGTTATCGTGGGCTAAGCAACGTTCGAAAGCCCACTGGCTCAATCTTGGTGAAGATAATCTAAAGTTCTTTTTTTCTCATATGGCGGTCAGGAAAAACTCTAGAGCAAGTGCTGTGTTGATTAAAGATTCTGCCATTGACTATTATAAACGTCTATTGAATGATAAACAGGGGCATGGCGCTATCTTCTCTCCCCCTTACGCTGTGGTTGGCTCTGAGACTCACAAGCACCTTGGTTCTGCTTTCTCTGAAGATGACATTAAACGTATATTATTTTCTATCAATGATAACGCTAGCCCGGGCCCTGACGGATTCTCTTCTCTATTTTTAAAAAAATCATGGCATCTCATTCACACTTACATTACTTATGGGATTAGTTTTTTTTTTCAGCACCCGATTATGCCCCGTTGGATGAATCACACGCTTATCACTTTAGTCCCTAAAGGTAAAGGCATTACTAGTCTTGATAACTTCTGGCCGATTGCTCTGTGTAACACTATGTACAAAGTTATTTCCAAATTGATTGCGGACCGAATTGCTCCTTTACTGCCGGAGCTTATTCATCCTGCCCAAGCCGCATTTTTCAGAGGCAGACACCTTGCTCACCATGTCATCCTGGCTAATGAAATCATCTGTACTTTTAATTGGCATGCTCTGAATTCCTTCTGTGTGAAGATTGATCTTAAGAAAGCCTTCCACAGTTTAAACCATGAGTTTATAATCAATGCACTTATCGATATCAATTTGCCAAGGAAAGTTATAGATTGGATTAAAGCCAGTATTACTAATCCTCACTTCTCCAAACATTAACGGATCCTTTGATGGTTATTTTGGTTCAAATACTGGGCTTAGACAGGGATGCTCTCTTTCCCCTCTTCTCTTCATTATTGCCTTAAATTACATGTCTACTACTATCGACACAGTTGTTCTTAGTGGGGAAATTATTCCCGTTAAGTTGGGAAGTTTTAGTTGTTCTCACCTTATTTTTGCTGATGAAATTTTAGTTTTTGGAGCAGCCAGTTCGGATAACATGCTTGAGTTCAAAAATTGTATCGAAAGGTTCCTTTCTGCCGCTGGGCTGAGCGTTAACGGTAACAAATCTTGCATTTATTTTTCTAAAGCAGTCCTAAATGTTCAAGAGCTCTTGTACATCTGGAACTTCTCCCTTGGCAGTTTCCCAATGATTTATTTGGGCCTTCCTGTCCTCCCTATTAAGCCTAAAAAGGATAATTTCTCTCATTTGCTTTCTAAGTTGCATCTTTGGCTCACGGGCTAGGGTTATAAGTCCCTATCATTTTCGGGTAGGCTTCAAATGCTAAAATTTATGGTGTGGCCTCTTCTCTTGCATTGGTTTAAGTCTGTTTTTATTCCAATGAATGTTATTAAAAACATTAAGCGGCTAGCTTCGAAGTTCCTTAATCATGGTTCCATTGAGAACAAAATGCACATTATTGCTTGGGCAAAAGTTGCGGTCCCAAAAGAAAAAGGTGGTATTGGTCTTATATGTCCTTCTAACTTGCTTATTAGTTGCAAGTTATCTATTTGTTGGCATACACTTTGCATTACTTATATTCTATCTATTGGTGGAAAAGCAATTGTCTAAAGTTAGGCGATCATTATACTGCAAGTAATAAATTGACTTCCCCCCATTGGAGGTATTTGTCTAAAGCATACAAGTTTATTGCTCCTCATATCTCTTTTGACTTTCATGGGCTTACTTGCTATTTTAAGAACCGTCCTCGGTTCCGATTTAAAGATGCTCATGCTTTAGTTTTTTCTGAATTGCCGGATGTGAACTGGGCCGGAACTTTATGGTTGAGAGGTACAAAGCTTAATTTAAAATGCATCATTTGGAAAGTAATCATTGTTGAACTTAAAACTGCGGACACTCTCATTCATAGGGGAATTGAATGCTCTCCATTTTGCTCCCTGTGTTTTTGCAGTGATGAGTCCCACTCTCATCTTTTCTTTAACTGTGAGTTCTCCTTCTTTTTGCTTTCAAAGATTCTTCCTAAGGGTCTTATCTACATGCTACCTCCCTCCCCACCTCAAATTATGTGCAACATTCAGGATCTTGATAAGTGGCAAAAAAGAGCTTATATTACTGCTATTGGCATGATTATTGACGGTATTTGGAACGAACGAAATGCCCGAATTTTTAAAACCTGCAGTTCTAGCCCTCAGTTCATTCTCTACAATATTAAAGATAAGTTAATAAGTATAATTAGCAGATGGCGTTCTTCCCCAGAGTCAATTTCTGTTTGGAACTTGCAGCTTATGGAAATCTAATGCCCTGCTTTGTTTTCTGCTATTTAGTGAAGTTGTATCTTCTGCTGGTTTTGGTGGCCTTATTTTCGAACATAGCAGAGTTTTTGTTTCAATTTTGAGCAGTTTTTTTATTCCCATGTGGCTCTGTTTAGCTGGATTTCTTCGGTCCCTTTTAGGCTATTAGCTTCTGGTTTAAAGACAATAAAGGATAATGAGGATTTTTTAGACCCCATTTGCCGGTATGGCGACTTCCTTGTTGCCTGGATTCTCGGATACTACCTTGGTCTTACAGGATTGATGCCCCAGCAAATCTTTGGTCTTCGGTGGACCTCATCATGGAGGACCTGAATCCTGAGTCTTATTTTCTTTCTCCAATTTTAATTTTGATGTGTCAGCATTTATTTTATTCAACTCTTTTATTTTCTCTACTGTTTGTTCGTTACAGCTTTATTTCTTTAAGAACATTTTCTGTACTGTTTTTATTTTTGATAAATATATGGGCATCAGCCCTCACAAATTTCCAAAAAAAAAAAATAGGATCAATTATTCCTACTTCACACCTTGATTGATAAAACTTATCATGTAGTATTGGTTTTGTAAGAAAAATCAACAAGTTGCTTCTCAAATATTGATGAACGTTATATTCACACTGCCTCTGCCTATGTGATCACAGATAAAGTGGTGTAAAACCTCAATATGTTTCACATATGAGTGTTGAATTGGATTAGTAACAAGACTAGTGGCAATGAGGTTGTCATATATGATTGGAATCTTTTGTAGTTTGATTCTAAAATATAGTCTTATTGCTTTAGCAATTAGGCGTGAAGAGCCTTGATTGTAATACAAGTAGGGGGCCAAATGGAGTGCACCTAGACACATAATAAGTTACATCCATGCACGCAGAATTTGAAATAGCGATGAATACTTTAAGTATATTTTAGAGTAATTTGGATAAGTGATAGAACATTTGGAGGCTTTTGAATGACTTTGGAAAAATCATGGATCAGATAGAGGTGAAATAAATGAAAATGAAGACCAGAATGGTTCCTGATGTTGGGCTAATTTTGGCTTGGAACCTGGGCACACCTAGGAGCCAAGATGGGAAACCAATGGCACCCAATGAGTGTCCAAACATCCATCTCATTGCTATAATAGATGGTGGGTGCAAGTGACATACCATTTGCTATCAAAACTAAAATATAGCTATGATAATAATTGTGATAACTCGACATTAGATTATGAGCCTAATCTTCCATATAGCAAATCTGCATGACTTATTGGGTTATTTAAATAAAGGGGCATAATACATAATATATATCAAATATTCCATCACCTAGAGCCATACAGAAAAGAAATAAAAATCATCCATTTATCCTAATTCAAATTTTCAAAACTCAAGTCCACAAAATTCAAACCATTATTTTCAATTTATACATGTCATTAACTGTAACGAGTCGCAGTCATTATTGAACATAATAAAAGTATGATGGGTCATTATCAAAAATTTTAGAATTTTTTTTGGCCAATTAAAACATTCCTCCCCTGAGTGCTCATTCACATTCATGTGCTCTTTCACATTCCCATGCCCCTTAACATTCCTGTACCTCTTCACATTTTCATGCCCTTTCTCATTCCTATGACCCTTCGCATTCCCTTCTTCCCGCTATAAATCCCCTCCTGCTCCCATCCTCTTCAATGACCTCCTCTTCCTCCTGAGCCCTCTCCAAAGCAAAACCCTCTCCATCTCCTAGCCCCATGATCGCAGCCATCTCTCTTCCTATCAAAGCCTCCTCCCTAATGAACCTTCCTCTCACCCGACTCCTAACATGTTCACCAAAACAAACTAGGACAAAGGTACCTAATATCACTAATTGCATTTATTAATTTTATACTGTTGCTTAGCATTGCTTTTGAGTCATTATTGTATTTGAAGTTGTTATATTATTTTAATTACTGCTTTATCAAAAATGCCATAACTTGTATTGAGATGGTTAGAGAATGTGTGAAGTAAAGGATTCTGAAAGGGTGGCATTGGGTGGGATTATTTATGACGGGGCTAGTTTTTCAGGAGATATATGAAAGCTATATAGTATAGCCTATGGGAGCATAGTATAAATATGTGGTATGTTTTATGAACCCAAAGATTATTTGATCCCAAGCTCTGAATTTCCCAGCAAAATGATCAAATGGTACTATTTATGCAAGACATCTTTTATTTAATTATTTTCTACATGTGATACATTTTAATAGCTATTTGTAGAATATCCATTTGAATTACTTAGTAATTTAATACATCCTAATAAATTGTTTTGCAGAGACGAATTATTATTGCACTCTTTTAAATGTTCTTATATTTTTAAGGTGAAGAATTAAATATAATTTTATCATGATATAAATTAAATGATTTAATCATATTTATATAAATATGATATCCCTTATTAATTAAATATAAATATGAATATGATATCCCTTATTTTCTATTAATAATTTTATCATGATTGGCTGAGTTGAACTGATGCCGAGTTTTTTTTTATTTTTTATTTGTATGTTGATTGTATGTACAGTATCCTAATATGCATATCTAAATTAAATGCTTTCAAACTGAGTTATCTGATTCAGAAGTTGTTAAGACACTAATTGAGTGTCTTAACCCAACTCAATAAATTTACTAAAATTTCCTAAAATTATTTACTTAAGTTTATACATTTTATATTTTAAGCTTGATTGATAGTGCACTGAACTTTCTAACTATTATGGCACTAATCTTGTTCATTTCTTCAGATGCATCAAATATAAGACATCAGGCCTTAAATAGGATCAAATTTACTTTATCTACATTTCGGATTTACTTGCTAATCTATTATTTTAGCTCATAATGATATTAAAAAACTATCTTGGAATTTTTTTTTGAATTCTAAATTCCTTTAGCAAGTCAAATCTTCATTTCAAGAGTTTTGATAAAAATAATATTGTTTTATTTGAATGTACATAATAACTAATTTGTTGCTTATAGTTTCATCCTACTTCTTATTGATTTAATTAACTAACTTGAGCAATTGAAGTTATTTCCAAAAAATCTTATTCAATCCGCCTAAGATCTGATTTATTAGACTTAAGTTTAATCCATATTTTTCAAGCCAAGTGCAAATTCTTGTTAGTTTTTGGATCTTATATGACTATAATTCATCATTTAGGGTCCTAATCATCATAAGAATTCTTAAGAATAGCTTTAGCATAAATTTCCATTCTTATTCATTAATCTTAATAAAATATTATTATTTTAATGCTTAGGAACATCAGATTTATTCAAATATTCCTATATATCCCTTATCAGATCCACGAAACCATCAGATTTAGATTTGATATCCCTAACTTATCGAATCCGCAGAAATTATCGGGTCACATCACTGTATATCTCCCTCGTCAAAATTCCTTAACATTAAGGGTAATTAGGGCAAACTTCCACGGCCAATTCACCCTTGCCAGAATGACTAAATCCTCAAATCAAGTACCAAAACATTCTTTATGTCAAGATGTATGCTTATGTACCAAAAATCCAATGGCTTACCTCCTAGATATTCGAAACCCTATTCCACCAAAACCCAAATTCATCAGGACCCTAGGGTTTGTTGTGTGCTTATAATTCTCCCTCTATTGGGTATTATATAACCTCGATATGATCTCAAATCACTCTCTGATCCTAGGTAATTCAATTGGACCCAAAAACATCTTCTAAACATGACCCAAAATCATCTTAATGCTTGATTTTAATTGCTACACAATCTAAAGACCAAGAAGTTTCAAAACATAAAAGCCTTATGCTAAGGCTCTAGATATTTAAAAGGCTACTTGCCCTAATCGCTAAATGTGCTAACTGTAAATTGTTCTCCTCTAGCCTACAGAGAGCTATTTGGGTTGAGACTAATCCCACTAGGCACACCAATCTTCTTAACATCTCATGGGATTCCTTTAGTGCAAAAATCTGATTATCGGGATTTTCAAATTACAGGCTACTTTCCTACTTAACCTACCTTAGTGTATCACATTACCGTCAAATCCCATTTTAGAAGTTAAGGAAAATCTAGACGATTAATTAACAACAATTTTACACAGGGAATTATGTTTATGCACTAATTGACTGAAATAAAACTGCATAAATGGACATACCTCTGCCTAAAGCTATTGTGGGAATGTTGGTTTGATTGAAGAGATCCCGAGCTGAAGTAGCTTACTTGGGTGCGTCTCCTAATTTATACTCATCTTTGAGGTGCCTTGCCAACTCAACTAGCTCCTAATCAGTGTTGTCGGAGCTCAAAAGCTCCAGGTGTCTAAGAGAAGAGAATGAGGATTCAAGGGGAAATGGAGGGTGACCAGGGTGTTGGGAGTGCTAGGGGAGTGAAGAAGATGAGCAAACAGAAAATAAGCATTTTGATGAAGGAATTTTATAGTGTGGGGAGCTAGTTAGGGCAGGTTACAACCCTCTCGGGCCAAACCGCACAAACTTCTATAAATCTTATTAGAGAGCACTTAATTTCATATGGATCGAACCAAGACAAAAAAATTGAGTTTCTGCCTCTCTCTCTTCGGTTAAGGCTACAAACCTAGCCAAAGGCTCTAATATCGTACTAACACATTCTTCTGCCATCAATGAATCTATTAACAATAAGAAAAGGCTTTGGGAAGCATGATCGGGAGTTGCCATCATCAACTAAGAACACATAGGGCATTGGCGATCCATTGTACCAAGCCATTTGAGCTGATCTTAAGTCGAAATGAGCCTACAACAACTACTGAACCTTCCCAGAGTGATTGGATTCTTTAAAGTCCATCCCATGGGCTTACACCAATCCGACCAAGAGGCCCAAATTTTCTCTCTTCAAAGAGAACTTTAAGGTTTTGCATTAACGATTAATTCTCTTATGGTCAGTGTGATTAAGTAATCAAATATAATGATAATATAGATTACATGCTTAATGAAAATCTAAATTAGGATGTGTGTTAGCAAAGTTAATCTTCCTTGATATGTTGAAGAATAGGGTTTTAATCAAATTTACATGTGAATGCCTTAAGTATTTTACTAAACCCTAGCTAATCATGTGATTGATTTAGGATACTTTAAATCAATGTCTTATATTTTACCTTATGCTCCAATTGGACACTATTTAATTAACTAAAGTGGAATCTATGTTTTAAGTTCATTAAAGGTCTAGAAAAATACTCTAAGTTTCAAGTGATAATGATGATCTACTCATAAGAATAGCTAGTCAGTTATTTAACTTGATTCAATTAGCTCTAAATTATGATTAGAAGAGATTTGGAGTGCTCCTTAATGTTTGTATCCATGATCAAACTCCTTTGGACGGAAGTTAAAAAGCATATTTTGATATTTTTTAATCATATAAAGCCTAGAATTTGAGCTATAATATAAGAAACAATCAAGTTTGTGAATCTCTACTAATAACCTAATGAACTCTAGTAGTGTTTACACTTGCTTGAATTTAATTTGAGATAATTAAGAACTAATGTTGTTAAATTAAAACCTTTGTTATAACTTTTTGATAAGTCTGTTAAATCAAACACATTATTACCCTACCAACCCTCATCCTTACTATTACATACACTGAAGTAAGATTAATAAATGATCTTTTTAGTGTGCATAAAACAATATTAGTATCGGGTGAGTGACACTAAATGAGTATAAAACATCGGTTAAAAACTTCTTAACGATAAGTTTTGAGTATAGAGCTTAGACGCCATTTAAGAGGCTAGATCATTAAATATTCTCATCTCATAGGAGATTAAATAGCTAATAGTATTGATCATAAAATGATTAAAATAGTAATAAATGTACATATGATATATTATAATATTTTGATATAATTTTTAAATATTAAAATATTGATATTTTATTATTAATAATGAATAATAAATGATAATTAAACATTAAATGTTAAGATATTTCATATAATAATATATTTTTGAAAGAAAATTAAGGAAAATTAAATTTTCTTTAATTGAAGGAAAATTAAGGAAAAATAATTTTTCCTTAATTGAAAAAAAATTAAAGGAAGTTAATTTTTTCTAAATTAAGGGAAATTAAGTTTCCTTAATTAAAGAAAAATTAAAAAAAATTAATTTTCTATATATATAATTAAATCTCTCAAATATGGTATTAAGAAACTGTCGCATTAATAACTTCTGTTTTAGGAATTATGGATTTAGAAGTTTTCTTTATGTCCTTAATTAAGAGATTGGAATTTATAACTTTTGGGAATCAATGATGACTTATAAATAGGCCTTGATATGCAAGAGTTTTATGACACATATACAAGATACAAGAGAAGATCTCCAAGAGAAGGTTTTGTAAGGGTTCTCTAACCTTAAACCATTTGTATTTCTCTTTGATTTTAGTGAAACTTTGCTCTCCTCCCCGTTGACATAGGTGTGATCACCGAACCACATAATTTCTGTCTTGTGGCTGTGATTATTTTATATGCTTGATTTTTTTGCTTTAATTTTTCGATTTCTCAACGCTCGCTCAAGTTTCTTTTTGTTCCACTTTTAATTTAAACCCTATTCGATCCCAATAAGTGGTATCAGAGAAAGGTTTGGTTTCCCTTGTTCATTCTTAAAGGCTGAGATTTTATCTTGAGCTAATTGTTAATTTGTGATTGAGTTTTATTAAAGCAAGAAGATAACCATAACTGAAGGAGGAGAAGAGGTGGTTGAACCTTCGTCGTCGTCGGTGGTGGAGAGGAGTTTCCACCAAGTTGTGACACATCCGGCTAAAATAAATGTGGTCAAATTTGATAGGAAGAACAACTTTGGGATGTGGCGGTGCGAGGTGACATACGCACTGTGTGCCATAAATCTTGAAGATGCTCTGGATGACGAAGAAAAATCAGAGGAAATTTCAGAGAGGAACTGGATCAAGATGAACCGCAGTGCATGCGGCTTAATCCGAAACTGTTTAACTCAGGAGATCAAGTATGCTGTTATGATGCAGACATCGGCGTGGAAATTATGGAAATTCATAGAGGCTAAGTACCCGATGAAGAGCGTGGAGAATAGACTCCACATGAAAAGGCGGCTCTACAAATTTCAGATGAGAAGAGGGATTTCCATTGATGAGTACCTGAATGAATTCACAAAGCTATTGGCGGATTTGCTAAATCTGGATGAGACCATGGAGGATGAAGACAAGGCCCTATTATTGCTGAACTCGTTGCCAGATAAGTCCGAGCACTTCACCACAATGTTGATCCATGAGAAGGAGGTTCTGAAGTATGAGGAGGTGACTACAGCCCTTGTGAATCATGAGTTCAAAAGAAGGGATAAGGAGTCTACCAAATATGATATGGCAGAGGCACTTACACTCCAGAGGGGAAGACCAGAGAAGAAGAAGCAATGGCCAAAGAAGAATGCAGACTTCCAAAAAAGGGAGAAATCTAGAGGCTGAAGCATTGGACGCAATCAGTGCGTATTCTGTTTAGGGACAGGACATTGGAAAAAGGACTCCCCAAAGTTGAAAGACAAGCAGCGGGCGAGTGGATCTTCAGAGGCCAATATGATTCAAAATGTGGTGGAGGATTCAGACTCTGATGTATCTCTTGTAACAGTTTCTATGGGTTTAATAGCAGACAGCTCCAATTGGATCATGGACACCGTTGCAACGTATCATATTTGCTCCCAGAAGGATTGGTTCTGTTCGTATAGGGAAACGGATAGCGGTGCAGTCACAATGGGAAATTATGATACTTGCCGAATTACAGGAGTTGGTAGTGTGCTGATAAGGACATATTCAGGAACAGTTCAGGAACTAAAGGAAGTCAGACATGTGCCAGAAATCAAGAAGAATCTTCGGTATATTGGGGCCTTAGAAGCCAATGGCTTTAAGGTGGTGATTGAGGTAGGAGTTCTAAAGATCAGCAAAGGTGCAATGACTTACTTAAGAGGAGTCAGACAACATAACCTCTACTACTTGTAAGGAAGTACAGTGACAGGTACAGTGGATGTGGCTGAAGACTCTGAATGTAACAACCCAAGTTGTTACCATTATTAATTATGACTAATCTTAGTCTTAATCTTGATTCTAATATTAATTAAGTCATTATGAATCAATCACCAAGGTCCAGTCCAAACCAGAGGTCAAACGGATCAAATTCTTATTTTGGGAATTTCAGGAACCTCAGAAATTGACCTATTTATTTTGACCTCCGATCGAAAAACGGACGTCGTCATTGCGCTCATTGCCCCCAAATTAACCAGGGGTGAAGTTTTGGTGATAATCGGAAGTCGTCAAAATTTGACGAATATCTTAATAATATTTAAATATCCGGAAAATGAGGAAATTAAAAACTCGCCGGAATCGTAATCCGACTTCGCCGTTGCATTCCTCACGCCTCAATTAGCTATGGGTGAATATTTGGTGATTTTTGAAAATCATTCAATTAATTAAAATTGATTAATAAAAAAAATTAGGAAATTAACAATTAAATTAATTTGATTAAATTTTTTTTGTTCCTTATATCTTCTTTTCTTTTTCTGTCACGCATTTCTTTCTTCTTTTTTTTTTCTCTTTTTTTTTACTTCCTTTTCCTCCGCACGCTGCCCTAACCCCCATTCGACCGCACGCACTCGACACCGACCCTCCTTCCCTCGCTCGCGACCGGCGCCTCTCCTCGCTCGACACGCGTCACTGCCTCCTCGTCCCATCCGCCGCTCGCCTCGCCAGCTCCGCCCGGATGTCTTTATGACCTTAACCGTGCCCAAGGCGTGGGGAGAGCAAGGGAGGCCGCAGCTCGCCGATCCATCCCCAGCCGGGTACCCCCTTCCCCTTCGCCTCATCCCCTCCGCTCCCGACGCGTATCGCGGCCGCAGCCGGCTTCCTCGCCTACGTTCCTCCGTCGCGTGTAGCTGATCTTCCCTTCGACGCATCTAGGTACCCCTGCACCTTACTGTACTCGGAACTTTCATTAAGTTTCTTAGTACTCCTCTGCCCTTATTTTTTTATGCGTTAATCTGCTTCAATGTGCACTTAATCTTGCATGCGATGATTTTCTGATGCATTGTAGTGGTTTTAGTTATTCATCTCCCTGTTTTATTTGCTCGATTTCCTCATGCAATTAGTAATCGATCTGCACCCAACATTTCAATTGCATGAAAAAAAAAAGCAAGAGAATTGATCATTTTGTACATAATTATTGCTTAACTTGTTGCCACATAAAGAGGGTCTTATAACATCTTGAAATATTGTTGAATTTTTTTTTTTTTCTCCTTTGGCTGTCCAAAGCAAAGTACGAATGTATAAAATTTGTTCTCCTGACAGTGTTCCTTAATGCCATAATTAGAGATGTTGATGACACAAATTTGAAAATGCTTTGCATTAATTGCGTGTTTCCTTTTGATCAACTGAGTGCTCATCTTAATCCTTGGTGAATAGTGATAATGAGCTTGAGTATGTGAAGGTCATGAAAATGATAATGTTGCCTATTATGGAGCCCCTCATTCAGAAGTACTTCAGCAAGGTGGAATTGCCATTTAATGTTGACTCATTTTTTTTTTTTGGGTAAAGTAGAATTTCTCTTATTTGTTATAAGGGATGCATGATTTTCAGTTTGATTGTCTATTTTGGGATGGAGGATAGATAAAAAGAGTCAAGTCTCACATAAACAATAGACTACAAATTGAATGCGGTAATGGAGTTTGGGGAAGGTCCCAATTGACGTTCATGGATATGTTCTCTTATGATTGGTGTGGTATAAAAGGCAATATATTTTCTTGATCATATTTAATGCCTTGACTTAAACAAAATTAAATCATTGAACCCGAGTTTCATCCTCTTAGATTCCAGGTTTAGAGTTTATTATCTCATTTATATTTGCTCAGCTTGAAGTTTTTTTAGCAGCTTTTCATTTATAATTGAATATATGTCCTGATTGAGTTCTTTCCATATTCAATGAAATGTTTATATTTTTCTTATATTGAGTCAGTTGTTTATTTCAATCGATTGAGCTCTAACTAATACAAGTATTGTATTCAAATTCTGTGTGAATTCTTGTGAACTCTCTTTAATGTAGATTGTTCTGTAGCATATTTAATTTAATTTCAATTAATGGTTTACTCTAGCATGAGATTGACTCGATAAGGGTTATTAAGATAACCTTGTTCTTTCCTATATACTCTCCTCTTGCTATTAAAATATATGATTACCGATATGTAGCGGCATGTATTATAAACCATATAGTATACATGGATATATGCCTGCAATTAAATTACTTTATATTAACTCCGGAATTTAATTTAAAGCACTCCTTTCTAGTGCTTGTTTCATCTAAAATGGTATATCTTCTTTCGAAGTATTGAAGAAAAAGCGAGATTTAATAACCAACTTGTTTCGTTGATCAAACCTGCATATGATGTATCTATCTTAGTCATAATCTAGTTTTTTTTTTTTTTTTTTTTTTTTTCATGTTTGAGCATGAAAGACATAAATATCAATGTTAAGGAATTCATTAGTATAAATACCACTTTTTATAAACGTTGAATCAAAATCAAAATATACCACAACCTCAAAACTATTGAGGAAACTCACCTTTCAAGGCCAACAACAACTTCTATAAGCAATTTACTCATTTGCCTTGGCATCTGCATTTCTACAACACTTAAATTATCAATCTGCTTTTGTTTTGTCTGCAATATTTTGCCTGCTTGCCTTATAATTGTTCTATAGATAAAATTAACAAACCCTCATTCTTAATCTATCGTATTGTATGATAATGGATAAACCTTTACTTTTGATCTATTTTTAGTAAAATTGCTCTATATAATATGGGCTTACATCATTGTTAAACTTTTCTATGCATATGTAATTTGCCGCAGTTTGACAAATAGTCATTATATAACTTTTTAACTTCTATTTGAGCTCGTGAATCTCTCTCTCTATATCTAAACTGCAGTTAAGAGTGAAATTTTACAAAATAGTAAAATAGCGGATTATTGAATAGTAATGAGCGGATTGAATAGTAAAATAGCGGATTGAATAGTAATAAGCGGATTGAATAGTGAAAATAATGAATTGAATAATAATAGAATTATGAGTTGAATTGCACCCTTTCTTTTTGTGTAAAATAAATAAGTATTAAGCTTCATGATGTGAGATTCATCTCACATCATGCCTTCACTAAATCTCATAATCTTTCAATTAAGCTTATCAACCAAATTAGTTAAACTTCATAAAATATTCTTTAAATCTTTTTCTTAGGGATTGTACATCTCACATAAAGATCATTCCTAAGACTAGGACTAGATCATATATTAGAGTTCATTCATTAGGTAAATGGGTTACTCAATGGGTGAAACTTTGGTTTTATTAATTTCTAGAATTTTTTAATTTATTTTGATTATTTTATCTTTTAACCTTAAATTTAAGGCAGGAGATTCATTTTATTAAGTTTGATTACTTAATAGGATTTGTCTTAATTATTAGATCACTATTAGAATAAAACCTAGAACTTAAGTCTTATCCTTTTGGATTATGTGATTGAGCCCAATTCTCATGGTATTTAATCAATAATCTATAGTTTAGAAGATCTTAATCAGATCTTAGATAGAAATCTAAATTCACTAAAATTAGGACGTATGATTTATTAATTCAACTCACAGTCGTCTATCTGATTGAACTAGATTATAACCTGATCAGTTATAATCATTTTTAACTTATAAGGATGAATTTCTAAGTTACACTCGATAGTAGGAAAATGGTAATCCTGAACTTGTTTAACTTGGAATAATTAGAATGGTTAAGTAGAAAACAAATGATATCACCATGTTTAGTAGAGTCCCTTGCTTCTATTTGATATTTTGTTGCTACACATTCATTGATTTTGTGTCATATTTTCTTGAGCATGTCATATAAGATTTTTGATGCATAAATAAAATGTTAGGAAAATATGGAGACTCCTTAGATTCCTTGTAAAAATATTAAAGTGATTAACGAGAAGATAATAATTGGATATGTTTGAGTTGCCTCTCAGTATTACCTTCTGATTGCCTAGTCAACTTATGTCACTAGGGGAAGGCCTTTATTTTGTTGTGTGTTGTTTACCTAATCTCCTTGTTGACACTAGGGGTACACCGTTGGTACTTTAGCCGTACTGGTGCTAAGATCCTTCGCTTATACTGTTGGTGCCTTAGCCATACTGGTGCTAAGATCCTTCTGCTTTTCTGGTGGGCTAGATTAGCTCTTTTCTGTATGACAGATTGTACACGGATGTTTATATGCAGTTTGATGCTTTGGTTACTTTTCAGCATTTTTTCAGTTAGCTATTTCTTTGTACTGCTTATATATTTTAGGATGTTAGAATCTTGCTGTTATTTATATGTATCACTACTGAGTTACTTTATTTTAATTAGTATGTTTCTTTTGATCACCAGCATGTTTAGGATGTAGCACTTTTCTTACAGCACTTGTTTGATTATGTATAGTTATATGACTTACTTTGTTTAGCTTGCATTTGAGGCATGTCTTAGCCTCTTTTTTTGCTTAAATTATAAATGATGGTTTATAGCTTTTCCTCCCTTTTGTATTGTTTGCTGCTCCCTTATACATTGTTGCCTAAATGTTATAGAATGGTGATATTACTTAACACGTATAAAACTTATCAACTTAAAATGTACTTAAGCAATTGTCTAACAAGATTTTTCTTTTTTGGCTGGGGCCCTACATTGTGAAACCGACAATGGCAGATCCTCTTCAGTTGGACGATCAGGATCTTGGTGTGGAGCCATATCCGGAGGAGGAGCCTGTGAAAGAAGCAGCTATTTAGCCTTCTATTCTTAAGTGAGGATGAGTGCCTTTTTATCTTATTATTTGAACTTAAATTGATGTAATAATACAGGTACTGATGACTGCGTATTTGGATTTTATACTTATGTTCTGAGATACTTTTTTTTATATTTATGTTGTGATGCTTGAATGTTTTATATTAAAATCGCTTCCGCACTCTGTATGTTTACTTAGATAGTGACTGAATGTTTGATTCTATGCTCACACTTTCCCTTATTAGGTGGATTGTGGATTTCATCCTAATCCAATTATAAGTGAAGAGTTAGCTAGAGTGACACACCACCCCTTAACTTAATTCTTGTGGATTAAGGGGTGGGGCGCCACACTGAAGATGCCATGATGCTGTGGCATATGAGACTAGCACATGCAGGGGAACCATCACTGAAGGCATTGGAGAAAGAGGGGCTCATCAAAGGTATAAATTCTTGCAAATTATAATTTTGTGAATATTATATTTTTTGCAAGAAAGCACATAAGCTCTTTGGTGTTGGCCTCCACAACACCAAAGGTATATTAGAATATATACACACGGATGTATGGGGACCAACGAATACTACATTATTCGGTGGTCGAAGATATTTTATTTCTTTTATAGATGATTACTCCAGATTTGTATGGGTGTACACTTTGAAGAGCAAAGCAAATGTACTGGAGGTATTCATAAACTGGAAGAAGATGGTGGAGAATCAAAGGGCAAAAGAATCAAGATAATTCGTTCGGACAATGGCGGAGAATTCACATCTGATTCTTTTGTTAAGGAATGTCAAGATTCAGGGATTGAGCGCCACTTCACAGTAAAAGAAACACCGCAGCAGAACGGGGTAGCAGAGCGAATGAACCGTACCTTGGTGGAAAAGGTGCGGTGTATGTTGTCCAATGCTGAGTTGGAGAGAGTCTATTGGGCGGAGGCCCTAGACTATGCTTGCTACTTGGTGAACCGTCTGCCATCTGTCGCACTTAACAAGAAAAGTCCAATTGAGTTGTGGTCAGGACATCCTGCCACGAATTATGATCAGCTGAAGATCTTTGGCAGCCCAGCTTACTACCATGTTAGGAAGGATAAGCTTAAACTGCGGGCTAGAAAAGCAATTTTCGTGGGCTTCAGACGCGGCGTAAAGGGCTACAAATTGTATGATCTAATTGACAAGAGGATCGTGGTGAGCAGGGATGTCACCTTTGATGAAGAGTATTTCTTGAGATAGAGGAGTTCTCATCAGGTGGAGGATAATACTGAGACTCTTACAGGAAGACAGAGAGTGGGGTTTGATGTCACCCCATTTGTTCCACAAGAAACTTCACATCACATTGAAGAAAGACCACGTTGGTGATGATGAAGAGCAATTTGATATTGATGGTGAGGCTCCAACTCGGGAGTCAATTGCTAGAAATAGACCCAGAAGGAATGCACCTCAACAGCCAGCCTGGCTTAGAGACTACGTCACATTTGCATTGTCTGTAGTTCCCTCTCACTTCAAAGAAGCGGTGACAGGCTCAGAAGAAAATTTATGGAAGCAGGCTATGAATGAAGAGATTGAGTCTCTTCACAAAAATAAGGTATGGAGGTTGGAGAAACTCCCTCCAGGAAGAAAAGCTATTGGGTGCAAATTGGTGTATGCGAAGAAAGAAGGTTCCTCAGAAGCTGATGTGCGCTATAAAGCTAGACTTGTGGCAAAGGGCTTTGCTCAGAAGAAATGAGTCGATTATGATGATGTGTTTTCCTCACTTGTAAAGCATTTCTCGATCCACGTGCTTTTAGTTTTGGTGGCACAGTTCGACTTGTTGCTTGAGCAGCTTGATGTGAAGACAGCGTTCTTGCACGGAGAACTAGATGAGGAGATCTATATGACGCAGCCCCTAGGATATAGTGAGCCAAGTAAGGGAGACTTGGTATATAAACTAAATAAGTCTCTATATGGGCTAAAGTAATCACCGAGGCAATTGTACATAAAATTTGATCAATTTATGCAAAAAAAGGAGTACTGCAGAAGCCAGTTTGACCATTGTAAATTTTTAGTGAATTTGGAGAAGCATTAATAGACTTCTCATTTGGTGGAATTACGGATGGCTTGATTCCCATGGGAGGGGGATATGTAAGCAACCAACTTGGTGGAGAATTGAAGAAAAATTAATTTTTCCTTAATTGAAGAAAAATTAAGAAAAATTAATTTTTCCTTAATTGAAAGAAAATTAAAGGAAATTAATTTTTTCTAAATTAAAATAAATTAAGTTTCCTTAATTAAAGAAAAATTAAAGGAAATTAATTTTCTATATATATAATTAAATTTCTCAAATATGGTATTAAGAAACTGCTGCATTAATAACTTTCGTTTCGAGAATTATGAATTTGGAAGTTTTCTTTATGTCCTTAATTAAGATATTAGAATTTGTAACTCTTGGGAATCAAGGATGACTTATAAATAGGCCTTGATATGCAAGAGTTTTATAACACATATACAAGATACAAGGGAAGATCTTCAAGAGAATATTTTGTAAGGGTTCTCTAACCTTAAACCATCTGTATTACTCTCTGATTTTAGTGAAACTTTGCTCTCCTCCCCGTTGACGTAGGTGTGATCACCGAACCACGTAATTGCTGTCTTGTGGCTGTGATTATTTTATGTGCTTGATTTTCTTGCTTTAATTTTTCGATTTCTCAATGCTCGCTCAAGCTTCTTTTGGTTCCGCTTTTGGTTTAAACCCTATTCGATCCCAACAGTTTTATGCTCAACTTATAAAATAGTAATCTTTTCCAAAGCATTTAATTTCTAAATTAAAGCCTTGTGATTGTGGGTGATTGTTGTTCTTTTGCTGAACTTCAAGCACAAAGATTTAGTAGTTTTATTATTTTGTATTTTTTGCTTTTAGGCAAGTTAACCATCTCTTATCACTACTTTGCACTTATTGTTATATCGTATGTCTATCATGACTACTTGTGACTGAAAACTTTTAAAGGTGAGATTCATGTCTTTTGGAATGCCTTACCATGAAGGGATAGTCGTAGCCTATGCATATATATATATATATATATATATATATATATATATATATATATATATATATATATATATATATATATATAATCAAAAGTATAAATTCAACTGAGATCAAACTCCACGGTGTCATGAGCTAGGAGGTCAAGTAACCTCCCGGGAAACACATCTCCCTTAATAAAAGAAAAATCGCCCTGACGGACATACATATCACAAAAATCAGCCACTCGGTTCACGTCGCGCGACCAGTGGGCAAATATAATACGAGGTAGATCAAACAAAAAGGCTAGGTGATCAGAAGGTCTCTCTCCGCCTCGTGAACGGAGGATGGTTCTCTCCCAAAGTCGCCAGAGTCGTCAGATCGCTCCCAGACAGTCACTCTCAATGATGACATCATCCGTTTAAGGCTCCACGACTGGGAGGGCATGTCGCAGTAGAGTGATCGCCTGTATCTTAGCTTGTAGCGGTGACCCTGCCTGCAAGCTCGCACCAACAGCAAGAAAAAACTCTCATGTCGGATCTCGGACTACTGCAGCTCCAAAAGCAGTCGGCTCTCCATAGCTGTACGCTGTTGCGTCAATATTGGCTTTCAGCCAACGAGGCGGGGAGGGGGGGGCACCATCTGAAGGAGGTGGAGGGGCCCTGGTGGGCCGTTGAACCCTAGTAGTCGCACCCATCATGCAAACTAGCACTAACCAAGGCGGAAAGAATCGTGCCTGCGCAAACTAGCGGTGTAGGATGGGCCCGCCCGTGCGTGAACTTCGTCCTACTCCTCCAAGCCTGGTACAAGGAGTAGGCCACAATCTGGCAGCTGAATCGATGGTGGCGAGACGCTGTAGAGGTCACGAAAAGCGCAATAAACTGGTCCAAAGAAGTCAATATGGTCGGAAGCAAGCTCCAACCCACAAAGGTCTCCAAAATGGTTCTCGTATAACTGCAGTGCACAACAAAATGCTCTATGTCCTCTGCGTAGCATCCCCAGACACAAGCTGTCAACTGTGCAAGCCCTCTCTTGAACAGCCAGCTGCTAGTCTGTATGGCATCATTAAATAGTCTTCACAAGAAGCAGACCTCCCTAGGGCCCAAGGCCATCTCCCACATAGCCGAAAACTGCTAGGGCTGCCCCCTTCGCTCCAGTCGGTATATCTGGCTGGCTCGACTCTCAGAAAAGTCCTCAACCTACCACTGCATGGTCCCCTCCTCCATCTGTGTATGACACTGAATCACAGGCCATCCATATCCCAAAAATCTCCAAACAGCTGAACCCGCGCGCTGGACTGTAAAGTCCTCACCGCGGCGGCGCTAGCGGAACTCCATGGCTCTCACCCAGAGGAGATCCTCTCTACAGACAAAGCTAAAAGTGTGGTGGGGAGCTAATACCATCCTCCAGAGCTGCAAATCTCGTATCCTAAGGCCGCCAAACTCAAGCGGGCGACAAACCTCTTGCCATCGTACATAGTGCATAGACTGCTACCCCTCGCTCCTTCCCAAAGGAACTTACGGAAGATAGCCTCAATGTCCGCGAGGCAGGAGTCCGAAATCGGAGCCATCACACATTGTGTAGACTACTACCCCGCTCCTTGTGAACTGGGTGTCTTAATGAGACAATGGTTGGATGTCCCACTTGGTTAATCACATATACTATTGATAGATACTATACTTTGTTTCTTATTGTTGACCTTTGCTAGCACAATTTATATAGCCATGTGTAGTGATACGAATTTTTTTATTTTGTTGATGTCATAGTGATATATATTATCACTTAAATGTGCTCTTATCTAATTAACAACTGTTTTTCAAATGCTGAAATCATTTAGGTGCAACATGCCTGTTGGGCTTGATGAATTTTTAGAAGATCTAGATTTTTACTTTCGGAATTTTATTTATTTTTATTTCCATTTACATAATGTATTAATTTTGGATTGGATTAGCTGTTGATGTTTAGATTAGTGGCTCTATTTGATGATTTATATTTGTGATGATTGGATACTATTTAATTATTTAATAAAATTTGCATAATTATTTTTTAATTTTTAATGATTATTTATGTTTTCCGACCTTGATCTTCGGATGTTACATTCGGCCACCTAACAATATTCCAGAGACATTTGTTCAGCTGGAATCTACTGATTGATTAGTCATGGTTTGATTATTAACACTGCGTTTTTAACAGTTGTGGATCTCCCTTGTAAGAATTGCACATGCAAGGTCATATTGTCAACTAAGCTAGTTATTTTAACATTCCTTAGAAACATTAAGTAGAATTTTAGGATTGTTCTTGTCAGTATAATGTCGCAGTTAGATGAATTGATATGTTTGTCGAATTCAGATATGCAATGTCATCCATATGTTTAGAATAATTCATAATTTTATCCTTTCTTTAGAGATGCTATGGACTCCATTGATGGAATTGCACATTTCAACTATTGTTAGCCATGTTGCTCAAATTATTTATCGAAACTGGAAAGAATTTGCATCACAGATGATATGGCCATTGTTTCAATTGATAAACAGTTTGTATACAGTTGTGGGATAGAAAGGTTCAGTTGTTGATATGAAAATGCTCAGGCAAACCTTCGAAAAGAGCGACTTTCAGGTTGCGACAATGAAAAACTGTCTGGTTAGCTCAACTATGCTAATGTCGATAAATTGGTAGCACCATTAGAGGTTATTGTTACCATATTAGTGAGAGTGCCATGGGGGCACATTGTGAAGATACCATGTTCTTCAAATATTGTTCAATCATCTACATGTGCAACTTCGCAATTAACTGAGAAATTTTGGCAGTTGGAAGGAGAGATTCCAAGGTATAACCAAAATGCGACAATTTCACGCGATTGTTCATGGTGGCATAGTAATAGCTTGTGCAGTGCTTCACATTGTTATTAGATGATTCCATGGCCATGACATGTACTTTAACATATCCTAAACTAAAATGAAACAGAAATAAGAGATGGTGAAGCAGGACAGGAGGATGAGAATCCCGATGTTTTGGTGGCGAGAGGATGCAAGGACGATCTTTTGCAATAAACAATTGCCAAAAGATATAAAGGGTGCTCACAGAAGGAAAAGAGAGATTATCTTCCAAGTTTGAATTATATTAATACTAATCACATAATAGTAGTTGAATTATTTTTTGTGAATTATGTAATTTGGCTATCATCTAAAAGTATCTTTCAAACTTCAAACTATTTAATCATAAAGCTTCGATGAATGTCCTTTTTTTTTGGAATTTGAAACAATACTATTGATATATATATAACTTATTCTTATCCATATATTTTTAAAATTCTTAAATCCTAAAATAGGTTTTCTCCTCTCAAATGCTCAAAAAGATAATAATTCAAAGAAAATAGAAAACGAGATATAAAAGGGACTTAAAATGTTGCACTGTGAACATAGTGTGCTAACAGCGAAGAATGCCATAATTTTTATTTAAATTTAACTCAAAAGAATGTCAGAGATACTACAATAAGCATAGCTCAAACTGTTCAGAAAGAAAATATAGCCAATGTAAATTCAACAGTAAGTGAACCAAACTGCTATCAAAACAAGTGTGAAAACGGCCAGTCATAGAGGTTCATTAAACTATCTGAGATAACGCCAAGCCAAGTCCAAGCTATCGTATATTAAACCACCTGCGATAACGATTTATCAAACATCATAATGAAATCAAAAGATTATTACGATTCACAGAGGAAAGAATGGTAAATTTACTCTGGATAAGGAGAGTTGTGTTAGCTAGTAGACATCTGGTATGAAATTTTGTCGAACAGCCAAAATATGAGTAATGCAATCATTTTCTTAACAATTCGTTCATATAATGTTAAACTTTGTTGCTACGGGTTTAAATTTTCTCATTCTTAATCATTAAATTTCAGAATTATCAAGCTATTTTATTGGTGCATCTTCCTCTTACATGCCCAAAAGAAAATTCTCCATCAACGTTTCTTCAGCAGTGTGATACTTCCAACATCCTATAACATCATCATTTTTTCATAAATTTGGTTCCTTTTATTATTTTTCCTACTGAGTTACCAAATGGGTTATCAATAAATTGATCAGCTTTCTTTGGAAGGTACGTAGAGATTGGGATGATAAAGTTCTTGCTTTGATCAATAAAGAAAAAGATGGTTTAAACATATGAAGGCGTAGTAGTATCAACGATACTTTATAAATGAGCATACCACCATTAGGAAAGCCGATGTACAAGTGTATACTATCTGATTCTACTTCATTACCAACCTCAACAATCAACGAAAACAAAACAAATTACTTGTTGATGCTAGAACAATTTACACAAAAACTGATTTTCACTTCACCGACAATGTGAAAAGGAGAGTCCTTATATGATCTTCTCTAATTTCTTCAAATCTCCAAAACCAAAATTCTATCAAATCTCAGAATAAAGGCGACTTCGTGATAAACATAATAGACGTCACTTTTCCTCAACTTTTTGTTTTAATTTGGGATAACAAAAAAAGCACGGATAAAAATACGATTGGATTCAGCAGGCACTTACATAAAAAAAAGAATAACGTCATTAGGTTGGCTGGAGTGTCAATCACTGGGTCTGGCTCTTCTCAACTGCTTTCTTGGGCTATTAAAGAGAAGATCACATATAAGTAGCTAACACAATTCTAAAAAAGTGCAAGGCACTAAAAAAGCAAACACAAATGCAAGCAAATGTTATAAGAGTACAAAAGCTGCAAATGATAAAATAATCAGAACTTTCAATCAAATTATTCAAATGTTTAAGTGATTTTTAAGATGGTTACGCCTGTAAGTTTATAGCAAACGGACCTGCTCAAGTTATTTATATTTTATGAATGGATTGATACCTTGAAGGGGATATATGGAAGTTTTTTGAGCAAAAGCCATTAGGATGGTCATGTAACAGCCTCCAAAGTCAACGTAAGAAAAGGTACATCAATTTTTCCAAAATAATCTCTCAACTAATTCAACTTGCCAATTTAGTCCCAGACTATTCAATTTAGTCTTAACTGTTCATTTTGAGCTCAATTTGATTGAGAAATGAAAAACCAGGGGTTGGATTGATCAAATGAATAGTTGAAGGGCAAGCTGAAGATATTGAATAGTATAAAAAATAGTGAAGATATTGAATAGTATAAAAAATAGTGAAGATATTTAATAGTATAAAAAATAGTGAAGATATTGAATATTTTAGAACCATGTTGGCCAAACAAAAGAGTTGAGGGGCTTGTTTGGTAAAATACTCAAAAAGGTACTTGCATCTACATAAGCATTAATCACAGCAAATATGAAGAATCACAACGAGGAAAGAGATCAGCATAAAAGAAATATCACGAATAGCATGGCTCAGCAATTATTTACTGATAAACTAGAACCCATCTGATAAACAAGAAGTTAAACTTAATTTGAGCACAATTTATTTTCTGCAGTTTTAGAAGCTTTGAGGAAAATCAAATTCCCAAAATTTTACAATGCATTTCAAATCCCGCAAACCAAATACCCACTATTCAAATTCTCTGGATTTTAATTACTTTACTCCCAATTAAAAAAAAATCAAAAAGTCAGTTTAAATATTATTGAAAAGGAACCAAGAAAGAGGCCGTCGTCTAAATAATTACAACAATAGCAAAGAAAAAGGTAATATTTCTAACACAATTTAAAGTTTTGATTCTTGCATACCCATTTGTTATGTGCCAAGGAAAAAGACATTTGTGCAGAGTTTCTAAAGTTGGAGAAAAAAAAAACAGGTAGAAAGAAATGGAAAAACCAAAAAAGCTCTACAAGAAAATAGCCTTCAGGATCAACTGAATTCAAATTGTTTATCCAAAAAAACAAAGTGAAAGAACCAAACCTGCTTCTCATGGAATGTGGAGATAACGAGGCACTAACATCATCAAATACTGAGAGGTAAATGATAAATTTCCTCATGAAGGACTTAAACTATTTGGTAATGAGTTACATGTTTCTTGTGCTGCGTTAAAGAGCATAAAAATAATATAAATTATAAAGTGAAACTAACTTATTAAATAAATCACATCATATAAAGGAGGGCTTGACTCCTTGAGGACTAAATGTGGCAAATTAGCTTGAAGCCTAAAAATAAGCTAAATGAAGTAATTCATAAGGAGAAGCATGCACTGACTTAAGAAAAAAGAGCTTATAATTACTTGGTTTTTTAAAAAAAATTTAACGAATATGACAAAATTATTCACCGAACACCCAAAGGCAAAAGGACAATGTGGCAGTCATTTGTAGAAGATCCTTCAAGTCCTAGGGTGTATTTTGCTTGTCATGCAGAATATATTTGATCACAATGTCGAATAAATAAGATTAGGCATGTATGAGTTCCAAAAGAAGCCAAAGCTGTAGGTCACTATGACTAACACTTAGTTTGTCATGTAGGTAGCGTCCTTCAACTAAAGAGCACATGTGAACTTGGACAATTGTTTATCCAAACACATGAGCAGTGATCAGATGAAATTGCAAATTTAAAAGCAAAAGGAGATAAAGTAATGCTTGGAGATAACACCAAAATAATAATTAAAGAAATTGGCATCATAGATAACAAGCCAAATTTTAATAATGAACAAGTTTTATATCGTAAGATAACTTGTTTAGCATAAATCAAATTTAAGACAAAGCTTTAGAAATATATTTTTTATTTATTAAGGTTTTAATTAAATTAAATTGGCATTGTATTAATTGAAGTATTTAGTAAAGCTAATGTTGATATGCTAGATATAAACAATAACAACAACAAACCTTAATCCCACTAGGTAAGGTCAGCAACATAAATCCTTTGTTGCAATTGTGTGCGATCAAATAGAAGCCCCTCCCTAAGTTCCAAATAGAGAAGATCCTTCATTTTTTTTAATCTTCCTCTTCCACTTTAGTATGACAGAAATTCATAGACTCAATTTTTCTAACAGGAGCATTGCACGATCTACACTTAATATGCATGAACCATCAAGCATGACATTCTCTAATCTTATCCACTATTGGAGCCATTCCAACCTTGTATGACTTCCATGGTAGATCTACTTGCATAAAACCAAATTGATTTTGAGAAATGCAAGTATCCTTTTGCAATTTGTATTAAATTACTCTCTCCCAAAGTTTCAAAATATAACACATTAACTTGATTTCTCTATAACTAGCATAGTCTAGAGTATCACCATTATTCTTGTAAGAATGTATAACAATACTCTTTCTCCACTCATTTGGCATCAATTTAGTCTTCAAAATAACATTAAATACCTTTATAAGGTAAGAAATTCCTTAACCAAATATTTTCATACATCCATAGGGATGTCAACTGATCCTACTATTTTTTCGCTCTTCATACTCTTTAAACCAACAATTCAAATCGTAGCTTAACTAACACAACAAAAAAATGTAAAATTCAAGCTATTGTTATAACCATTAAATTCACTTGTATTAATTTTTTTGGTATAAATTTCATTAAAAATAATGCATCCATCAGTATTAAATATCTTCATCTTTAAAAAGAATTTTTTGATCACCTTTTATATATCTAATATGAGTCAGTCATTGGTTCCCTTATCTCTTAATTTGGCTAGCTTATAAATATGACTCTCTCCCTCAATGAAGTCTAATTGATTATATAATCCTTGGATATTACACTCTTAACGTCACGAATTATTATTTTGAACTCACGACAAGCTAATTTATATTTCTTCCAATCTTATTAGTCTTGCATTTAAATTATTCTTATAGCATATTTTTTATATTTAATATAATTTGAACATCATATTTACACCACCATGCATATTTATTATTAGGTACTATTTCTTTTGATTCACCAGATAAACTCTTTGCTATATTGCGAAAACAACTAGTAACCAAATTTCATATAAGGTTAACTTCACCCTTAAAATCCCACTATCCAAGTTTTAGAACTTCACTCTTAAGAACATTTATATTACCCTTTTAAAATTTTACCAACTAGTTTTAAAACATATTTTAGATTTAATATTAGTTTTATTGCTTGTCATTGCCAAATCCAAAACCAATAAAAAAATGTCAGTATGTCAAACAACCACTTGAAATAATCTTGCAATACATACACAATAAACAATCATTTTTTAAGAGAAAACAATCAATCTGAATTTTAGAAATTTTGTCTTTACAAGTGACAACATGTTCCTCCATTTACTTAAAATAAGTGTTAGAAATCATAAAGATCATAAGTTAAGGTAAAATACAATATAAATATTGCTTCATTAATCTCTCCAAAACACAAACCACCATAAATATGATAAATTTTTTAATTACCCTTCTAACATGTCCATTTAAATCTCATCCTATAAAAAGCATCTTCCTTGAAATATTCCTTGAACCAACTCATCCATATCATACCAAAATCTTTCTTTTATACTCATATCCAATCCTATTTGAGAGGTATAAACACTTGCAATGTTGTATTAGTGCTATTTTCTGATGGAGCCTTTTGGTGACTGAAAATTCTAAACCCTAGAGTGAGAACAAGGAAAAATTCGGTAAAATGAGAAGAGAATCTCAAGGCAACGATTCCCTCTTCCTCCAATGCTTGATAAGTTCTCTGTAACTCTGTATTCATCTTCTTTGATAGTGAATTTCTTTGTAGTAGTGTGGCTTCATAATTTTTCCCATTCTTGAATTTTTCATATATATTTTTGTATTCATATGCTTGTGTGCTTATAATTTTTTGTGCTGTGATTACTTTTATTTGTGTTGGTATAATTTCATGTTTGCTTCAGTGACTCTCAACGATCAAACCCTGGTCGTAGGGATCTCTAGTTTTCCTAACACAAAATGCTTGCCAGGTTGCAAATATTTGTACCTTCAGAAATTGCCCATGTATTCCCAAAAAACTCAATATGAGCTCTTATTTCTTCCTGCAATGATGTAATGCTTCCATCTCTTCTGTGAATCGCAGATAAGATGTTATTCTGCTTCCGTAGGGATGCACAAGTGTGATAGAAAATCGCATTTTGACCACCCTACTGCAGCCACCGAACCTTTGCCCACTGCTTCCACCACATAGCCTAATCTACACCTTAGTGAGCGAAGCAGAAAGATCCCGAGCTTCACACACCGTGCTTTTATCTCCATCCAGCAGCTGCATATCTTCAGTTCATACGCAATCAAGCCTCTCCATAAATTTGCCTCCTCGGTCCTGAACTTTTGCTCCAAACCTTAAAGATTCTAAATATTATGTCCCATTTATGGTTCAAAATCATGAGTGGGGAAAACCATGAAAGGATCCTGCCCAACAATCCTCCACAATTTTAAGTGCTAGGGTTGGGTGTAAGAGATCCAAACATCTTCAAACCACAAGAGAGCAGCGCCCCTCAGTCTTTTCATGAAGCACAGGCTCCAAAAGCAAAGGGCAATGGTTCAAGCAGCTGTCATTAGATGATAAACCTTCACAGACTAGTACTACTCCATGCTCACTGAATTCATAGACTCAAACAAATTTTACAGAGATCCACTGGCTACACATCTTGTTGTTGCACCATGTGAGTCTGTTGTCAATATAACTTATAGATCATGCAAATCCATATCAGTGACAAAATGTTGAGTCTTCCACTGCCAAAGTGATTCTTAAGGTCTACCTTTTTTGCTATATATATGAGGCTTTTCAGTCCGTTGAAACACCAATCTTCTTCTCCACAGCTCTTATATCTTAAATAGCTCTATCCAAATCTACTAAACTTCAGATTTAGTTAGATCAGGTTCTTGGGGATACACTTCAAGGCTAGGAGTAATATTTTGCTTTCAAATGAGAATAAAACATTTCCTTACGGGTTATGCCAAAAATAAAAAATGTTGGCAGCTCCACAATCAAAGAAAGTGTGCATTGGTGCATCGGCTACTCTACCTATTTTTGCTCTACCTATTTTTGCAAAAGCAAAGAAGTGTATTTGATTGCTAGTGATTCCCGAATTGAGGATTCACCAAAGAATGAGTGTAGAACATGAGAAGTCTAAACCATTATGTATGTACGGTTTTGTATACTTGTTTTTTATTTTAAGTACTTATCGTTCATTTTTAATATATTTAGAGTCCGGTTATCTTAAATCTAATATTTATTAAAATTTCCAATTACAATTTAGGAATTATTTGATTTGAGATAAAAAGAATAATGGAGTAAAAGAACACTATAGTAAAAGATTACTAGAGGAAGAAAACTATAGTATAAAATTTTATTACATAAATAAATATAGTACAATTCAATTAATAGTATTTTGACTGTTGTAAAAAGCTTTTCAAAATTTACAATTTAATGTTAGGTTTCAAATATTTTGATCTCAATGTTATTTATTTTAAAATTAAAAAGAAAAAAACTTAAAAACAAAAAACATAGATGGGGGAACAAAGTCAGGAACACAGCAGGCACCGGTGAGGACCTAGAAAAATTGACAAGATGAGGCAATGACCATATAAGATCTACTAGAGGAGGCAATTGGAACAAAGCCAGGTTCGGCAAGGATCGTAATGGTTAGCAATGGCTAGGGATGAAGTCTGGTACAAAGTTAAGGATGTTTGCCTACAATGTCACCTAAGCCTGTGACAGCAATGAGGACACTCACCTAAGAATCGCAAGCTTTATCATGCTAGGACTAAGGAGTTCACAAATTTTATTTTTGCCATATGAGCGCGACATAATCGTTTTACGCCTAATTTTGCATGTAAAATGATTGCACTATTTTTACTTTTGTGAAGGGCAATGAAATTCAATTACCCCTACATAATTATACTATAAGATAATTACTTCACATTAAATACATTATCTATAATTCTTATAAATTAAATTTTTTTTACACTCAGATTATAGAACCAAACAGCACTAAGTAAATCAAACCAATTAAACTCTCCTTTCTTTTAGTTATATCATCAAATTGCGATATAATTTAGAAAGTAGTTCATGAATTTATCCTAGCTTATGATTATCAATTTATATGAGTTATGTAAGAATTGGAGTGATTTGCTATTTGTATTTAGAAATACTTAGATTATATGATTATTAAAAATGAATATTAAAAATAATATCCTTAATGAATGCATTGGAGATGATGTTTATATTGAGCAACCTCTAGGTTTCAAAAATATTGAAAATTCAAATTGCACGTATAAAGCTACAGAAAACTTTTTATAGGTTAAATCAAGTATCACAGCATGATATGCCATATTGGTATATTTCTTATACAAAAATGATTCATTAGAGAGATTGTATACATTATCTCATTCATTAGAAAAATCTAATATAGTTTCATAAGAGTTCAAATTTAGGTAATATTATTTTAGCTAGTATGTTGTACAACACCTTATATAAAAATCTCATAAATAAAAAATTTGAAATGATCATGCTATGTATATTATTATTTTTTTTAAATAGCAAATCAAACAATATACACAACACTTATTCTCTTACAAACAAAGAATATCAAAGAACTTCTTAAATATTTTAAGCAACCTTTTGATCCCAATACAAGCCTTAATACACATCAAGCTCATAGATCAAAAGCTATATTAAAGCACGATAGGTCATTTCTTTATCTGATAGCAAGTATACGGAACATTATGTTCTACATTTACTAGTGTTTCAATTCGACCATAGATAATCACATCTACTTGCGGTAAAGCATATCTTTAAATACCTTAATGGCAAAGAACATTAGAATTGTGGTACCCTTACAACACATAATTTAACCTTACAATTTTTAAACTCAAATTTTATTAGATATAGAGTAGATATGAAGAGTACATCAAGAGCTTATTTGTTTCTTAATTTTGCTAATTTTATAATCTAGTTGAAAATAGACTTCTACAGTATTGTCTAAATACAGAAACAGAGTACATAGTTTTGGTGGTTATAACACTAGCATAATTAGTCTCACAAAGAATTCAAATCAGCACTCACGCACAAAACATATTCCATTTAGTTATTAGGCGTAGCAACATATAAATTTAATTCATTAGCATACATCAATTTGTAAATATTTTTACAAGCCCTTAAATATTAAAAGTTTATTACATTCAAAAAGAATAAAGTGTTTTAAATTCATTTACTTGATCTTTCATTCTCTACAATATCCATTTAGGAAAGGGAGCTTCATTTGATGAGTTCTAAATGAAGTGTAAATGGAACTAAAATAACATCATGATCTGTTTCTCAAGAAAGTTCATATATTGATTACCTAAGCAAATCTTAGGAGATCCATATAATCGAAATTTTTAGAATGTACATAGAAATCTTTCATGAATGTCAAATGATTTTAAGATGATTGATGTCTCTGTAACATTCATTAGTTGTAGTGTTAAATGAACTAAAGCTCAAGAAATTAGTTTGACAAAACTTGTGTTTGATGACCACCTTATGGTTTGCGCATTTTTAAACTGTATTTTTATTACCAACTAACATCGATACAATTGTTGTAATGATGAGTTAAAATCTTTTGACATTTTTAATGCAATATGACAAGTATAATTATTATTTTGTCACTCGTTGACAATGAACAAAGCATCCATTCTCCTTCCGGCCAAAACATCTTTCATACTCTTCTACATATCATCACTCCATGATGCGACAATAATTATTTTAACAACATTAAAGTCAAGCCAAATTGCATGATCTCCACCAATACTCACATGCCAGATGCCCCTTCTGACAATTCTTGAGCCTTTCACCAACCTCTTAGTTATCAGATATACTCCCCTTTCCCAATCTTGTTCAACATATTAATGAGCAATTTCACATGTATTATCCCAACCTTTACTTGGAGAATCGCGATTATAGCCTCTATTCCTATTTAAATGACCATGATATCACGTTACCATCGCTGACCATGCAACCCACTTTTAACTATCTCACAATGATCAAAACCAGTGTAACATTTTTTCAACCTTAAAGAACTAAACTACAGTTACTAAAGTTAAACTTGGCTGACAATATCATTTCCACAGCCCGTTTGTCACTGAATTGCCCTGTGATGCTAAGATCCTTTGGCTTCTTCTGTAAAACACCCTACTCTCAAAAGCAGATGATCCAAAGAAGATCACACCCAGCTGATCTATCCCACCTACCTCATTCTAGCCCACCAACCCTATTATGCTGTTGCTGCTATCTATCCCATTATTCGCCAGCTCATTTTCATCACCAACCCTCAAGTGCGCTGCAAGCACAACTACTGCTATGGTTCACTGATTCACGGCATTCTTTTTCTCAAGTACTATATCAATGTCCAAAGCTCACATGAACAACCCACAGAGCCATTCCACCAAAATAGATTCACCTTCTTCCCTCGTCATGCCCAACCAGCCCCCGTTGTAGCCCCAAAAGATGAAGATGATGACAACGATGAGAAGCCCTGGCAGCAACCACCCATCCAAAAACCCGCTCCAGTTTCAAATCCCTATACTATCCAGCTCCCATATATGAGATTGGTGAATCTCCCTGATGACAGTGCCATGCGGACATCACATTTTACTATAAAGACAACCATCTTTTGCATGTAGAAACTCAAGTTTCTTTGTTTACAATGACCATTACTCAGTTGGACAAGTATCTACATAAGTTCATCTCTGATTTGAAAGATAATTCTTCCTCATCTGATTGTGATTTTTTTAAAACAAGCATGATTAATTTTTTTTATTTCATTGTTTTATTTTCATTGGTTTGTTGTCTCTGGCCTTGTCTATTATGACTGAATTTGTAAAGGACTTCTTCAACAAATTCATTCCGCCATCTACGCATCATATCATAAGGCGCCACCTTTCAAGGAAGGATTATAGATGACCTTGTTTAAGAATCTAAAATAAAACGATAAAATTGTTACTAATTATGAGGAATTCAACAAGCTAGCAAGTTTCTCTCTAGAACTTGTGGATACCGAGGACATCCATTGCCAAATGTTTAGGAAAACCTTCCTGAACTTCCACCCCAATGGGAGATCAAATTTATGTTGCATTAGTGGTGTTGATATCTAAACTTCCTTACTAGATGGCACAAAATGAATTACAAAGGCGAAAAATAACAACTTCATGAAATATCATATGAGAACTCATATGTTGCATCACTTCACCAAGAGGAGCTCCAGTATTATTTGTCAAGAAGACCGATGGTTCGATAAGAATGTGCATTGACTACAAGACACTCAATAAGAACTCAACAAGGTAACAATAATGAATAAATATCATCTTCCTAAAATTGAAAATCAATTTAATCATTGATGGGAATAAGAGTATTCTCTAAGAATGATTTATGTTTTGGCCAATTTTAGTTGAGAATAAGAGAGGAGGATATTCGAATATTTACATTCTGAATTAGATAAGGGCATTTGAATTTCTAGCCATACCTTTCATACTAGCCAATGCTCATTCCTTATTTATGAATTTGATCACCGAGTGGTTAGGCATTATCTAAACAAGTGTGTCATAATATTTGATGATGACATCTTGATTTATTTCAAAATTGCTGGCAAGAAGAACACTTGAGGGATATATTGAATCTTCTCTGAATCTATAACCTAATATTAAATTATTCAAGTGTGAATTTTAGTTAGACTCAATAGTATTCTTAGGACAAGTAATCATCTAAAAAGGAATCTCAATAGATCCTAAGAAAATCAATGCAATTCAAAATTAGCCTCAAGCTTATCTCTATCACCAAGATCAGAAGTTTCTTAAATTTAACGGACTACTATCATAAATTCATCAAAGGTTTTTCTCAAATTTCAGTATCGCTATCTAACTCAGAAGAATATTCCTTTTATATAGTTACTGAAGTGTAAAACAGCATTTCAACAACTCCTGAACAACTTTACTCCTGCTATAATATTATTTCTCCCTACTGAGGATAAGGACTATCAATTGTACAACAATGTATCTTTGATAGTATTATGGTGCGTCATGACGCAAGGTCCTGCAATAAATTATACATCAAAGCAACTCAAAATCATGAAAAAAACTATCATAAACATAACTTAGAATTAACATCATTATTCTTCCCCTTAAAGATATGGAGACACTGCTTGTATGCAGTCATATGTGAAATTTACACCGATCATCAAAGCCTTAAATATCGTTACATAGAAGGAATTAAATCTTAGAAAGCAGAGAGAGTTAAAAAAAGATTATGATTTATCAATCCAATACCATATAGATAAGATGAACATGGTAGCAAATACCTTAAGTAGAAAATCAGCAAGGAATTTATATGCTTTAACTTCTAGTGATGTTTTGATCCAAGAGATGGAAAAACTAGAGCTAAAAGTCATGACTTCTACAAGAGTTATTCTTAGCTAGATAATGGTAAAACCTTTTTTATTAGAACAAATCAAACCAGCACAAAAAAAGAATGACTAAGAACAATTAGTATCTTTAAATAGTACTGAACTAGGATTGATCCTCATATGTACTAGGAAATTATATATTATAGTTCTATGCTGTGTACCAAATAATTCAAATCTCAAAATCACAATATTGAAGCAAGTACACCATGCAAGGTACTCTGCACCCAAGCAGCAAAAAAAAACTATCAAAACATTAATTTGGTGGTCGAAATTGCACAAGGACAGGAAAATTTTTAGCACAGTGTGAAACTTACAACTTAATTAAGGCTGAACATCAGAAACTTGAAAGCCTACTACAACCCACTCCTAAATGAAAGTAGGAGAGTGTTTCCAGGATGTATGTGGATTTTCCTGCTCCAAATAAGGTTACAACTCAATATGGGTGATTATGGATCAACTTATGAAGGCTCTACTCATTTTCTACCGATTTGACATTCCAGTCCGATAGAAGCTGACAAGGTTATATCTTAGATAGATTGTAAGATTGCACGAGATTTGTACAATTATTGTGTTTGGTCAAGATAGTTGATTCAATTCGATAATCCAAATCTATTGCTTCATTCCATTTACTCTTTCACCTATCTCTTTCAAGAACCTGGCCTTGGATACTTTATTTTCTTCAATAACTTCAAGAAAATATTAAACTCAAGGTGGTTAAACTTAAGTTAGTAAGACAAACCAAACTATATTAGATGGGTGCATATATAAACCAAGGAGTTGGAGATGAAAATTTTGGTAGCAAATATGAAATAATGGCTAACCTAGAACTCAAATACAAGCATACATCAATAAGGATAACCTTTTAAAAGAAACTAAAGCATAAGGCAAGTAAGCAACTTAACAACAAAACACATGCATATATAATATATTATCATTAAATTATTAAAGCAGACTAGATTCATAATCACCCTTTCTAAGTTGAAACTCAAGCATAATTAAAATTAAGAGAAACGATCCCACACTAAATCTTCAATAGACCATGTTTACCAACTTTGTTTTAAGCATATCTCTACACTCAATAACCTCTTACATGTAGACTTTTCTTTTGATAGTTTTCATCAAAGGATGTACTCCACAACATATTGATCATGATATGTTTATCTAGTACAACACTTCCAACCTTAAGGAGGCTAACTAAGGCAAAGTACTGTCTCAATTTCTAAATAATCATGGCTTTTTATCGACCTATTTGTAAGATTTGTCATTCTAATAATTTTCTTTAACAAAAACTTTATGCCATCAAAGTCTTCATTCAATACAGTATCTGAATAGCCATTCAAGCATGCCACTTGATAATTCTATGAGATTATTGAAATATTTTCCAAACTTTGCAATATACTTTTTCTGGATCTGCCAAATGTCCGCCTCATGCTCCCATTACCTGAATATTATCATGCTTGTTGCTTCACATCAAGATTTTTGTATATTCCTGTGAACAATCATCATCTACTTCTTTGCATCAAAATTCTTACGTCATTTTAGTTTTAATTGGTTTACAATCCACACTAGCGTGCAGCCACCTCTTTCATGAGCTCCGTTTTCCTTTTGCCTTCTGGAAGTGAAACGATCAAAGAAGTTGCCCCTATTTATTAGAAGACAGCACTTGCCTGATAGCTTAGTATATGATGTAATATATATGACACATAGAAAACTTCATTTTATAAAATGCTAAGGGGCTTTGTTAAAGATCTTGTTATTGAGTAATATTGCACAGCCCAAAAGTGGGGTTAAACTGAATTTGGCTTACTAGAAATTTAAAAAATTTCAGAGAGAGGTTGAGAATATTTGATAAGTAAATGGAAAATCTTAATAAAGCAATAATAGAAAATTAAACAAAATAAAATACACTACAGATTTATAGTGGTTCAAATCTATCTCAAATTCTACTTTAACTTTTTGAAAATTCATTTTCTTTGGAAATCCACTTGTAATAAAGTAACTCATTCGATAATCCACAAGCAGGTAAAGAAGCCCGTATAATCTCTCATATGCAATCTTTGGAGGCAAAGCTGCCTAGATCACCCTCCATCCCAAAGCTTTGTCTGACTAAAACTAGCATGTCCATCTTGTACAATTCACAAGAGAGTTTAATTGAAAAAAAAAAAATCAGCACAATGTCTTGAAATGAATATCCAAGATCTAGAACTATTTAATAAACTTGAGAAATTTGAAAATTAACTTGAAGTAGCCTTGGAGAAAAGAAAGCAAAAGTTTTCAGATGAAAAGTTATCCAGACAAGCATGCGGCGAGTATTCTTATGTGGAGGAAAGAGGATCCAAATAATGCAATTTTCTCTCTTGTGCTATGAAAATATGCCTAACACTTACCCCTGGACTCTTGAGTACATCCTTGGCTGGTTTCTTTCCCTGCAAAGGTGTCTAGGTTTAATGGGCACTTTAGCCTAGGCATCTGGCTCTGGGCTGGTCAGCCTATGCATCTAGAATGTTAGCCAAGGCACCAAGAAACTAAACTACTCCAAATGTTCTCCAATTTTCTGAAACTTTAAATTATTTAAACCTAAGTCTAATACAAGTACAATCATAATGAAATGAATGGATTAAGCTAAGTGAAGGTAGCAATGCGCCTTCATATTCTAGAAAATCCAAAAGACAAAATATTGAGCTCCTAAATGCAAGCCGATCTTATACAAAGTGATTATATGAGATGAGAAGTCTTTGTTCTTTTGATCTTCTTCACATTTCTATAGGTAGTGGAGCAAGCTTTCTCAAGCCACTGGATCAAGCTTTATCTAGCATTTGGATTAAACTTTTTCTAGCATTTAGATCAAGCACATGATCTAAGTTGGATTTTGATTCATCTAAAGTCTTATCCACTTTGAGCATACTGTACAAAATTCTTTAAATATATATTAGACAAAACTATTAGTTTCACATAAAAATAAAATTAAACTTGCAATCATCAAAACCAAATCAAAAGAGATTATAAATCTGAAACTCGTATTTCAACAATCTCTCCCGTTCACATAATTTGTTTACATAAAAATAACTAGAAACTATGCTAAACTACAAAATAACTAAAACAGTAACTTAAATCACTAAACTTATCTCTTCTTTGAATCATTAAAGAGTAAGAAAAAAAGAGCTAAAATTAAAGATAAAACAAGAAACTAAATAAGACTGATAAAAAATAAAATTTATCATTAAATAACTAAAAAAAGAAAAAGTGGCTAATTAAGCATAGTTCCTCAAATTATGCAAGAAAAAAGCAAAAAATATAATATGAAGTCTCAACCTTAAGTGGAGAAGTATCACTTTCTCATTCCTCATTTCTCCTGTTTAAAGACTTGCTACCTAAAAACAAATAATGATTATAATAAAAAACTCCGCCTGAGTCATCTTCTTTTAAAAGGCATTGTTTCTCTAAAAATCCAAACTTAATTTTTGCATTTACCCAGAGCATGGGTGAAATGTCCTATCTCACCACAAGTGTAGCATACTCTTGAGGCGAGTGGATCTCTTCAAAAAAAATGACTCCATTTATTCACAAGTGATGAATAACTAAGAAAACATAAATACTTGTACTCATTAACTTCGATTCGCATGGATTTGCAGCTAACTTGATTTATTCTTTAAGCCGGTCTATGGTTATTCTCACTGATAACTTCACTTAGCTCGTGTCTATCCTTTGAAGCTAAATCATCAAATTAGTTTTAAAAAGTCAAGTCCCCCTTAATAGATACATTATATACTTTAGTTTTAATTAAAAATTCTTCAATTTCTTATGCTCTTTCTTCAAGATGAAACAAAAAGAATAAAGCTCTTCAAATAGCAATAACACTTCTTCATAAGAAAAATCATTACTTATGTTTGTTTCTTCAGTTTCACTTTTGTAGAACTCTCCAAATCTAAGTAACCCAAAAAAACATTCTTCCAACTATATGTCCTTTTTTTTTGTTCTTCTCATCCTCATGTAGATATTTAAATTTGATGTGTCATTTCTCCTTACATTCAACAAGTAGGAATATTAGAATTATATATGAATGACAAGTAAGAATTCTTACAATTGCTTTCACTGTGGCGATGATAATCCTTATTTTAAAAAAAAATAAAATTTTCTACATGGTTCTTATTTGCTCTTCGTCTTCTAAGCTCTTAACTACTTGAGGAATCTTCAACTATCTCCTTAATTTTCAAGCCAATTACCATCATTGGTGCTCCTTTTTGCAAATTGTACTTAATTGCTCATAAGCTATAAAAGAGCCTAGACGTTAATCTAATAAGTGGGTCTTAAAATCATTAACTTCCATTATAGCTTGAATATTTGAATTTCAATTGATGATAAACTATTAGGAACTTTACTTACCTTCTTCTAGTTAGAAAATGTATTCCAAGTGCATGAAGTTCCATAATCATCTCATATATGCTTTCTGTTTCATCCAAAAGTGTTTGAATTAACAAATTAAATAATTTAGAATAGATTGTTTAATGTCACTCATTCCCTCATATGTAGTTATTAAAGTATCACATATCTCTTTTTTAGTTTTGCATAGCAAAATACACATATAATCTTCTTATTTCAAAACATATTAAAAAAAATTATTGCTTTCATGTTTATTTATTTTCATTCACATCTTCATTTGTACAATTACTATATAAGAAGATAAATTTCTAATAACTTAGTTCAATCAGCACCCACAAATGCTACAAATTGAAGAAAATTTTTCTTTTTAATTTTTCAAAAATCAAAAGCAATTCCACAAACAATGATGGTCAAGTGTAAGAAGCATCAAACCAACACATAAACATTGTCAACTCCACATTGTGTCATTCAATTAGATCTTTACTCTACAAATCGTTAGATCTTTATAGTATACAAAGCCACTCTAATACAACTTGTTGAGTAACATTGACAAACCATTAATAGGGAGTCAAGTTAATTTGCCTTAATAAAAATTAAATAAGAAATTTAACAGAATTTAGAGAGAAAATGAAAATATTTAATAATTGTTTGAAAAACCATATAAAGAAATAAAAATTATGCAAAATAAAAAATAAAGTGCTATAGGTTTATAGTGGCTCATATGTACAACAAATCCTACATCAACTATTTGAAATTCGACTCCTTAGAGAATCCACTCATATAGTCACTTTTTACTAATCCACAAGAAGATAGAGAAGTCCGTACATTCCCTCCTTCGCAAATTTTAACGACACATGCTAAGATCGCTCTCTTTTCCAAAGCTTTGCCGTGATGGACCTTCCGCACCCCTCGGGTACAACCCACAAGAGGTAGGTTTAAATGGAGAAAAAAATCAATGCAGCATCTTGGAATCAATTTCCAAGATCTGGAACTATCTAACAAACTTGATGGAATTTGAAAATTATCTTGAAGTAGCCTCAGGGATGAGAGGAAGAGAAGATTTTATGATAAAAATTGATGGTTTGGAGGCAAGCATGAGAAGGTGTTTAAATTTGGGGGAAAATGATCTAAATGAAGCCATTTCTTCTCTCCTATTATAGAAACATGCATGAAAGTATGTTCCTAGTCATCAAGCACCAGGTGTGATCCACTGCTGATTTCTTTCCATGTGAGTTTGGGCACCTAGATATGGGCTCTCAAACAAGTCAACCTGGGCACCTGGAAGTCTATCTAAGTGCCTATGGGCTAAACTACTCTGAATATTTTCCAATTTTCTTAAGCATTTAGATAATTTAAACTAAGTCAAATATAATTATAATCATAATTAGTTAAACGAAATTATACTAAGTGAAAGCAGCAATTAGTCTTCAAATTCCTAGGAATACATTAGAAAAAAGCCAAAGATAATCCTCAATTTACAATTGCATCCAAAGGTTTGGCCATTCAACTAGTTGATTTTGAATTTATCATATTCTACCATTTATTGTGGTCTCCTCTCAAACCATGCTATGATATCAATTGATAAAGATATTTCATCCAATCAGTACAAGTTCTGGTAGCAAATAAAAAGATCTGATATTCCTTCTATATGATCCAAACCTGTTTATAATGTCATTAGCAAGATATTGAATATTGTAAAAGCTGCGAGAAGTAATGTCTTCATTCCCAAAAATCAAAAGAGCAAGAACTCTAAGAAACTCAATCCACAAAATTAAGCACATAAACAAATTTAAGGACTGTATATGTGTATTGGTTTTACTGCACCTACACGACAACCACACTAGATCATCATATTTATTGCTTAGGAAATGAGGTATTATAAATTATAGTAAGCAAGCCTCACAAAGTCTCTGCAAGTGCTCAAATAAACCACTATCATACAACTAAGAAGACACTTAGCAGCGCTCTTCCAGGGTTAGAGATGTTATTGTACCCAAAAAACCTTTTTCTGGGGTTAAGAAGAGACACTTAGAAGCACCCTTCCAAGGTTAGAGCGAGTTGGGTTTATCCCGATTCAGTTTTCAGCAGTGTGTTCATGACTTCCAATAGCCTTCAAATTTGGATCATCACAACTTGCTCTGCACGGTCAAACAGTCTCTAAACCCAACAAAAATTACATTTGAATTATATTAAAATTCAGTATAATTAAGATGCTTCACCGTCCTAAATGTACAATAAGCATCTGCGCCCCCACTCATTAAAACAACCGGAACCCCCTACAACTGACTTTCCATCAATCACCCCCTACAGTAAAGTGAAAGTAATCGAATAAACGCATCGAAGTAAGCAAACGCACCTTCGTGCCGGCGAATTCTTGGTGGAGCTCCGCCTCAGGAATCATTACGGGCCATTGCTCTCCGGCCTCACGGAACATTTGCTCCGTCTCGAGGTGGCGCCCTCGCTCGAGGATTCGAGCACGGATGTCCTGAGCGGGAGTGCTGCCGGCGTCAATGATCTCCTCAACGCCGTTCACGTACGTGACGGTGATCTGAGGTGGGCTATCGTCCGTTCGTCGCTTCACGACCACCTGACATGCCGGATTCGACTCCCGTGCCTTTCCAGCGTTGCACTGAGCGATGAACTCCATGCACGATGCCATCCGAGAGTCGAGAGCGTTGAATTCGATTTTCACCTTGGATAAAAACTTTAGCATCTTCTCGCGGACTCTGTCCTCGTTGGAGAAGAAGATAAACCCTGAGAGGAAACTTCAGTGATCAACCAACCTCTCGGGATGTAAACGTGATGGCGTACAGATTTGAGCTTGAATTTGATAAATTAACCGTGCTTCAGATTAAGAGATTTTTATAAGCCCGTAAATTTACAATCAAAATAATAAATAAAAATAGAAAAAAAAATAGTATATCAAAATATTGAAAATAATTAAAATTATGAGAAAAATCATTATCAATTAAAATATATAAGTAAGTAAACTATAAATATATATATATAATAAATGTGTATAATCATGTGAATTTTAAAGCAATCTATGTGTGTTCTATATTATTACATTCCTAGCTCATAATCTTTCAAAAGGAAAAAAAAATGTATTTAACCTCTGATTTTCTATAATAATCATATTCAACCAAATTTAATTATTTATATATAAAATACTAAAATTTTATCAACATCAAAAATCAACTTAATAGAAATTTTAATGTAGCACTTGCATTAGATTCATCGCACTAAGAATCATTCAATTATGTAGAGTCCCTAGTTAACATGAGCTTGCCACAACTTAAAAACCTAATTACATGTGAGCTAGATCAAAACTTAAATAATTGAAGGATAACACTTTTTTTTTTAATTGTTACATTACATTTACATAAGATTACATCATCATCATCTCTAGAATGTCTCACAACATTGCAAAAATACCCCAAAACAAAACAACACTCCCTCACACAACACTCAAGCTCACCTATGAAGCCCAATCCCTCGTAAAAATGATTGTCTAACATTGCATAAAGTAGTTTGAGCTTTATGTTATAAATTTGGTATTTATTGTGTATTTCCTGAAATATCTCTTGAATGACGACAAATTTGCATTCCATATTTCTAATATCATTTTAGAGCAAAATATATGCACTCCATCAAAATAAAATGACCATTAAAATATTTAGCTGTAATAATCCTAAGATGTTGTATGACCTAATTAACATTGATCAATATTAAGTATAATCACATTTCTAAAATTTATCTCACATGATTTAGAAGTTAAATAGAATATGCATGCTAACAAATAATACGTATTTAGAGAATTATTAAGTAGATTTGATGATTTTCCAGTTTATATTTTATTTTTTATGATTTATTATTTTTTCTTATATTGATTATTAGAATATAAACTAAAATTTTAAATATGAATAATTTCTATATGTATATTGCACTTATTTTTATACACTATTTGGCCAAATTTCAAAGCTTTTAAACTTCAAACGAGTGAAAAATATATTATGTATAATTTTTTTTTTTTTGTGATTCATATTTATTTAAATTTAAATTAATCAAGTAAATCTTATTAAAACCACAGGTGAGATCATAGCCACTAGATCGACAATTTGATCAAATTATAGGTAACACTTCAATACTACAGAAAGATTACCAACCCTTGGATTTAGATAATCCGATCAAACAATAGATATTAATTATATTGATGTGAAACCAATATTGTGTTGTCACATGGAAATCATATTCTCAAAGTTATCCCATGGTCAACGTACAGTGCTACGTCAATCAAAACTATTACAGCCCGCCTAACTTAGTCAGTTCAAAGCTGTTGCCATCCCCCACAACCCTAATATTGATTCCCTAATTCAAGAATTTTAAAACTTTTGTAATAGCTTAATTATTTAGATTAAATTCAATTTAAATTAAAGCATAACATCTATTCGAGCATTTTAAATATTTATTTAGCCCTTAATTATTCTTGGCTTAGCCTAATTAAGTGATTGGCTGAAGAAGATAAAATTTGGAAATTTAAGTCATGCGGTTAGCCACTTTTAGCTTTTTTTATCCCCATACATTCCCAAGCATAGGAACTTTCATTTTTACCAATTTCCTAATCTATAAGAGAGTTTGGTTTCACATACCTATAAGTAGTTTTAGTTTGAACAATGGTCCATTGTCTAGGGCACCCAACAACCTTCCCATGGAATATTGGACATTGGTACACTCACAAGAACACCCACTACCTCCTCATGTACCCTAGCTAATGTCATTTCCCTTCCTTTTTGAAATGACATCTCACCCTTTTATTCCTGAAATTCGATAGCAACCATTGGTGAATCTATGACCCCAGGGCACTAAAAAACTATTATTTAAGCTGCAGAGATCTCTAGGACTACCTAAATAGCCTCTTAACCTTTGAATTTGCTCTAAGCATCCTCTCATCCACCTCCATGCAATTGCAATTTTTTGTTACTTAAAGGCTATAAAGTTATATTTACTTATGCCCAAAAAATTTTTAACCTGATCCTTAAAAAAAATTCAAGATGGCACCATATTTTGAATAAGCTTAATTAAGCATTGAAATTAGGTTAGCGCACTAAGGTGGCTATTGTGGCAACCTGCCGCTAAGTCAGCATATCTGTGATGACCCACTTAAGTAGTATTAAGTGAAACTCTTAAATATCGATGCGCCTTTTCAGATAATGGTGGAGTTCCTGATAAGAACTCCAAAGTTAAGCGTGCTCAGGTGGGAGCACTCCCAGGATGGGTGATCTGCTGGGAAGTTATCTTCTGAGGGCAAAACCGTGAGGCCTTTCAGGCCAAAGCGGACAATACCTTGGTGCTTAAGAGTTTCGACTGTTACAAATGGTATCAGAGCAAACCAGAGGGTGTCAGATAGGAGCTAAGTATCATACAGGGCAAAGTACCACTTCATGTGAGCAACCTCTTGAACCCATGATGGTTAAGGTGCTATATGGTTGTGGGTACCTCTTGTGCCTGTAGGGGTCACCTCTAGTCCTATCTACCCAATGGATGGTTCTTGGATCTGTGTGTGGATACTGACGAGGACGTCAGTTACTTAAGTTTGGGAGATTGTGATGACCCACTTAAGTAGTATTAAGTGAAACTCTTAAATATCGAGGCGCCTTTTCAGATAACGGTGGAGTTCCTGATAAGAACTCCAAAGTTAAGCGTGCTCAGGTAAGAGCACTCCCAGGATGGGTGACCTGCTGGGAAGTTATCTTCTGAGGGCAAAATCGCGAGGCCTTTCTGGCCAAAGCGGACAATACCTTAGTGCTTAAGAGTTTGGGCTGTTACAATATCTCATCCAGTGTTAGCTACTCACTTCTCAGAATCATATTGAGATTTAGTATAGCAGTGTATTTAAATACGTATAAAATACATACTTCCACATTCATTGCAATATTCAAAAATACTAGAATAATAACAAAAATGTATTCATTATAAAGATAATAATTCTTTTACAAAATCTATTACATACTAACTAAAAATTTAAAACTTAAAGAAAATTAGCATCTAAGTTTTTCCATCATGCATCAACTCCATCTTAAAAACTTGATCTAGAGATTGTCCCTAAATATTCATATATATATATATATATATATATATATATATATATATATATAATATGATGAACCAAAAAAAAGAAAAGAAAAGAAAAAAATTATTTAATTAGACACAAAGGTTTAAGTAAAGTTTATAGGATATCAAAATTTGCATATAATATTAAGCGGCATAATTCTGCATGAGAAGCATAATCAAATATAATATGATATTTAAGTATGATATACTTGCAAAATTATCACGATTATGAATGTAATATATATATTTAAGATATGTGCTCATTCTGAAAAAAAAATGTAATAATATTTAATATATATTATGTTGGATAAAATTATATAATAATCGAGGAGTTAGATATGTCTATATAACTATCTGAGATATGGGTTCCTGACTAATTACATATTTTCCATCAAAAGCTATGTGCAATCTCCTTATTTCTTCAGATATCAACATATTATGGCATAACGTATTATCTGTACAGACTTGAGATCAACCTGAATAAACTTATGATACTTATTTTTTATCATTTATAGTAAGTTTTAAGCACAAAGTCTCATATAAATATATCAAAGTGGGTCAAAACTTAATAGCGATGTAAAAGCTGCAAATTAAATAATTAAATAAAAAAATAATATCCTTCATTTTATTTTAGTAAAAATATCAATATTAATATTACATTAGTTATTTATTTTTATATATTAAAATATAATAATTTTTATTATTATAAGTAATAATATATAAAATGAAAAAAAAATAACTGAATTGAAGTTGTAGAAATTAGAAAATATATATAAAAAAAATGACAGAAATAAAAATTGTAGAAATTATGAAATATATACATATATAGAGAAAAAAATAACATAAATGAAAATTGCAGAAATTAAGAAATATATACATATATAGAAAAAAAAATAATTGAAATAAAAATTGCATAAATTAATAAATATATACATTAATAGAAAAAAAAAAGAAAATGACAGAAATAAAAGTTGTAAAAATTAAAAAATATATACATGTATAGAAAAAAAAAAGAAAATGACATAAATGAATGTTGCATAAATTAGATTATATAAACATATATAAAAAATGATATAAATGAAAATTGCAAAAATTATAAAATATATTTATATATAGAAAAAAAGGATAAATGATAGAAATAAATATTGCAAAAATTAGAAAATATATACATATATAATAAAAAGGAAAATGACATAAATGAAAGTTACAAAAATTAGGAAATATATGCATATATAGAAAAAAGAAAATGACAGAAATAAAAGTTGCAGAAATTACAAAATATACACATATATAAGAAAAAAAGAAAATGACAGAACTTAAATGTGCAGAAATTAGAAAATATATACATATATAAAAAAAAATTAAAGAAATGAAAGTTACAGAAATTAAGAAATATGTATATATATATATATAGAAAAAAAAGAAAATAATATAAATGGAAATATAATAATTATAATAATAATATTAATAATAATAATAATAATAATATCATTATTATTATTATTAAAAGAAGAAGAAGAAAAGAAAAGGATAAAAAATATTTCATCTATTTCTCATTTCTTGCTCTATATTGGAAATGTTGAGGTTTTGCTAGAGGTCGGTGGGAGAAACTAGTAGTAGATGAGGAAAAAGAGGGAGAGATAAAGGGAGAAGAGAGGTGGGGGAAACTAGTAGTGGATGAGAATAAAAAAGGGGGAAATGGGGGGAGAAGAGAGGTGGGTGAAGATGAGAGGATGTGGGGATGTATTTATTAACTTATTTTTTTAATTAATTAATTAAATAAATAAATTTTCTATTTCCTTCATTATTTAGATGTGAACAAATTTTTCAACTTCTTCATAAATGCTTTAAGTGTTCAATTTAGCTTTTCTCTTCCTCTTTATTATCTCTTCTTTCTCTCTCCTCTTTCTCTTTCTACTTTTTCTCTCGTCCATTTCTTTTCCATAAAATAACAAAAATTGACATGAATGTATATCTTGATGAGAAAAATATACTCGCACAAATTTTTTTCAATTTGGAATAATATTTTATTTTTTATTAATTTCTGAAGAAAAAACTTTAAAAATTAATTATGGTCAATCTAGAGCTCTAAATTTGACGAAATTTTTTATGTAGTATTTTTATAATATTTATTAATGCAATAGCACTAAAATTGCTGGATGTGGACTTATGTTTGATTTTCTTAATTTTCTTAAGTGATTAAGGTTAAAGTCTTAATCAAATAGGTTAGGGTTTAACCCTTATCCTTTCCCAATTAAGACCAATTATTTATTTATAGATCAATGATAAATCAATATATAATTGGTGTGTTATTGGTAACAAATCTTAGATTTAGACTAAGTATTAATAATTTGATCAAAATCTTAAGATTCTTATGATAATTTAAGGAATTAAGCTATTTTAATCAATTTAGCTAAATTAAATGTTTAAGATATACATGAGAGGTTCCTTATATTTATACTATTGTTATGAAAAGATAATAATATAAATTTACAAAAAATAGAAAGTAATTAGTGCTAATCAAACCTTAAATTAACACAAATAGATTAGCACTTAATTATAAATCCAATCATTAAAAATTTATGAAACTTGGTAATTGTATTTTAATTATTCATATGAACAATCAAAAACTGAGTTTACTAAATTTGAAAAATCAAAAACTTTAATTTTCACTAATCATGCATTTATAAGACTAAGGCATATTTAAGAATGTATTAATAAAAAATTAAACCACATATTACATGCATTCTATAAGGCAATGACACTTAAATCATGCAATTTAGCTAAGTATACATGCTAATCAACCATAATTAAGTTATGTAATAATTATGCTAAATTAGAAATTTTAACAATCAAAAGTAAAATATTATTTTATATTCTTATTCCTCATGATTTTTTGATCAACTTAATATATAAGATCATAAGGTTTGGATTAGTGGATCAAAAGTTATCAAATTAATTTATTGTGTATTAATTACTTGGGTTTTAATTTCTATTTTATTTTCCAGAAGGAAAATAAATATAGAAATTCTATTTTTATTAAACCGGGGGCCCAAAATCAAAACCATGTGGGTCGAGGTTCGACCTGGCCCGCACTGTTCTTCTTCCATGCACCTCCATCCCCAACAGCCAGCGATTAGGGTAATCGTAAAATTTCGAGGCTCTGGGACACACTAGAGCCACAAACAAAATACATACGCCTTCAGGGTTCTCAGGCACATCCAAAGGACCCTAAATTATAGGCTGGGGAGGACGGGATAATTGGGGTGCTACTCTCCCAAAATCGGGTAAATACCCAATCGAGGGTTTTCATTGTGAGGGGAAATTCTCATCACAAAACCATGCCAGAGCAAGAACTCATTGGCTACACAATCAGTGTAGCTAAATGCCCCAAAACCCTATACTAAGAAGGGCTGAGCACGACCAGATGTATGGGTCCTTACTCGTACCGATTTTTAAAATTTTTAGAAATCGTCCAAGCTAGAGTTATACATTGGGTCAAGCTCAAACTAGCCATGCCCTATCGATTCATTAAGGGTTGATACATGATTGCACAAACAAAGAGGAAGAGACTATGAGTCCACTCGATTCACAGTGGAAGAATAGGGTACCTGGCTTTGACGAAAGGAATGGGTTTGATTAACAACGAGCAATTTACTAGCTGTAGAGCTTTTAGAGAACACTTAGGGGTCCTGAACACCTGGAGAGCCCACTATTAGCAGTTCGCAAGCACCAGAGACACCTAGGGAGCTCGGGAAGACCAGTAATGGCGAACTAAAATTTCTCTTCAATTGAATAATAAGCTATAGGAGGAAATACTGAGGCTATTTATAGCCTCAGTAGAGGTTTGGAAAGGTTCCAGAGCTGAGGGATCGGGCTGGAGGTGGCCTGAGAGCCCGGGTCATTGAGAGCTCTCAGAATTTCCAAATGAGTCCCCTCTGGCCAAGAGGCCCATCTAAGGAGCTCAACTGAAATGAGAAGCTCCTAACGACTATGCTGAGCTGGAATGAGGAGTGGGGGACGGGCCTGGTTATCAAGAATTACAGGGATTCTCCCTGTGGGGCGCGAGCGAGAGCAGGATCCATGACAGCCATCTAATTGATCAACTGATGAAGTGGGACAGCTCTGATCATTAGACAACTAACAGCTGATTGCAGGAGGGAGATCATTTGTTGGATTAGATCCATGGATCCGACGGACGATCGCGACTACTTACAACGGGTGGTTAGATATCGTTCGATCCCATCTTAGAACTGCGGAACGATCAAGATGGTCAGATCTTTTCGAAGGCGTGGACTGATCGATTTGATTCGAGGAAGAAACTGCTCGAATGGTGCCCGCAGTTTCGAAGGCAGCCGACTGTTGGAGGGTAAGATTTCAAATTGAAAATGTTAAGAGCCCTAGAATACAATTAGACCAATTTAATTTAAATTGAATTATAGTTTAAATGATCTCCAAATTTTACCAAACTTTCACCCCAAGCTAATTTGGGGGTGAGGAATTCAAAAATATAATTAGATTTTAATTTTGAGATCAAAATATTTTATGTCTAATTTAGGACATCTAGACTGATCCAAAGGCTAAATTGACTTAGAGATGTCCAATTGACCTCAAAATTTCAGAGTTAGCTTAAATTGATATTTTAAATGCAATGAGATTAGAATTATTACCTGATTAAACTAAGAATTAAATAGATTAACAACCTAAAACTATTACAAAACTTGATAATGTATTGTCTCTTGTGGTAGAGTTAGTATTGGGGCAATTGTTAATACTTATTTTAACTGTTGATAATATTCATCACATTGCAGACTCCAAATGAATAGAACTACTTTCTGTATTAATTTGGTTAAAGGTACAGTTATTTGTAAAAATTCCTTAACAAAATTTTGATAATATCTAGCTAAATCAAGAAAACTGCTGATATATGTCACTGTTTTTGATTGGGGCAATTCTTGAATGACACTTATCTTTTTTTGATCGACCTTATTTTCTTTGGCATCCACTACATGGCCTAAGAAAGCTATAGAGTCCAACCAAAATTCATATTTATAATATTTGGGGTATAACTGATGATGCTATAGAGTTTCTAGAATGGCTCTCAGATGATTTTTATGTTCTTCCTTGTTCTCAAAATAAATTAGAATATTATTGGTGAATACTTTTACAAACATATCCAAAAATGGTCTAAGAATTCTTTGCATTAAGTCTATAAAGACCCACCGCTAGGTTAGCACAGCTAACTAAGTGTTAGGTGCTCACTCCCCATGATCATATCGGGGTTTAGTACAATAGTGTATTTAGAGGTGTATAAAATATACACTTTCACATTTATTGCAATATTCAGAAATACTATAATAATAAATAAAATATATTCATTATAAAGATAATAATTATTTTACAAAATTTGTTACACACTAAGCAAAACTTTAAAACTTAAAGAAAATTAGCATCCAAGTTGCTCCATCATGCATTAGCTCCATCTTAAAGACTTTATCCAGAGATTGTTCCTAAACTGCCATATATATATATATATATATATATATATATATATGTGTGTGTGTGTGTGTGTGTGTGTGTGTGTGTGTGTGTGTGTGTGTGTGTGTGTGGCATGGCAAATCAAGAAAAAGAAAAGAAAAAAAAGATTAAAAATAAATATCTAAGTAAGATTTGTAAGATATCAAAGTTTGCATATAATATTAAATGGCATGATTATGCATGAGAAGCATAATCAAATAAAATGTGATATTTAATTATGATATGCTTGCAAAATTGTCACGATTATGAATGCAATATACATATTTAAGATATGTGCTAATTCTTAAAGAAAATACTGCAATATATAATATTTATTATATTAGACAAAATTACAGAATAATCGATGCGTTAGATACATCTATCTAACTATGAAAAATATGGGTTCTTGACTAACTACACAATCTCATTTGATGGCTATGTGCAGTCTCTTTATTTCTCCAAATATCAGTCAGTCTCAGCCTAACATATTATCTGTACAGATATGAGATCAACTTGAATGAACTAATGATACTTTTTTGATCATTTATTTTAAGTTTTGAGCACAAAATCTTATATAAATATATCAAAGTGAGTCAGAACTTAATTACGATGCAAAAGCTGCAAATGAAATAATTAAATGAAAAAATAATATCCTTCATTTTATTTTAGTAAAAAAATATATCAATATTAATATTATATTGGTTATTTATCTTTATACATTAAAATATAATAATAATTATTATTATAAGTAATAATATATATATATATATATATTAAATGAAAGAAAAATAACTAAATTGAAATTTGCAGAAATTATAAAATATATAAAAAAATGACAGAAATGAAAGTTGCAAAAATTAAGAAATATATGTATATATAGAAAAAAAGAAAATGATATAAATGAAAGTTACAGAAATTAGAATATATATATATATATATATTCAGAAAAAAAATTATAGAAATAAAAGTTGCAAAAAATATGAAATATATATATATATATAAGAAAATGACATAAATAAAAGTTGCAGAAATTAAAAAATATATATATTTAGAAAATAAAAGAAAATTATAGAAATAAAAGTTGCAGAAATTATGAAATATTTATATATATATATATAGAAGAAAAAAATGGCATAAATGAAAGTTGCAGAAATTAGAAAAAAAAAAAAAATATATATATATATAAAAGAAAATGATAGAAATAAATATTGTAGAAATTAAGAAATATATATATATATATATTTATTTATATATAAATGATAGAAATAAAAATTGTGAAAATTAGAATATATATATATATATATATGATAGAAATTAATGTTGTAAAAACTAAGAAATATATACATATATAGAAAAATAAAAAAATGACAGAAATGAAAATTGTAAAAATTAAAAAATATATACATATATAAAAAAAAGAAAATGACAGAAATAAAAGTTGTAGAAATTAGAAAAAAAAAATATATATATATATATATAAAAGAAAATAATAGAAACAAAAATTATAAAAAATTAGAAAATTTAAACATATATAGAAAAAAAGAAAATGATAAGAATGAAAGTTGTTGAAATTAAGAAATATATATATATATAGAAAAAAGGAAATGACAAAAGGAAATATAATAATTATAGTAATAATATTAACAATAATAATAATAATAAAATCATTATTATTATTATTAAAAAAAAAGAAATGAAATGAATATAAAATATTTCATATCTTACTCTATATTGGCATTAATGGGGTTTTAATAGAGGTCGATGGGGAAAATTAGTAGTGGATGAGGAAGAAGATGAAGAGACGGGGGGAGAAGAGAGGTGGGAAAAACTAATAGTGGATGAAGAAGAAGAGAGGGAGATGGATGGAGAAGAGAGATGGGGAAGATGAGAGGATGTGGGGGGTGTGGGTGTATTTATAAACTTTTTTTTTTAATTAATTAAATTTTTTCTCTCCTCCATTATTTAGATGTGAATAAATTTGTCATCTTCTTTATAAATGCTTTAAGTATTCAATTTGGCTTTCTCTTCCTCCTTCTTATCTCTTCTTTCTCTTTCCTATTTCTCTTTTTACTTTCTCTCTCATTCATTTGTTTTACAAAAAATAATGAAACTTGACATGAAAGTGTATCTTGATAAGAAAAACATACTGTGCAAAATATTTTTCAATTTGGAACATCATATTATTTTTTATTAATTTTTGAAGATAAAACTTCAAAATTTAATTATGGTCAATCCGGAACTCTAAATTTGACGAAACTTCTTATGTAGCTTTTTTATAATATTCTTAATTCAATAGCACTAAAATCGTAAAATTTGGACGTGTATTTAATCTTCCTAATTTTCTGAATTTAAATAATTCAAAAAGAAATTCAAGAGTATTTATTATCCAGATTGCTCACAAACTTAAGCATTACAATCACAAAAATTAACTCTATTCAAAAGTATTTTTAGTTTGCCCTAATTTTAAAGTCACTCAAGATCCTATTTTTTGAGTTGGGTTAGTCTTAATTATCCTAGTAATGACTTCAGTCATTACAGCTTTGAGGGTGGTGGTTCACAATTTAAAATTTTTATCAAAGTCTTAAGGCACCCTCTCTAGTGTCCTTGTCATCCACACCCAAGAAGTACTTTAGGTAAACCCAAATTTTATTTCTTTTGTTGAATGTTTGAGATTTGAATCAATATATTATTTTTGTAAGAATTATACAAATGAATATATAAGTGTCATAAACTTTAATTTTTTCTAGAATTATTAATCCCATTTATATACCTATTAAGCCCTAAATTATCATATTAATCTCTCCTCTTGTACTTGATTATTTACTACCTTAAAACTCTAATTTTTAGTCTATATTGATATATGAGATAATTATAATGGCCTTGAGAGTGTAGCATTCCATTCATGATCCATTTAGGGCTTGGATCATAATTAATTCTAAGGGATTTATTCATTTTCATTTTTTTCTTAAACGTTATAACACCTTATTTTAAGAAAAGAAAAATAAGTGTAGAACATTGGGTTTGGTGAAATATTACATCATGGCATGATGGTACAAAATCTAACTTTGAAGACATGATCTTTACCCTGCATCTTCTTTTTTCTAATGAATTAACTACTTAACTATTAATTTAACTAGATAAATAGTATTTATATGCAATTAATTATATTTTAAACTATAGTATTTAAGTTTAATTCGAGCAAGAACTCCACTTTTATGTCCTATTTCAAGGGTAGCCTTAGGCTCACCCTACATTCCATTTTATGTACTTATGACCTTAAGAGCCTTTCCAAAGTTTTGGTATTGATTCAAAAGTTATTAAGTCTAGTATTGGCACTTATTTAAATGAATGATAAGTTGTTATCTACAAAATGGTCATTTGAGGTGAAGACTATTAGTGGTGTACTCTTAGCCTTTAATTGTCTAAGATATATCTTTAACTTACTCTAATTCTTGATGTGATATTTCTAGATTTATATATAATACGTTGAGTGTAAAAATTATTGGATTTAAACCTTATGTATAATAAATATTAGATTTTTCTTAACATTGGTCTTTTTAAAAAGGACTAGCCTTTGTAGCACTCATTACCACCTTGTCTTATGGGCATGTTAAATTTAATTTTCCCTTGAGTGAACTCCAATCAATGCCTTGCAACTTACACTAAGCCATTAATGATATAATAGAACTATAAAGTTTTAATTTTTAAAAATTTAAATTTATGTATCTAAGAGATTTAGAGGATCTAAAGATCAAGACACATAAACTTTTGCTACAAAATCTAATTGGAATAATCTTAAAAAAATTGTAATAATCATAGTGTTGTTACCCTATAAGTAGTAGTATAATAAACTCCATTTCACTTCTAGTACTCTTATAATATTATTAAGAGCATGCACCTCAAGTTTGGAGCAATTTGGAGATCATTTGAGATTTTCAAACATTAATGACTTTCCTAATAATTCTGAGAATGCCTATGTTATTTAGACCTCATAATCAAAATTGGAGTTTACCATTAAACTCATTACCCCCAAATTAGCTAGGGGCGGTTGAAATAACCCAAAGTTGTTACCCAACTTTATTTTAGGTTAATTGTATCTTAATTAAGTTCATCAAGCCGTTAGACCCAATCCCCGAAGATTTGGTGCGATTTGGAGCCAAATCAAATATTTTGGATTATTTTAAATATTTAATTAACTAGGAAATTAAGGTTTTTAATTTGACATTAAAATCGAAATCTGACTTCTCCGTTGCGATCATCACCCCCAAATTAGCTAGGGGTGATATTTTGGACGCGTTTACAAGTCGTCGAATTTTAGCTTATATTAAATAACCTAGAAAAATGGGATAATTAAATAATCGTCAAAATCAAAATCTAACTTCGCCGTTGAATTCCTCACCCCCAAATTAGCTTGAGGTGAATTTTTGGGATTTTTCGGAGCGCGTTTCTAAATCTGAATTTTTAAATAAATAAAGAAATAAAAAATTATTTATTTCTAATTCTTTTCCTATTTTTTTATTCTTATTTTCCTACCTGGCTTCCTCTCTTACCCCCATTCGGCACCCCATCTCCTTTGCACGCAAAAAGGCAGAGGACTCCCATGCCTCCCCTCTCCCTTAGGCCATACCTTCACCTCTCCTCTTCTCTCCTTTAAGAAGAATCTCAAATCCTTCATCCTCTCCATTTGCAAAATCTGAGAGCTCCTCTCCTCTTTTCTCCCATTGTTGAGCTTGGTGCTGAAGAAGAAAAAGAAGAAGAAGTTCCTCTAAGCTATCCAAGTCTTTTTTCTCCATTTTTTGTAAGGCTAAGGTACTCATTTGCTCCCCTTCCTTATCTACTTCATATTGCTATCATGCTGTTTTGTATCTTTAGAAGATCTATAATTGTATTTCGAAGTCATTGAGGTTCATTAAAGCATCATATTATTTTGAAAATCGCATGCTCTATTTTTCATCCATTTTGTATACCCAAACCTTTAGCCCCATCATTCGTATAGTTAGAATAATCCGTTTGTGCCGATTTTAATATTAATGGAAAGGTATCGGAAAGGCCTTTCCATTGATATATGACACCGCTCATAAAATACTCTAGATTGTGAGTATTTGAGCTCAAAATGTGACCATTGACGGTTTTCACACAGGCAAAATCACCGTCGGGCGCTACAATGGACTGCAGCATCATTTTGGGAAAAGTCATATGAAATTAATAAATAAACTAATTGAACAATAACCCGCAAGTTAGACCACTGCAGCGTCATTTCGGGGAAAACTATAGTAAATCAAGAGAAAAATTAATTAAATAGTAACCCGCCAGTTGAACCGTTGCAGTGCGCCATAGCGGGCCGCAGCGTCATTTCTAGACAACTTTATGAAACCAGAAGAAAAATTAATTGAACAGTTTTTCTGCAAGTTGATCCGCCACAGCATGCCGCAGCGCCTGCAAGCGCTGCAGTGCGTGGTAGCATCCATCTCTCAGATTGGTCCTGTCGTAGCGCGCCGCAGCATCAAAAGCGCTGTAGCGCACCACAACATCATTTTCTGCCGTCGCGCGCCACAGCGCGTCGTAGCGCCCAGAATTTTTTGAAAATGCGCAAAATTAGCTGAAATGACCAAAACTTCACTGTTTTTGCATTTTAAGGTCCCTAGAACCCTAATGGGACTGAATTATATCAAATTTGAATCTATTTTAGTTAAAATTGGGCATTGCATAAAATTTTATGGGAAAATTAAATTTGAAAGATATCCTTTATAACATGCTCTTAAAATCTCTTATAAAATTTTGTGCAAAATATTAAAAAGTAGGATCCTTGAATGCTTGTGTTGGCTAAGTAGATCTTAATAATTAAATTGTATGAAACCTAAGTCTTTTAAAATTATAATCAAGTGCTAACTCATTTAGTTGGATTTAGAATTTGGTTAGCCTTAATTACCTTCTACTTTATGTCATCTTACATTCCTATGCTTTCATGATTTTAGGATATATGCTAGAGAACTTTAACATTTAATTAGACACCTAATTATGCTTAGTTGACATTAAACTATAATGGAACTTGAGAACTTGATTAAGTAGATTATACTTAATTTAAATCTAAAAGTTGACATTAATAATACACCAATAATACATTGATTTGTCATTGATCTTTAAATCAACCAATGGTCTTAATTTTGGTAAGGCTAGGGGTTAAACCCTAACTTGTCTTGATTAAGATCTAAATCTTAATCACCTTAATCAATTAACTTGATTGTAAGATAATTCAATTGACATTATTCCAATAATGCATATGACTTGATATTGATCTTAAATCATTGAATTAGAAGTGCTAAGGTTAATATTAAATATGTGTGATTGAATCATCTGAATTTAAGCTTTAAATTTTTGATTTTCTTTTATATAAGACTATTAGCATAAGATGAATAATAAAATTGTAATAATGTAAAAAATGATCTAACTCTAATAAGATCTTTAATTTTATCTCATGATTATAGAATATAAAAGGAACAGATGGTGTTTAATCATCTGATCTGATTACTTTAATCCAAGTCTAAATAAGTAAACCTTGAATGTTAGCCTAAGAGGTAGAAAAGTAAGATCTCAAGGGTCTTACTATAGGATCATTCTTAAATGCTTAAAGACCTTAAATATTGATACATTGAGATAGGAAGAACTTGCAACTTATTGAGGTAGAAACTTAGAAGATCCTTTTATAACTTTAGAAGTTGAACTTGATACCTTGTGGTAAGAATCACCTAAAGCACTTAGAATGGAACCTCTCCCTTACGGTAGAAATCAACTTTGAGTGATCTCTTTTGATCACATCCTTGGAGCCTTGTGTAGGACTCACCCATTTAGAGTAAATATTAATAACTTTGATAAATCCTTATTAATTAAATTGAATCTTCTGAACCCAAATTATTGGTGGGGTATAGTAGGATATACCCATAGTATTGAATTATTTTAGTAGTATTCAGGATTGGTTGATTCACTTTAATGTGGACTTATAACCAGGTGCTATCCCAAGAGAATAGACGAATACAGTCTCGTTATAGTAAATCTTCCAAGACTAAGAGCGTTACAATTAGTGAACAAGATCCTTAGTTTGAGATATAAACTGTGATCGGATTCTGCCTCTTATTGTAGTGCGCTTCGATAAGTGCAATTTAAGCAAACAAAGTATCTCAAGTCATTTTGCATAGAACACTAAGTATGCTTATAATTAGGTTATTTAACGACTTAGCTTGAGATATAAATTGTGACCGGGTTCTGCCTCCTATCAAAGTGCGCTTCGATAAATGCAGTTTAAAACAAGCTAAGGGTTAAATCCACCTTTCTTGGGAACATGATAAATATGGATATACAACCTTCCCAACTAATGATTTTTAAGTAAACTCTCAACTTTAACCAATCATCGAATTAGAATATAAGAGTCAGAATCCTTCATTTTGATAGGATTCTATAGAATGGAGACCTTGAATTTGTTATCGGATTTCAAAGTATTATTTTTTATATTTTTGGATTTATCTCATGTAGCTTAGAAGCATGAGCATGAGCATAAGCATGATGTTTGAGTATCAGTGATGATTTATGGGTTACGGAATATTGCATACATTGACTGGGAAATTTCAGGATGCATCGGCATCGCAGTTCCCAACTAGATATATATATACATTGGACTGTACGACTCATAGCTGCTTAGTGATATTTCAGTTGCATATCAGAAGCATACAGTATTGTGGCATAAAGTATAGTTTTACATGCTACTACTCAGTTTCAGATCCATTACTATTTTTTGTTACTTTCAGTATTTAGTTTTTAGTACATGTTTACTTTACTTTACTTTACTTCAATTTTGTATAATTTTATACTTTCAGTTACTTTATAATTTTTCCTGTAAAATTAGTTATATTATGTAAATGTTAAATGAATAACTAGAACTATTTAGATTAATTTCGATGTGTTAGACTTATTGTCTAATACGGGGTACTTTTGGGATCTAGCAATTTGCTAGATCTTGAGCAGTATATTGAGTAAGGTCAGGAGGACACCCAGGATATTCAGAAGGAGCCCGTGGAGCACTAGTGGACTCTTCTTCAGCTATACTTTTTTGCTTAGTTTATTTCAGTTCAGTACTTGGCTTTTATTTCTATATTTCAGTAAATTATTTGTAATAATTCTAGATGTATTTATTTTTCTTTTCTGAGATGAATATTTTATACAGCTTCTATGATGAATATTTCTGAATAACTACTTAGCTTTCACACTCTATTATATACTACTTATACTTAGTATTGTGATGTGATCAGTATACTGGAAATATTGATATTATATATATATATACTAGATTTCTCATGTATTTTATATCTAATGTATGTATTGGTTTAATACTTAGGATAAGAATACTACTATTATCTTAAGTATTAGCTCTCAACCTTCTTTGAGGTTGAGTCAGCAGCCCTTCAGATGGGTTTGGTTTCAACTGTTCGGGGAAACGAGATATTCCTCCTCGAGTGGCGCATCACTCCGCTACCAAATTTGATTATTATTATCTCTCTTGCACGCGGCGACGGAGCGGGGCGCTACAGTGGTACTTTTGGAATGTTTGAAAATTGTCAAATTTTCCCTTATTATTTTAATAATATTTAAATACTTAAAAATTTAGATAATTAAATTGACATCAAATTAAAAATTCAATTATATTTTTGAGTTCCTTACCCCTCAAATTAGTAAGGGTAAATTTTTAGGATTTTTTAGAGTTCATTTGATTATTTAATTTTAAGTAATTAATTTTGTATGATTTATTTATTAATTAATATATTTACATTAATTTAATTTATATAATAAATATAAATCCTAATGACTATTTCTAAATGGCGGGGATCCCGTGCGTGAGGCCAAGGCATGGGAAGGTGGGATCTATGAATCATGTTCGCTCCACAATTTTGAGGTTTGATCCTACAGATGTGGTGCGCCTAAAAGATCTGGCCTTCAGGTCGAGCCTCTGATCCGATGGCTGAGGATCACGGACTGTAATCCATATCTTCAGCTCTGTTGCGTAGGCGCATGATGCCCTGCTGTGCTACGACACCCCCTCTCCGAGCCCTATCCACCTCAATTCCTTTCTTAATTATCTCATCTCACACCTTTCCCTTTAGCCTCATCTTCTGGGAACTCGCCAAGGCACCGGAGTTGTTGTCACCACTGATCAAGTCAACCATAATCCTGACAAAACCACCGACCTATGAACGCCTCCAGGTACGCACCCCCATCTCCTCTCCTAAAATTGAATGTCCCTAAACCTATTTCGTGCTGATTATTGTCGATCCAAGCTTAGATCGAGCTCGATCGAGCCCGACCAACCTCGGATTAAGCGACTTATCCACAGGAGTTAGCTGAATGTGCTCGGGTCTGCCTTGTGTGACCTAGGACATCACCGTATCAGCAGCTCCGTCGACCCCACGAACCATTCTTTGGTACGTTCGGCCGGCCTTGGCTAGGGCTTCACGCCGTTGTGCAGGATGCGCTGGGGTACCTCCGGAGTCGGCCAAAAAATTGAACCATAGTCGCAGTTCTACGGGTCTCTATAAGGACAATGCGGTTTGCACCGGGAGCTCCACGGTTCGAGTAACCCTGCTGGACCAGGCCGGACCATCCGCTAAACCGCGCTGTCAGTCCCTCTTCCCTGTGGGTCCCGCGTAAACATGCGTCGCCCGTTTGGGCTGATGGGTGTCGAGGCGGTGGGCACCGTATTCTATGCCACGTCTAATTTTGTGCTCGTTCTATTTTTTGTGCTGTCTAGTATTCTGTGCTAATGATTAATGTGTTATATTTAATGATTAAATAATTACTTAAATGCAAATTTTATTTTAGCCATAACTTTAATAATACATATTTAAATAACACAAAATTAGATATTATTTTGATCAAGAAAATAAGACAAATACATTGGTATAATCTAATTTAGGATTTGAATCATATTTTCTTAATCACTTCTTAACCCTAATTAAAAGTTTTGAAAACTTTAAAAATCCAATGTTATCCAATTTTGACCTAATTAGTGTCATTCTTTTCCTTATATTATAAGGATTGCATATTTACAATTATCATTTTATTTGGATAATAATTGGAAATTTTAGATATTTGGCTCCTTAATTAATATAATTTTGTAATTTATTAACTTCTTAATAGGTTTGTTTTAGGCTTTTAAACCCTAGGACATCAATTATGTTTTATTTAATTTGATTCTTATGTCATTTCAAATGTGTGTTTGAAACTTGAATTATCATAGTTTAAATATTTATGTGTTTAACAAAATCATGATTGAACCCTCAATTTTAAGAGAGATATCATAGGATTGGTTTATTAACCTTAAGTTGCTTGTGATCTTAAAAGTTTGATAATACTCCTATTTGGTATAGTTAGCCTTAGCACTTGTTTAATTTTAGAATATGAATTTAACAGAACTAGTGCCCAACAATTAGAATGGATCTTAGCACACATTCTCTTTAACTCTTTGCCCTCATTTTAGCTCTCTAGTAATTGATTAGAAGTCCTATAGCTCTCTAATATTAGTTAGATATCCTATTAGCTTCCATAACCCACATCCTTTAGTAAACTGGGGCTTGTAACTTATAACTAGTCCTCATCCATATACTTAGACCTCTTTTATTAATTGCTCTTAGTTAGTTTAGAGATGGATTATTATAAATACTTTCAATTGCAAGTTAGTTAGATAAATTTAGTAAGTAAACCCTTAACTCTCATTTCCTCAAGTATAATAATTTATTAGTCTTGCCTTTCTCTACTAGTTCCATAGACCTTGAATCTAGTAACTTATATTGATTATGTGGTTTAGGATAAGTGTAGGATTAGTTTTATTTTGCATTAATATACTTATAAATTATTTTATCATTTCATAAACTTAAATCAGTTTACTATTTTCCAAAACTCAAATTACTTATAGGATTACTTAAAATTGAGTTAGAGATCAATATTTATACGTCAATTGTGAGCTTAATTAGCTCCAATCATTAAGTTAGATAATTAAATATTAGATAACTTTGGATATCACATAGTTTACAATTATTTAAATAATTTGAATGCTTACTTTGCTTTGAGGCTACAACCTTGAACATACATATAAGATATTGTGCATAAATAAAACATTCATAATAAAACATACAGATTTCTTGGTGATGGCCAAGGCAGGCTTAGAGAGGATATAAGGATACCTCACATATCATAGAAGAGGAATGTGAGTGTTTATTTTCTATGAGATCCTGCTTTTCTTACTAAATAGGCAGACATGCTTAACTTCTCGCTCGTTCTGTAACTTTGCTCGTAGAATGAAAAAACATCAAATAACTTCAACAAATTAAATATTTGGGTTATCACAATCTTATTAATCGTGAGAACTCGTCATAGCTCTCGAGCTATGCTTACTTTTCTTAGTAGGCTAAGGTTCTTCTTACTTTACTTTGCACTTTCATTTGATGTAATGTGCTTTACTTACTTATAGTTTCATAGTCATGCAATGTATGTTGCTTTGATTATATTTTATGCTTCACTGTTTTAGCTTTCTTTATTTAGCATAATATTAATTGAACATATCCATGTATTCATTTTATATTTTCATATTTTCATATGCACATTAGTAATTTCTAGCCTTATTAGGATATTTTTCCCTTGTTGCAGGCTAGAGTAAACCTACATGTGAGTTTTTACTCCTTTTCTTACTATCTTTTTTCAGTTATACTTTACCTTACTTTGATGTTTGATATGCTCTGATGTAAAATTTAATTGTAAATAAGCATATATGATATCTAACTAAATTGTAATTAAAAAAAATTAGCCAATCTTAAAATATACTTAGACTTTTTAGTCTAATCATTTATTTTCTTTCTTTTTTTGTTGTGTCCTACCATATTTTATAATCCAAAAATATGGTAGATCAGGATCACTTTTAGGGTAGTAAAGCTGGACCTTGTTATGAACCCTAGTTGCATTTGAAGAAATTTTGCTATCGCATTGCTTTTATGTGAGAGAGAGACTTTATTTCATTTACTCTATAAATTTCAAGTTTGTAATAATTTAATTTCTATAATATTATTATTTTATTTTGTGATGAATTTACTTTCATATAAACAATTTGCTTTGGATAGTGGATAGAATACAATTTTTACTTGCATATTTTCTTGCTTTTCCTACCTCATCTCTTAACTTTGCACCATCACAAAGTTTCTTGGCCACACAACACTCAATAGTTGTGTTAGTTTCCTTCCAACCCGGTGTTAAGTGCTGTGGTAGCGCTAAAACATTGGATTGGGTTCACGATCTGATATTGGGGTTGTTACAAAACCCAAAATCTATGCTTGGCAATTATAAGCCTTTTAGATATAAAGTTTAAAAGTGTGGCAACTTGGAATCAAATTAACAGCTCTAATATCAACTATGATGACTCAAGGACCTTATTATATAGTATTTAAGCAAAAAAAATGAAAATCAAACTTACATTCAATACAACAAAATAAAATATTCCAAAATATATGCATTTAGAGCTGCAAGTGTAATATAACAAGTTTGAATTAATTAAAAATAAATACATAAAATTATATAATTATAACATGAGTAATATCATTAATTCTTAGTTTGCTGGGATTAATCTACCATATTCCTCACTGGGTTTAATCAGCTCCCAAGTACCATAGTCCAACATATGAAATATATAAGAAAATTGAATCTAATTAAAATGATTTAAGCCCTTGGATATTTAGTAATTTAAAATTAAATTTAGAAATAAAAATAAAATATGGCTGATCTCAATGCAAAAGAGTGAAATATAAAGTATCTCTTAGCATGAAATTAAGGGGATTGTTTGTTATATATGTCTCCATGGACAAATGATTAATTTACAATGAGTCTGATTACAAAAGCTACTATTAATAGTGATGTCTTTGCTTAATTTAAATCACAAGTGGCCAATAAAGTATGTGGGATAACTCATATTAGTGGAACTACAACAACTTTCCATGTCACCTAAGTATGTAGTTTTATACATCAAATTCAATGTCTCATGTATCATTGGCAAAAGAAGCTAACTCATATGTCAAACTTATGTAATATCATAAAAAAAATGCAGCAAAAATTAGACTTGATGTTATTTTCACATCTTATTTTAGCTTGGATTTTATAAGATGTAGATACTCAATTTAGATGATATTATATAACATCATATATGTCATGATTGCTTGGTTTCTAAAAGTATTATATTATACTTGTCTCTACTCTCCTTATGGGTTTAGATCAAGTATTTCTTATCTCCCCATGGATAATGGCCATTCTAAATATCTTAATATATTCAAAATATTCATTATTGTGGAATTATTTATTTCTTACTTTAGCCATCTTAATTTAGTGCATAACATACATGTCATATGAGTATGAAGCAAACAAATTCCAATGCAAGAACAATTATAGAGTGCAATTATGCAATGAATTAATGCTACTAAAAAGTAACTATAATGGATATAGTGCAACTCACATGGTAATAAATACTAGTAGTAGTAACATATTTAATTACAAATTCAAAATATACGCATACCTATTTTTATAAGGATAAAAAAGCACAATAGCTTTAACAATTAAAAAATTGTACTTTATTCATGGTTTGGATTATTAATACTTTGCATGCTATTTATAATTTTTTATACCCTTATTCTCATAAGGCTCATTTTACTCTTTCCTTAATCAAGCTTTAATCCTTCAAATTATGTGAATTTTTATGCATGAATTTTCCATTGGGCTTACAAGTTCTTAGATTACATTAAAGTGAAGCATGTTAATCAAAATCACATAGTATTATGGGTGTGAAGCTCTTAATTCATCACACAAGTACTAAGCTATTCATGGAGTAAAGTGACCCTTTTAGTTCAAGTGGGCTCATGGGTTGAATTAGATTATACTTAAATAAAATTAAGAATATAAGTAGGTTTATTTTTAACATTTATGGTTGTAAATAATGTTTTGAATATTTAATTGTGCCAATTAGAAGGCTTAGGAAGGTGATCCTACTAGGTGTGTCTAAGCATACATTTATGGGCCCTATGGCCTTAAGGACTTGGATGAGATTGAGTATTAGTGTCTCATGCTTATGTATGACTTTAATTAGAATTATTGAATAATTAAATACAAAAAAATAATGGTTATCTTATCTAAATTAATATATAAATCATATAAGGTGAATGGAATGACCTTGGCTAGCATTGCTTACTAGCTAAGTTCCATGCTCGCCTATACAACTAAATGGTGTAAGCTTTTATAGAAGTAGCTCTAAAGCACTCATATAGACATCATTAGACCATTCTCGGGGTTTGATTCAACATATATGCCAAGTATAAGAGCTAAGTTCATCAGACAACGCAAGTGGTTAAAGGCTAAATCTTTTCATTATGAGTCATAGGTTGTCACTTACTTGATTAAACAAAGGTTTAATATTATAGATTTATTAATAATATTAAGATATGTGAATAATTAATTTAAAAATAGCAGGGTACAAGATTTTATCAAGGATGCATGTGCATGAGTTTAGTTAGACCAAAGGTGATGCACAAGGGTAAAATGAGGGGAGGTGCTTAGATCTAAGTGAGTGTGAACTTTAAATGGTAAGATGTAATAATTTTAAAATCAAATGTACTATATGGTAATATTTGTGAGCTTAAAATTAGTTAATTTCATAAGCCTTGGCCATCATAGAACCTCAGATAGCAAATAGGTTCATCAGGGGCTCAACTTAGCATATAAGGAGAAGTTAACTTCTTGAATATGAAGATTCCTATTCCAAGCTTAATCTCAAACTAAAAATTGCATCCACATCCTAATGGACCCATTTGAACTATCAAATAGTGACATGGACTTTGTGAGAAGCTTGCGTAGTTTAATCCCTTAAACATATGCACATGTTAACCAAAGCTAAGTGTGGAGAGGGCATACTTGTTGATCAAGCATGTCATGCCAAATCTCAAGCTCAAAACAACTTAGACAATTTTTATAAATCCTTTTATTCTGGGCTAAGTTTAGCTAGGGAATAGTTGATTACATCCAAAAGCACACCTACCAACTTTGTCTTGACTTAGGTTTGGCTTGAGTTAGCCATAATCAAGCCTAAACCAAACTTGGCAAGGAGGAAATAACATTCTAGATAAATCACGAGAAAATTGTTAGAGTTATTTATACCTTTATGGGAGTTGGCTTAAATTAGGTACCAAGATGTATAGGAGATCATGAGTATTGTAGCTAGTATAAGATTAGCTAGATCGAACCACCACAGTATAAGATGTGTAGCTCAAAGATTATAGGTTCTAAAAGAGCTTATTTTCTAAATTTTAGCTTCTATATCCAAGGGTAGGTACCTAATGAGATTGAACCTTCAAAAAAACCAAAGAGGGGGGTGTAAGAAAGGAGTGTAAGAATTTAAGTGTCCTAAAGTGAACCCAATTGGCCAAAACATGCAAAATAGTAAGAGGTGACTAGTTTAGAGTGGAGAGAGGAGAGGGGAGAAAGAGTTACTGAAACATGCTAGATTTGGGGATGAGGGACTTAGAGAGCAATAAGGTTTGCATCCTGGAGTTGATGGGGTTAAAATAAACCCTTTTGGATGCACTTATGGTGCTTAGTCAATAAATTAAGAGCCAAGATTGGGTCAATCTTCATGAATGGTGGGATCTAAACCTTGCAGATAATGATTGGGAGGCTGGGAAAAGCGCAGATGTTGGGATGATCGTGATGGTCACAATGGTGCCCTCAATGTGTCAAGAAATGGGCAAAAAGAGGAATCGAAAGAGTTTTATTGGTGAGATTAATGAGGTTGATATTTGGTTTAGAAAAGCAATGTTTTATGGGATAAAATTGGTATGGAAATGTAGCCCAAGAATATTAAATCAATAGATACGTGCTGCCCCGTGAATGGAAAATTGCATTGAAAGAATTTTGCAAAGAATTTTACAAATTAGGCCACAAAATGTTTTAACAACTTATCTAAATTAAGGATGAATCAGTCCTTGATTCAAGCTCAATTGTGTTCCTCTCATCCTTGCACCCCATTTTGAATATTGCAACATCAAAATCAAGCTCTGGAATTGAAAATGAAAAAACTTAGAAATTTTGCATGCTTGTTAGTGCCTAGTGAGAATACAATACAATAGCAACAAGCTGGGTCGGGCTAGTCGAGTCTAATGGTCAACAACTAGTTGTAACCTAGATTAATGATGGCTGGGTCGGGCCAGCCGAGTCTAATGGTCAACAACTAGTTGTGACCTAGATTAATGATGGCTGGGTCTTCGTCTCGTTGAATGATTAGATCTCGACGTCATATTACATATGCAAATTCAACGGTGGAGATCAATTTCGCGTTAAATAAAAAAAAATCACGTGAGTAATCAATGTCGTTATATCAGATTATCGGTCTGATGGCATAGATTATTCCCACAAGTTGATCCATTGTCATCAAATGGAAGTTGTGGATCCAACGACTGATTATTCCCACTAGTCGAACGCAAATCATCGTCAGATCGAAGGCGTCATTCCGACAGCTGGATTCACTATCGCTAATTTGCCATCGGATTGGATCCGCGAACTCGACGATGGATATTTAACCCACAATTCTATTGTCAGGCTATATATGTCAAATGACGATGGATATTTCATTGAAAAAATTGATTTTAATTAAATGGGATCATTATGAAAATATATATATATATATATATATATATATATATATATATATATATATATATATATATATATATATATATATATATATATATATATATATATATATATATATATAATACGGTATGTATTTTGTGATGCTTTCTTTTTGTTTTAACTTGAGAATTTATAAAATTTGAATACATGTTATATTTTGGTATAGTGAATCCAATGTTATCAAATTTTTTAGTTTTGAGGTGCAATTTCTTAAAGCAATTTTAATTTATTTTAATTTTAAAGCCTAATTTAAAAAATTAATCAGGTAAATCTATAACTCCCAATGATCTCAAATTTAGCTAGTAGTACTATTAAAATATATTATCTAATGGTACACTAGAATTAATTTTGCTCAAAGTCATTTGAGAAAAAAAAATCATGATAATTAACTTAGGATTAATTCGCTCAATTAAGCTCATTTAAATGACAACAATCTTGAGTTATTATAAAAAAAATTAGTTTATCTAATGAAACTAAAAAATTATTCTTAATACTCAAAAATTTTAGACCACACATGAAAGCCTTCACAATATAAAATATATAAATTATTAATAAATATATATTATTTTGTAAAAATATAACATTAAAATTATACAAACCTTTTAAATATAATGTTTTTGATATAAATAAAATAATAATATTTGATAATTAAAGTTAATTTTTTAGAACTAAATAATAAAAAATTTTCACTATTATATTTAATTTTAAATTTGAAGTAATTGTGCTTAAATCTATTATCTTGTAATATTATATATTTTTTATTATAAAATATTTGTGAAAGAATGATTGTGTAGTAATCAACTTATTGTAGTATGTTCTTAAAAATATGTCCATAGTGATGAGAATGCACAATGAAGAAATAAAATGAAATGTCATGTCCACTAAAAATGGGCTAATGATTTGTGTTTGTGGCTCACTAGTTGATATATAGATTTTACTTGCGAGCAACTATCAATAGGTAATTGAATACTAATATAAGTATCTGCACTTAGTTTTTCAGTGAGGCAATGGACAAAAAAGTCTTATATGGTAACCATCAATATTGTACTAGTGATAAATGCTATACTTGATTTATATTAGATACTTGTATACTGCATGCCCCCATTCTTATACAACTTATCATAGTTACTTCAGTATATATCACAACTTCAGGTATGCACATTTGTGATGTACCTTATTCACTTACTACATTTAACAACTTTATATTAGTTTCTATGTACTCCAATCTAATTGACAATAATATTTTTTAAGAGATGAGATTTCATAGACAATATGACTTAATTATCTAGTAAGTAATGAGTTATTATCTTTTAACTTTTTATTTATAGTTAGATTTTATTGTTGTATGAAATAAATGATGATGAGAATCACTATTCATATTTACTTTGTCCAACTCTACAATATAGTTTGAAATTTTATTTTGGACATTTTATTCATAATATTTATTAGTGGATGGGATTATATATATATATTTGGTTCTTATTCATTTTCCTTTACATAATCTTGAGGATGCTGGACTAAATGTTTCTAGAAGCTTCAACACTTTAGAGGAAGAAGATTTTAAAATAAAGAAGAAATTTTAAAATGAAGATGAAACATAATAAGTGCTAGTGTTTTTTAATAATAGTAATAATAAGAAAAAAAATCATATTAAGCTACTATGGGATGTTACTATAGAGATTGTGATATTCTAATAGAAATGCAAAAAAGCATTTATCATTGATTTGAAAAACTTTTAATTGATTTTGATTATCAAATGTGAGATCTTTTCTAAAGGACCACATTTGTATTTTAAATTATTCATTTTGAGGAGATTCACATTGAAGAAATATATTTTAGTGGCACATCTTGCAACTTTGGGCAGATAAATATGTTGTCTTGATAAAACTATTTTGTCATGATCGGAAGAGGATCGGTTCTTTTGACCAAGCCTCGAGAGAATTATTGCTTGTATTATCATTCAAAATCTCACCTCTTAATGGAAGATTGATAACTACAATTTTATTTCAAAAAACCCTAATTGAACTTTATGGAATTTCATTATAAATGTCATCACTTAGGATGATTTATTGAAAAAGGGAAAGTATATCCTATTATATCAATCTAACAACTCCACACTTTGGTAATTATGTTAGAGGTTTCCATTACCTATTTATCATTAAATCATCCCACAATCACTTTAAATGATATTAAAGAGTAATGAATTATTCATCTAGGGACTCTTTGGTATAAAGAAATCTTGAGAAATATGACATTGTAAATTGTAGAAGTATTGATATCCCACCATATGACATTGTAAATTCATGTCAACCAAAATATACATTGAATTTAGTCAATGGCTTGATAAGTAGATGCTTTAGAGCAACCCCTTTGACACATCTACTAGCAAGATTAGTTGACAAACATAATATTTACAAAAAATAATATTGTGAAACCAAATCTCATATTAGCCAACCCTTTCCAAATGTTCTATTTTGTCAATAATTATGCCCATGATGGCATAATGATGCTTGCAATGTAGGAAAATATAAATTGGGAATTTATCTTAGTCTCAAAAATAAAAATATTATTATTAAAATTGAAAGTGTGAGGGTATCTTGAGTAAATATATAAACTTGGGGTTCTTTGTAAAAATTCTGATTAAAAATGACTTTCCACTTGCTGAACACCTATCTAAAAAATATTCTCAAAATCAAAATTCTAGAAAGACTGGAAAAATAGAATGGTAGATTGTGATAGAACAATGCATCCTCTCATTCTAATGTTGCACTTCCAAACTGAGCACACTTTAATATAATTATTATTAATCTCAAATAATCTCCAGTTATAAATCAAATAGATCAGCCTAAACACAAAATCAACTCAAGAAAATAGTTCCGAATATAAGACTATAATTCAGCTCAAAATAATTTGATTCGAGTTCAACATGAGCAGTGCTAACAGCAAAATTATACGCTTTAACTGCAAATTTTAGTTTTGTAGTACTTTTATAAGAAATTTGTGTCATTGTAAGAATATGTTCTATATACCAAAATATTTTAAAATGGCAAGCAGCATGATCATAATAGAACAACAAAGGAAAAAATATCTATGTACATGAACGCTCGCTTGAGAACAAATGGGAAAAGATGGTCTTTTTCAAAATAACAGCAATTTAGTTTGATCTCTGAAGCGCCCTCTTTTAAAATTTCCATGGAGTGCTCAAAATTTCATATCATCGCTGCCATCTTCTCTCTGAAAAATGCTCCAAACTTGAGTTCCATAAGAAACAAACAAAATGGCTTTAGCTAATGTTTATACATAGATATCAAACAACCATTTAGCATATATTTTTATGTTAAGGCAGCTTAGAGATTTACATAATATTATTAAGGGCTATTCATTTCGGACTTTTCAAAGCCATCGATTCATACTTACTAATTACTCTTGAACAACTTTAATAGCTTAGATTAGTTTACCAACTAATTCAGTATAAAGTATCGGCAAATCAAAAATTACTTCCAAACAACTAAACAACTCAAGTCAAAGTTCCTTATATAATGATTTACTAATACAATTTAAAAGTTAACTTGAACCGAACAGCCTAAATGAACAGGGATTAATTATGCTAAACAGCTAAAACTATTCATTCAATTGATTTTTTTATTATTTTGGCCTTTTAACTATTTTTATATTAACTTCAAATTTAATAGGTAGACAAATTGCAACAGCAAGATAAACTAAACTGATTTGCTAAATTATTTGAAAGTAATTAAATTGAGCCAATAAACGCTTGAAAAGAACGAACTATAACAATTTCCATCTCAACAATAGGTCTTAGGTAGCACATACAGCCTAAAAATTCACAAGCTCCATAAAGCTTGTTCCCCTCTTTATCGACAGCTTACATTAGTTTACTTATTTGCAATTTGCAATTGATGCTATGCCAGAGGTTGTTACGAGATCCAATGAATATTTGACTGTTTGTGCCATGGCAGAAGGAGGAGAGGCTTCGTTAATTTCTATAGCATAGGAGCAAGCTCTTCGGTAACAATGTTCTCAGCAAATAGTATCTTTGCTATCAAAGCCAGAGGTGGTTGTTATGATATCCAGTTAATATTTGATTGTTCGTGCCATGGCAGAAGGAGACACTTTGTTAATTTGTATAGTGTAGGATATATCTGTACATCATTGGATTGTGACGCATCTGACAAAAATCGATGTCGTTAAATTTGATGGCAAGAACAATTTTGGGATAGGCAATGTGAGGTGATGAATGTGAAGTGTGCCTTTAATATCTAAGACATTTTTTGACAATGACAAAAAGCCTAATGAGATGTCAAAGAAAGATCGGGTAAAAATGAATTGAAGTGCATGATGACAAAAACTTCAATGGTAAAACTATGGCAAACACTGAAGAACATGCGCTTGAAGAAAAGTGTGGCAAGTCGACTCCAATGAATATGATAGAACCCTAAGTTCCAAACAAAGAAAATCCATCATAATAGTTTCTTCACATGTCTTTTTTGATCTTACTATTTTAAAATGGGTGAAATTCATAACCTCAATTTTTTCAACAAGTGAGTTGTACGGTCTACACTTAATATGATCAAACCATTTAAAGCAACGTTCTCTAATCTTATCCACTATTAAAGCCACTCTAACTTTGCCACAAATAAACTCATTTCTCATTTTATCTTTACAAGTATGCTCACTGATCTACCTAAGCATCCTCATCTCTGTAATACTTATTTTATCAGTAAATTTCTTCATTATTAGTCAACATTCACCCCCCAAGCGCTAAGAAGCATTACAACATGTCTTTTCACTCCAAAAATACATAAATTGCATTAATTTGATCATTTATGATTAAAAATTAAACCCTAATATAAATTTCTAAGAAATTTTAGAATTTGGGTAGTTATAATCATTATCTTCTTTTTAGAGACTGCTATTATTTTTGGTGAAGCAGCAATATTAAAAGTTGAGAATCCTAAAATCTTGCATTATCTTCTTATTCTCTCTTTATCAGAACAAATTTTCTCATCTCTTCCTTGTGGGTATAGGTAAATCTCACTGAACCATGCAAATTGTACTAGGTTGTGATTATTTTTATTTCTGTTTTTGTATAAATTATTGTTCTTGGAGAACATATGAGTTTTGTGACGACATGACGAGTTTCTCAAAGACAAGATTCTCAGCGCCATCCAAGTAAAAAAAAAAAAACCAAGTTGTCAAAATACTCTGCACTTAACTATCCAATGCCAGATTTCATCAATTAACCATTCATTTTATTGCTAATTTAACCTTTATTTTCATATGAGCGCGCCTATACTACTGCACTTAATTATTCAATGTCAAATTTCATCAATCAACCATCATTTTATTGTTAATTAACCTTTATTTTTTCGTTAGTGCGCCTATACTCCGGCACTTGAACTATTAAATGTCAAATTTCATCAATCAACCGTTCATTTTATTGTTAATTTAATCTTTATTTTTCATGAGTGCACCTATACTACTGCAAAATTTCTAAAAAAATAGATCTCAAAATCAGAATAATTTTATGATTAACTCAAATACTTTTGTTGTATGCAAGGCTGATTTAATTTTTAATCTATAAAATTCAACTATTTTTAGAATTTTTAGGATATTTTAATTGATCAAGAAACTAAATTAGACGATTTAAAAAGCTCAGCAACGATTTTAGAAATAAAAATTCGGTGCAAGAATTTTTTTACCAGCTGAAGAAGCGCGAGCGGGGGTATGATTGCTCTTGGGCAACGAATGGCGTCTCTTCTTATCCGAATCACCACTGTCGTTCAAATCCGGGCTTGATCTAGGAGAAATTTTTGCACGAACCTTCTTAGCCCTTGCCGATTTGGTGGCTCGCATATAACTCGGAAGGGAGCTGCTGCTTCCGCCGCTCGTTCTGCGCTCGCAGTCAGGATCACTTCCGGAAGCTTGCTGCTTTGTTTGCGCAGCATTCTTCGCAATCTCCAAAACAATTTCTCCGCACTCGGTCTCGGATCGGTCGGGCGAATCGAGCGTGGAAGAAATCGAAATTTCAGTTCCGCACTCGGACGGAAGGTTTCGAGGGATTTTCAGCCTCCCCGCGTTGATGCATTGTTCTGCAGACCACCATGTGGTCCATGTCTCTAACCATTTCCAGGCGGAATCCGGTTTTGAGGGATCCGTATCGCACCTTAAGCGGATGTGTCTGCTCTTCGGTGCGGACGCCAGCATCCTATTGACAAATCTACTCGATAGCAGCAGCTTCTTGGTTGAATCAATGCTTTTAAGCTTTTCTTTTCCCTGCAAAAAACAGAAACATATTCCGAAACGAAATGTTAAAGTAGTAATTTATCTCAATAGAATAAAAATACTACTCTTTGTATATATAATTTCCAGCATTTTGGGCTTTGATCTCACTATGGGGATGTAACACCTCAATAAAGTTCAAGTGATATATTATATTTCAGTGCAAACCCAAACGCTGATAAAAGAGCTGAGATTGGCTATCGCATTGCTTTAAATGAAAGTAAATATCCCTAAGCCCGATTAGCTGCACCTAAGCCCATAGCCCGATCGCCTAAGCTAGAAAAATAGTTAGTGTTGCAATAAAACGTTGATTTCGAGGCTTTACAATTTGGCTCAACAACATCTAAAGTCACGAAGCGCCGACCTATTCTTGTTTTCATTGGAATACCATCCATTTCAAACATCAATGACTTGATAAATTTCTATAATGATGTTGCAGCAACCATATTTTTTCATTTATGGTTTAATTAGCAGAAACTCGTTCCTATAAAACAACAAGCAGCTACCTTCGTCACATACCACAATTCCACGAGTGGAACTAGAATGAGCAATCAAAAATAGCTTTTAATTAACATAATGGGGATGGTGTCCCAGTCAGGACTGTAAATGAATCTAGAATGTTCATAAAAAGACGCTGCTACATTTACAGTACCGTCCGTATACATAATAAAATATAAATGATATCGCAATCTCATATGTAAACATATAATTGGTGTAATGTACTTTTTTTTTGGGCTCATGTATAAAAAAAAAAAATTAATGATGATGTATATGATGGTATATATGATAGTATAAGTGTAGTATTTTACTTTTGAAATAGTTAATTATAAAAAAAAGGAGATGCAAGTTATTAGATATTTTAAAATTTTATGCGAAATATTTTAATTTTTATATACTTTGAAGGTGTTTTATACTTGCAATTTTAAGTGAGCTGGCTCATAATCTACTAACTTGATGTAGGACTAACTCCAACGGGAAGGCACATACTCCGTCAGCTAAACGCACTAAAGTTGATGTCATTAAGGAGCAGTTTGTTAATGTGTCATATATTCTACACAAATTTAAAACCCCAAATGCATTTGTTACTCGTTACTAATTCCCTAAAGGTATAACCATTCTTACGAAGATATTGCATGATCAAAAAGCCTAAAACTTCGCTTGGTTCAACGTGAATATCCCTTGCACATGGCTCTTAATATTTGCAACACATTGGTGAACCGGTTTAGATGCTGCACACCCTTACAAATCATTCGCCAAAACGACGAGTCACCCACTTGCATCTTCATCCTATATTTGTGTTTCATCCTTTCCACTCACAAAGTTCATAAAGTTAATGGTATGGCTTGTTGCTAATCCTTTACACTGGAGGTGTCAAAATAGTACAGTATATTCGATTCAAGTTAAGCCTGAATTTGACCTTACCAGATTTTGTAAGATTCGAATTCAACTTGTTTATAAACAGGTTCAAAAACTTAGCCCGAACCCAGCCACTAAATCCACACTATCTAAAAAACTTCTATTTTCAAGGTATGTGCAAAAATCAATTCGAGTGAGAATAGATCATTTTGAATCACTCGTGATATCTTGAGTCATTTTTATTATTAAATAAAATCTGTGTAAAAAATGGGTTGTATGGGTTAACCCAAACCCAACCAACAAATTAAACAAGACAATTTCTTGAACCCAACAAACAAGGTTATGAATGCCTTTTCAACCTACATCTACCGACCTGCTCACCAACTTCCAGGATACTGTGGATCTCATGGTTAGATGTGCCCTTTCATAGGAACAGTATTACATTTTTTTTCTTTTTCCAATAGGCAAGAGTTTCATAACAAAAATGGCATTTTAATAATCAATGCCAATTTTATGACATTCACCACAAAAGATAATGGAGAGCACAACAATTGTGACCCAAGTCTATTAATGAACGAGCTTCCATCAGGGGTGCCATTCCAAGCTTTAATGGTGCAAAGGGACCTGCCGAGCATGCATACCAGCAGTCAGTGGATAGCTAGTACACCAATGACTACAAGTATGCCACATGATTGTGAACGTTGCGATTAGGTGAGCTATACGCCTTCAAACCTGGAGATGGATTCAGAGCATTTCAAGTTTAATGTCTCCGCTGACAGCATGAATGAACAAAGGGCCAACGCTATTCTTGAGAGGTAGTGCACTATGGCCCCAAAAAAAATGTTCAAGCTTAACGAGTTGAAAGGGACTGTCTAGATGCACCCATATTTTGAACAGTTCTAAAAATTTTGAAGATGGTGGCGACGGCAGAAACAATAAAAATATAAGAAATTTCAAAAAAATTGATAATAATGTGGCAGAAAGATCTCAAAATGTTGAACAGTTCTTCTAAAGGATGATGCTACAAAATTGAGCTCTGATATCAAAAATAATGTCATGAAGTTGTAATTCTTTTAGGGGATATTTTTGGAGAGGATGACGAAACATAGTAAAAGCACAAATGCGGAGAATGACAACGGACATGAAGATCAAAAACTTTGCTAGAATTATACGCATTCAGGCAGTCTTGCTGCAATGCATGCACACAAGAGTTAATATGGTTATGCACACAACCATCTCTAACACTCTCGCAAGAGTAAAATCCACAAATAGAGAAAATTGAGTTTTCATTCATCATTCTTCAAAATGAAAATATACAGGATAGAACTAGTTCAAACCCTAAGCAGCTAACCCCAGACACCAAAATAATCACCATAATACAATAAAAATGATAAGAATATAAAACAACATAAAAATAATATAAAATAACATAAGTGCACGGGATACAGCCACACATCCTATGAAAACAACACGAACATGAAACACAAACACAGCACGACGCAACTTCCACCTAATCTCCAGGTAAGCTTTGTTCAAATGCTCCAGCATGGACCTCCTCATGCATATTTCTTGTCTCGCATCACTCCTCAGTCTGTTGAGTCTACTCATCAGACCCCCTAGTGTCTTCAATTTCTATATACTAGCCTTGTGTCGCTAGAGTACTTTTCTGAGATATCCCGATCATTACGCAGCTCATAATCATTGAATGTTATGTTCTTGCTCTGGATGATCTTGTAATTCTAGTAATCCTGAAATTTGTACCCAAATTTTTCTTGAGCCATACCTATTGAAGGTGCAATTGATGGGCTTTGGATCCAACTTAGTACAGTGCCCTGCATTTATGTGAACATCTGAAGAACAACCAAATACTTTTAAGTGTGATAAATCTACCTCCTTTCCTCTCCACTTCTCTTCAAGTAAATCTTCCTTTAATGATACTAATGGTTTGCAATTGATAAGGTAGTAGTAATTACTATAATAGTCCAAAATGTTTGAGCATTCTTGCATGTATCCTCAAGCTTTTGGTGCATTATGTGATCGTTCTATTCATCCATTATACAACATCATTTTGTTGCGATGTTCCTAAAACAGTGAGCTCTCTTCCGATCCCCCTTGAAGCGCAGAATTATTTGAACCCTTTATCACAATATTCTGTGTTGTCAGATCTTAAGCAATTTAGCTTAAGAATGTTTCATTCTTCACTAAAGTTAACCACTTCTTGAATACTTCAAATACATCTAACTTGTATCTAAGGAAGTAAACCCAGACATTTCTCATCTATGTGGTCATTAATGAAAGTGATGAAATAAGAAGAGGCTCCTAGTGAAGAAACTATTGTTGATCTCCATATGTTAGTATGCACAAGCTACAAATTTGGTGCCTTTGGAACTCTCCCATCCTTTGAGCAACTAATCTTCCTCTACTTTCCTAATACACAATTTTCATAAAACCTTAATCAAAAGAATTTAAACAAGAAAGTATATCACTTCTCACTCTTGTGGTTGAAAATCTAATCTACAAACTGTAGTCTCCTGCCTTTCTTAAGTAAAGCCTGACTCTCTATTGATAAAAAAAGTGCCTATCTGATATTTCTTCGAGCAGCGACCAGTGCCTTTGCAAGTTTCCATAAGTCGCTTGTGAAGGTTGTACCCAGCACGTGGTAGTTGACGAACAGAGATCAAGTTCCTACAATGTACATGCTAAATATCCTTCAACTACTACATAGACCCATTTGGTTGTCTAATATCTAGATTACCTTTGCCAGTACTGTTGCACATTTTATCGTCTCACAAGTACAAGTAGCTCAAATCACCTGCAATATAATTTTTTAATACCTCCTTATTTGAGATCACGTGAAACAAAGCTTTAGAGTCCATTACCCAAGACTCGGTACTTTCCAGTGATAGTATCAGCATATTTTGAAGCTCTTCATTATGATTTTTGATACTCTACTTTGACTTGTACCTCCTATCTTTCTTGGAGTTAATAGTCATTTTTTAAATGGCCCTTTTTTCCATAAATTTAGCACTCAAGCCTATTTTTTGACTTTGACTTTTGACCACTTTTAATTCAGATTCTAGTCTATGTTCCTTCCCCTACTTTTGACACTTAATGCTAACATAAATTTCTCACCATTAAATTTTCTTCAAACCTCTTCATTCAGAATCAACTCAGTAATATCATAGCTTTGAATTTCCCATTGAATTGCTTAGCGTTGTCACCAAGCCATCACAGCCACCCATAAATGAAGACAGCAGCAACAGAGTTCTGTCATCAATTAGTCAATGCTAGCCTATGGAGAGTAGAAGGATACAGTGCTTATAAACAATCTTATATCCCAAATCTAAATAAACTTCAATCATTTATTAGGGAATAATTTCGTTAATATACTCAAATCAACCTCAAGAAAAGTCTACTAAAGCATAGGATTGGAAATCCTTAAGCTTTTATATTACATCATGCATTTTGTATTTTTGATGAGATATGTAGAGGTCATGACATCCGATATATTAAGTTTATAGAGGCTAGTTCCCAACTCCTTGACATTAAGGATAGATTTTCTATTATGTATTATTATTTTGTAGCATGTCAAAGAGATGCTGACATGTATCATGTCATCTAGTGGATGTTCTTCAATTCTATCTCCTAACTTGAAAATAAGGCATCAATAAAGCTAGGGTATGTTGGTGTAACTTGGGTTTCTTAGATTAAATTTTAATAGATTTTAAGTAATAAAGGTTGGCTTGCATTATTTTATTAACTTGATATAAGTACATTGAATGGTTTTACTCTTCAAAGAAAGGGGCAAACACTTCTAGAAAAAGAGAGCTGCCTCAAATAAAGCATAATGATTTTGCATTATCAATTTTTTTTTAAATTGCACAACGATTGCATGGATATGGTGCCGAGTTAAATAATCAAGATACAAAAGCAGCAATACCAGCACAATAAAGCTAGGGTATGTGTGTTGGTTTCATAGTTTATATCTTTCTAAGTATAAAGCTTAACTTTTGTATTTTATTATTAAATTGCATTGGGAATGCATTGCAGGATTTTACCATTCTAAAATAATTTTACAAGATAAATATTTTATATTGCTAAAGAATTTTCATTACATGCATATAAGGATACAATTAAATAATAAGATATAAAAACAGCAATATCAACCCTATTTATAAACTATCAAGTCATGCTACAATGCCAAAAATTTTGAGATAAGAAGTCGTTACCAACAGGTACAAGTCATTTTTACTTCTATCAACCTTTTTACCCCCAATGCCGACACGAGTCTCCTGTAACTGACTTGCATGACGAGATCGAAAAATTGCTTGCATTTTGATAATAGCAAAGAGGCAGTGTAAAGTACCAACTGCATGGATCCTAACCAGGAGCCCACGCACAGCAGCTTGCAACTTGGTAACAGACTTGACCTCTTTCCTTTTTACACCCTGCATAGTTTTTAATTATTTAAGATTCATTAATATCAAGAGAACTCTCTCATATAATCTATTAAAAGAGTAAAATATAAGAATAGATAAAACTACCAGATGCAGCCTAATAGCAGCCTGGATGATACGAGCTGCAGATTCCTGAATAACTTCATCACTAGTCATATCCCTTTGTGCAGCATTGGAATTGACTGGAATAGATGATAGCAATGGCTCTGCAAGAAATTCTTCATTGGAGGGATTATTTGCAATGGCGGCCTTTACTGGAGCACATACATGTATTGCAGAATTGAAACTGCTTATGGTAGCCTCCATACTATCCTTATTATAGTCAGCAGATTCATGATCTAAAGTGGCATTCTTGCTTACTACCCGAGGCAGAGATAATCTCTTCCGAAAACTCCATCGACTTTTATCTGATGAGGTATTGCTCTGAAAAATTTGAATTCAAATCCATTTGAACAGTTAGAAAGGGTGTCTATTCAAGTAAGGAAATGCCAGAAAAAAGTCAGTGATAATCCTTACAAGGGTTTCCCCAACAACACATTTATTGGAAGTCCGAAAGTAATGACTTTGGAAAATCTATATTACAAGATGAGAAGACATGGACAACCGATAATAATATATTAGCACAAAAATGCTTTAGACAGACTAGCAATGATTATGAAAGGCATCTTCATCTTTGTAAAAAACACAATTTCACTGGGTTTCTTTGCATTTCATTCATCGTTGAAGGTCATGATAGGGACAATTGACGATTTAAGCCTTATGAGATCATAAGATTATGCTAGTACATGGGAAATGAACTATAGTAGTATCCTCTCATACTTAGTTTAGAACATTATGAACGTTAGTTTATCCTTTAAAAGGTAAGCATCAATCGTAAATAATGATATTATCATCAACAACAACACCAAGGCTTAATCCCATTAGGTGGGATATGCTACATGAATTCTTTGTTTCTATTGTGCATGATCAAATAGAAACTAATCCCTAAGTTCTAAGAAGAGAAGATCATTTCTAATGGTTTCTTCTAAAGTTTTTTTTGGTCTTCTTCTCCCTCTTTTAATAAAGGTAAAATTCATAAACTTAATTTTTCTAATAGAGGCATAAAAAAGTCTATACTTAATATGCCCAAACCATCTAAAGCAGCATTCTCTAACCTTATCCACTACAAGAGCCACTCCAAGCTTGCTATGGATAAAATCATTTCGCATTCTATCCTTACGAGTATACCCACTCATCCACCTAAGCATCCTTATGAGTATACCCACTCATCTTATCAATAAATAATGATATTATCCTTACCATATGAAGTTTTCCATTTTATGAGTCATGAGTTCTATTACAAGTCTTCCAAAAAAAGAATTTTACTTAATTGAAACGGTTGATTCCACTTTTCTCCACAGGCCAATTCTATTTATAATAGAGAAATCACTCTAAGCCTTCTTTTTCGTATCTTCTTTGCTCTATCACTCTACCATATCCATAACTCTCTATTTTTCTTGAGTCCTAATGCGTTGTGTAGCCAAGGCAGCCAAGAAGGATTCTAGGTGCGGGTTGGAAACGTTATCTCTAGGTTTTTGATCTTTCAGAGAGTGAAGATGGCTAAGATAGGTGATGCAATGTGAATAAAAGTTACAGAGCTATTTCTTAGATTTACAACAAGTTGTTCCATTCAAATATTGACTATGTAACAAGAAGTTAAGGCAAAATACAGAAAGCTACCACTTCTTCCTGATGCAGTTTTTGGCCTCAGGTATTGAGGGCTTGGAAGAAATTTTTGGTGTTGAAGTTTAAACTAATACGTGAAGATATTAGAGAGGATGATAAAAGATGTAGAAATATGGTTAAGCAAAAAAGAGTTAAAGAGAAAAGGAAAATAAAAAATAGCTCTCAAGCTAACTAGAAGAAGATTGCTTATTAACACTATAATATTTCACTATCCAAGTTGTTCTATACATCAAATATTAGACATATTTATAGGCTGTATTCCCAGCCATTTAAGAAGAGAAATTATAAAATAATTCTCAGTAATCACAATGACGTTATAAAGACATGTAAAATTTTACTTCATGATAGAGACTCAGCGATGATGCAAGCCATGATATAAATCTTAATCTATGTGCTTAATTAAACTTATTCTATGCTGCCAATAACTAATTAAGAAAATTAATGCTTTTACATTGGGTCACTTTGGGTTATGGGCCTTTGATGAGCCTATAATTATCAATAATTAAGTTTTGTTCTGCATCAACTCCCTCAGTGTACAAAGAATTTTGCTCCATGGAGTTAAAATCAAGATAACAGCTACTAGATCTAGTGCCAACTTTTCCAAATCTTCCTTGATCATCCAAGTATCTCCAGTGGGGGGCAAATCATTCCATCTAATGAAAAATTTATCAAAAACTTAGCAATTGTTGGAGCTTCATGGCTTAATGCTTCAACCTTTACAAATTGGATATGGTTGTTGAGATACTTGTAAAGTATTCTTTTGATCCATACAAAATATTAACCTGCCAATCTCCAATTTTAATCAACCGTTTATAAAGCAAAATATCTTCTAAATAAAATATAAGGTAAATATGCATTTATCGGGCAATATAACCTCATATGCATTATATCCAATATTCTTAAGAATTGTGAAATGATCATGAGACATGCAAGTTTTTATCTTTTGTAGAGGCATAATGCTCTGGGCGAATTTGAATAAAAACAAAATCATTAACACAAAATTTTCAAACTTTATTTATATTTGCATGATCAACACACTTTCACTATTCTCAATTTGTTTTCTATATCATGCAAAATATGACAGCCACATGCAAAAGTAAATGCTAAGTCAAAAAATGCACTTTGATATAATGGTAGTAAGAAGTGGCCTCCTTAGGCTGTATCATTACACATTCTCAAATTGAGTTTATGTGGTTGCCTTACATGTTGTACTATTGTGAGCAAATTCAATCATCGAAAAATGTAAATCCCAAGTATCTGAGTGATCTCAAACCAAACAACGTAATGTATTAACTGTAAATCAATTCACTATCTTATTTGTCTATCTATTTGAGAATAAAAAGCTTAAGATTATTTATGTTTGTACCACAAGTTTTCAAGGGGTCTTTCAATAGTAAATCATTTAAAATCTCAGCCAAACATTACGATGAAAGGAAGCCCATAAAAAAAATTCTATTCAAAGAAAAATTTGGCAATGTGGGAGACATCATTCTAGAAAAGCGACCACCAATAATAAAAGAAAAATCAAGGTCCTCTTGGCATTTCCGGCAAGACTACTATAAGATCTATGGAACAATTTTACCAAGGCTTAAAAGGACCAGGAAATAAAACATATAAGTTAGACATTTGTTTGCTAATTTTAGTTTTATGGCAAATTTATTTTTTAAAAGCATACATAGACTCTTGCAAAGTATTCAAAATGGTTGTTATCTTTGTAAAAGAGTCTTGCTAAATGATTTTGTTTTACCAAAATCGTTAACTTTTCCTTATCCCATTCAACCAGTACAAAAAATTTAGGGGCAATTTCGTCCTGTATTTTCCGCCACTATTTTCCCGATTTTTAAATATTCGTTGTTTCCTATTTTTATTCCCGTTTTCCCGACTTTAATTCCCTCTTAGCGTGCGTTTTTCCCTTTATCTTTCCCCGTTCCGTGCTTTTGTGCGTCTCCGTCTCTCCTGCGCCAACGCCTCTCTGTCCCATTTCTTAAACCTCGTCGACTCCTCTCCTCCTCCGCTGAAGAAGTTTCGATGCCGACTCCTCTCCATCTCCGCTGAAGAAGTCTCGACGCCGACTCCTCTCCGTCTCCGTCTCCGTCTCCGTTTCTCGTAGAAGTTTCGACGCCTCTCTTCTCGTCTCTCCTTCGGTCCGACTTCTTCGCGGCCTGCTTGGGCATCTTTGCGGATCGTGTCGAGACGTATTGATGAAAATGAAAATTAATGATGTAATAATAAAAATTTCATTGATGAAAATGCAAATTAATGATGTAATAATAAAATTTTCCTTGATGAAAATGCATATAAAAAATAAGAAAATATACTAAGAGTTATTTTTATTCTTAATTGATTTAAGGGTATTTGTTATTTCAGTTCTAATCAATCTAAATACCTTACTGAGCTATATTATTTTCTATTAATTCTAAAAATTAAACCTCAGCTACTAAAAAATTTATTACACAAAAAAGAAAAACTAAACTTTTTTTTTATTTAAAATTAAATTCGAAAATTTCAATTATTTATGAATAATTTTTTAAGGCCCAGAAATTAAACCATCAAAAAATTAAACCCTCAACACTATAAAAATTATTACTCAGAATTAAACTTACAAAATAAATCCAAAAAACTTAAACTCATTTGGCACGGTGATGATTAGTTTAGCGAACCTATAAATTTTCGAGCATGGTGGTTATAATGAAGACTGAACTCCTTGTGGAAGAGGTTGTAACGTCAGTGCCTAATGCATCACACTGTTGTTTAGCCTCATCCAACTTCTTGCTGAAATATGCAATGAGATGATTATATTGGCTAATAACTCCACTATACCAATGCTTAATGCATCATAATATACTTCGAACACCATTGAAAAATAAAAAAAAATGAAAAAAAAAGGTGCAATTTCATCAAGATCTTAATATGCTCAAAAGACTTGGATGTCAATGTCTCCTAAAGCCGATCTCTTACAAAATCTGTGGTGGCAATACAATAGAACTAAGACTATCATGAATCAACGAAAAAAAGTGGCTACGCATATTAATGAAAATCGTAGGTTGCAGCTATATAACATGGCTTGGGCTTTAGTGGAATTGGGTCGTATGCAATCAGCTGAATGAATAACTCGTGACTTCAGAAAGCATGAACAGTGACTTTTTTAATTTATATAAAGTTTCTCCTTGCAAAGTGTGCCAAATAAAAAGTCTCAAGTGCTCTAAACAGGAAGACCGATCGATACTAAAAACAACCAAGAATTTTTTATACATCATTGGAGTACCCTATTCATAAATTGCATGAAAGTCTTTGGAGCAATCAATAGACCAAATAAAAAAACTAATCAATCATAAAGTTCATCGGGTGTCTTAAGTTTGTCTTCCATTCATCACTAGGGATAAAGTGTATCGACTGTAACCACTCATTAGATTTATTTTAGAAGTTTGATCCTAAATTAAGATCAAGTCATCGAGAGGAGGGATAGGGAATCAATACTTCGCAATGATCTTATTCTAGTGTGCTATTTATGTACATTCTCCTAGACTACCCTTCAAAGTTAATAATGCAAGAACTGCATAGGGTGATAAACTCTATTGAAGAAATCTTTCTTAAGCAGCTCATCAAGCCAACACTTTAATGCAATATATTCGGATGGATTTATTCAATAATGAGGAAGATTTAGAAGTTGTGTACCTAGTAAGAGATAAATGGAATGCAGAATATCTCAAGAAACTTATCAAGATAATGTCAGCAAACTCAAATAAAATAGCAAATACTTCACAATGTTTAGTTCTTGTGCTAATGAGATAGTGGTCACTTTTCTCACATAAAGAAGATGGAGAGAAAATAGATCAAAAAAGTCACAAGCGATTTAACAAAATTAAATATGGATAGCACTACCCCCCCTCTTGGGTATTGTGCTTGGCCCTAAGAAGTCATAAGATAGTATCAGAGTATGTTGTTGACTCTAGGAGTCCTGCACATCCAGCTTAGTGGATATTCTCTCTTTTGATGATAACAAACAATTTGTGCAATAACATTTGATTACTAATCACCTTTGTTTAGTGAAGTATTTTTCAGGAAGAATAATAAATTTTCATAAATGTGGCATTGCAAATTCGAAAATGCAGTAGCGATTGAAGCTACCAGATAAAGCAGCTCTCTTAAGAGATTCTTATTTTATTTTTGTAAACTCATAATAAGGAAAATAATGATGCACAAAATTGCAAAAAGAGAGTATTATGATTAGAGATCTTAGAAAAAACCAAATAAGTTCATATTTTTGGCCGGCACTCAAATGCAGAGGTTGCGCGCCCTGGCGGACATTATGTGCCCAAACGCATAAAATTATATTCGCCAACAGATTGATCTTATGTAAAAGATAATTAAATAAGGAATCACATCGTGCAGCCAGGCGTGCCTTCCGTGTGTCCATACGCATAAACAAGATTCCAAATAAATTCATTGACTTATTTGAACTCGGATCCACCCACTATAATAGGGACCCCAAGGTCAGGTTTTAAAGCACCTCTTGCATTGATTTAAACTTTCAAAATAATTCTTGAATGTTGATAAAGCTAACAACATTCTCTTAAATGCTTGTGATAAAAAAAACTCAAAGAATTAAAAATCCTTCTAAGTATACTTTCCAAAATGTTTTGTAAATTTTTATTTATTATTTTTGTACTTTATTTTCTATTTTACCCAACTCTAATTAGAATTGTGCTAGAGAAATTATTTTATAAGTTTCTCTTAGCAAAAGACTTATGAAGGAAGGAACCTTTTAGTGTTCCCTTAGTGTTCTGTGACGAAGTTTTTGCAAAATGAGTCAAAGAGTGACTCAAAGGAGAAAATTGTCAGAAAAGATGAATCTCAAAAGAGTGGATGTAGGATCAAGAGGACTCGAACCACTGTAAGTTTTCTTTTGTTTGCTTGCCTTTATATTTTTCTTTTTATATTTATTGTGCTGCAAATATTTTCTTTAGAAAAACTTTTCGTATAATATTTCAAATTTCAAATAGAAGTTTTATTTTCCAAAATTATTTTCAATACCTAAGTCACCCCCTCTATTGGGTCATGTCATTTGAGCTCCTATAGCCAACAAATGGTATTTAAGCGTGTCTCTACAATACCAGATCAAATGATCTAGAGTAAAGATCTGCCTAAAAAATGTCAATTCGAGAGTATAAATCATCAAATGATGGAGAGTACTTTCGTTTCTTGACTTCCACTATTTGATGGTACAAATTTTAATATTTGAAAAATAAAAATGTAGTATTTCCTTCAATATATTGATTTCTATATGTTGATTCAAGTCGACAAAGAATATGTTAAACACACTATTCCACTAATTAATGAACTAAAGAAAATATTAAGGATGCTCAGATCAATGCTAAGGCACTAACTTGCTTTCATGATGCTTTGAGAAGTTATTTTTGCACATACTTCATCATGTCTAATAGGTAAAGATGTTTAGAATTATTTAAGAGAATGTTATGGTATTAACATTAAACATATATAAAAAGAAGAGACAAAAACAATCAAAGAACAAGAAACTGAAAAAAAAAACATGTGTCCAATGACCAGAAGTTCAGATCTGAAGAATTACAGCTCAGAGGTATAGCTCAAAAATAAGCGAAAAAATGAATTAACATATTCAGAGCTCGAAGCTATGGTCGAAAAACTCGATCATGCTTTTATAATGTTACGAAAAGTACTAGAGCTCTAAAACAAGAAATATTAAATTCTAAAAATTTGAGTGAGTCACAACAAATCAAAATTAAAAACTTAAAACTCAACTCAAGAGTTTAGAAGCTAATAGAGAAAAGCCCAACGAAATAATTCATACGAAAAATTTAAGACTCAATAAGGAAACTACTAAACTTAAATTTATCTGCAAATCTTTTGAAAATAAATTAGATGAAATAAATCAAAAACCTAAGATCACTTGATCAGCACAATACACTAAAAGAAAAATGAAAAATACATTACAAAAATCAATACCAAAAAATAGTGTAACAGCTGTGGCCTATTTGGTTATGTTTCTAGCATGTGCCAATTCAGTAATATTAGGAAATTGGTTTGAAAGCCTAAAGCTAATTCTAAGATAGATCGTGATCCCGACTTCAGGTGGGTCCAAACAGACATCACTTAATTTTAATAAAGGACAATAGTTGCCTTTATGAGCAACGAAGACAAACAAAAAGAACAATCCTTCAAATCTATGCTCAAAATCCAGGTTCTTAATTTTTTATTTTTTATTTTAAGACTTATTTTTACCATTCCTTTGTAGATAGCTTAGCTCTTTTTTTGTGAATAAAATAGTAAATATTCTTAGCTGCATCCAAATGCGCCACTCTTGCATCTAGGTGAATGGTGACCAGATGCACACTTTTGCATCTAAGCAACTGGCATCTCGACGCGAGAAACCACGTCGTATCGCTGAATCCCGAGTCATTGACCAGATCAGGATTGCGCCCAAGCGCGAAGTGCACACACCCAATCACGTGAAGGCAGACATGCTTTTTACTATTTATAGAAAACCCCTCTCTTCACTTAGATCACCAAACACTCCTAAGAGATTTTCAATCTCTCCAAGCTTTCCAAAACACCACATGGCACTCAAGTTCGGTCGATGGTTGAAGAGCGCGATTGGATCTTCGCCAAGAGGCACTCGGCGACACCTCCGGAGATCCATCCATGGGAGACATCCAATTCCAGAATGATGTGTCCCGGATTTCTCACGATATTATCTCAGGGATATCTCACATAGGTCATCATCATCTGCCACAAAAGTTTCCTTTCTCGGTATTTTCTCTCTTTCCAACCTCCCTTCATCTCATAATCACACTCACCGACACCGACTACCTACCCTTTGTTCACAAACTTTTCTCTAGTTTATATTTTATAAAGAGAAACCTATCTGCTCACTCCTATTATCGAGGGAAGAATTTAATCCTCATCCTCAAAGATTTGAATGAATATTTGGGACTTTCTTTTATGGCACAAAATCATTTGAAAAGCTCAAAACTACTTTCAATTGGACCTCCATTAATTCAGACAATTGCTTGGAATTTTCTTCACACAACCATGCCATAAATAACCTTAAACCCGAATGATGAATCCATAAATTATATCTAAAATAAAGGAAAAATTCATTCATTTCTGATCTTAAAACTACTCCCTTAATCAAATTGTGTTTATCTTTTCAAGAAAAAGGCCTATCCAAGGAATTCTGAGTCATTTGGGAATTTTCCAAAGGAAACCGCTGCCGCGCGCTGCAACGCGCTGCAACTGGCCAAGTTGCGAAACGCAGGCGCTGTCGCGCGCTGCAGCGGGTCAAGTTGTGAACCACGGGCGTTATCGCACGCTGCAACGGGTCAAGTTGCGAACCGCGGGCGCTGTCGCGCGCTGCAGCGGAGCATTTTGCGAAATGCTGGCGCTACAGCTCACTGCAGCAGTTCAGGTTGCGAACCGCGGGCGCTGTCGCGCGCTGCAGCGGGTGACTTTGCGAAATGCGTATGCGGTCGCGCGCCACCGCGGGGATCCTGACTGATTTCATCTGCGCCGTAGCGCGCTGCAGCGGCCCACCGCAATTTCCTCTGGCAGAAGCATTTATAATGCGGCTGGGACAAGACCCCCAACAAGCATCTTGTCTCCAGCCATCATTCCCTCTGTAGCTGCTATATTTTTAAATGGAAATGAGGCTTATGAGGTGATGTAATGGCTAAACAAATGAAGATATTGATCACCTCACCATCAATTTGGATTTTTGCCATCATTGCTCAGAATTTTCAATAGGAATTGCTGGTTTGGATCTTAAGGTGATGAATGCAACCCCTCATCTATAAATACCTCTTCTCTTGACTAGAGGAGAGTTCCAATTTTTGCTCAAATCAACTAAGTAAGGAAGAGGGTTGCATAGTGGAAGAAAGGAACTCCCCAAGGGTGGAAGAGCCATTTTTGCTAAGGAGAAGAAGAAGGAATGCAGCACTAGTGACCTAAGAGAGGAACTTCAAGAAGGAGAAGAAGAATCCAGAGAACTTCCAAGGAACGTTCCTAGTATCTTCTAAACTCTTCTTTTGTAATTTCTTTTCTTAGTTAATCATAAAAAGATCTTTATTCATGTATGTGTTCTTTTTCATCTCTTTTATAATGAATAGCTAAATCTCCCTTGGGGAGGGTTGGGGTAATCCCATGTGTTTGATAGTTACATTTCTATTGTATGAAGTTTTCCTCAAGCATCAATAAATGTATGAACTCAATACATTGCTCAAGAAATGCTTATTATTACTATAGTTTTGATTATGAATTAAAGAAAAATAAACTCATGAACTCAAGAACTAAAGTGTCTTGTGCTCCATAACTCACCTTGGGTTAGATGCTAGATCTATGAGTGCATGAGAGCTTAGAACTATGTGAGAAAGTTCTTGAGGTTAGTGCACATTAATCTAAGCTTAACTAAAGTGTTGATGCGTGTGATGCTAAGACCCACTAAGTGAGCTCCTTAGCTCAACATAATTGAGGGAGGGAAAGAAATAGTTGTATGCTCATGAACGAAGTGACATAGTCATCGAGCCCAACATATTAATCTCTCATTTCAACTATGTGCGATGCAAGTGACGCTTTTAGTGGAATCATTGCTTATAAGATCTTAAAAATTTAATAATCGTCTTCTCCTTGATCAAGAGATAAGATAAAAACTCAAAACCTAAAATCTTATAAGAATCTTTGTGCCGAAATAGAACCGACTGTGTGTTCATTTTGTGCACAAGATTTGAACTTGTGAAACCTTGAGATAAAACTCAAGGAAGAACAATGTGCACTTGATTTAATTTTAAGTAAATGAAAGACAACGCTTGAGGAATCATCATGCATTAGTGACTTATCATGACATGCGGAATGAACCCAACTCTCCTCTTCCTTTTATCTGACTTATTTTTTACTTAGTGATTATTATGCTTAATATAGAACCAACTCAACCAATTACTCATAGCTTAAATATTAGTGAGAATAGATAAACCTTAGTAACAAAATAACCAATTCTCCGTGGTTCGATAAATCCCGGAAACTAACACTTTCCACTTATTACTTCAGACCACGTACACTTACGTGCAAGCGCAGACGTGTATTTACAGTCTGTCACCGAACCTAGGGCCATCCAACCATTCTCCAGAACACCCTTCTACCAAAAGTCAAAGGCAAAAAAAAAACTCCCATCCTAACCATCCTAACTCACTTAGTTTTTTCTAACACATCCTTTGATGAAACTTTTAGCCATCCTAAACCACCTCTACGAACTCATTACCCTAAGAAGCCCAACAAATAAAAGGAAGCTCAACATTTGCTATGGTGAGCTTCTTTGCTATATCTTTGAAAGAAAATACGATTTTGGATTTTCTAATTTTCTCATTACCCCAAACTAGTTTACTACTTCCACTTTTGACTTTGATGAATCAAATTCCTGAACTTCCACCTCTATCCTTTCTTCTAGTACTCGCCCTCACCAGGATCAAAGACATTCTTGGTAAACTGGACAATCAGGATCAAAGATGGAACAACTGTGAATAAAGCTTCTCAAATTTAGAAAGAAAAGTTGAAGAAAATCATCAAGCCATCATGGATATGCTTGGTTCAATTGCTCATCCTCAGCCTCCATCTCCACCGCCAGAAGATTGTCATGTTTGTCTTTTTTATGATCTATTTTTTTATATGTACATTTTTAATCTTTTTATATAATATTGTAATCCTTCATGTACTTTCTATAATCAATTGTAATCAAGGAAGTAATACAATATTATTTAAGTGGTATCAAAATATTTAGTAAATTAATTCTTTTTTTAACAATTGGTATTTATCCAATAAATATGCACATTAAAATTTCACCTATATTTCATACCTTAAAAAAATGTGATTAACACCAAGAGTCTTATCCTTTCTGATTATGACAAAAAGGGAGAGAATATATACCAACTTTTGTCTGCACAATTTAGGAGAAGATTTTTTTGGACATTTATGTATTATAATATATTAAATGCTTTCATCTCTTATTATCTTTTCTCCAAAAGTTATTAAGATGTTTTGTCATCATTAAAAATGAGAGATTTCATCTTTTATTATTTTTTCTCTCCAAATGTTGTTAGGATGTTTGCCATCATCAAAAAAGAAGAGATTGTTGACTCTAGGAGTCTTGCACATACGGCTCAGTGATGTTCTCTATTTTAATGACAACAAACTATTTATGCAATAACTTTTTATTACTAATCATCTTTGCTTAGTGAAATATTTTTCAGAAGAATAACAAGTTTAAAAAAAAATTATAATAAACAATATGAATTGAAGCCACTAGATATAAACAACTCTTTTAGGAGATTTTTATAGATTGGTAATAAAGAAAATAGTGATGTACAAAGTTGCTAAACCTTTGAGCATTATGATTAGAAATCTTAAAAAGAGTCAAGTAAGAAGTTAATATTTTTAGCCTGCGCTCAGACGCACAATTTATACGCCCAAACGCATAATATAATTATTCGCGACGGATTAGTTTGGAGCAGAAAATAATTAAATAAGGAATCATATCATGCTCCCAAACGCGCCTTACATGCGCCTAGACGCATAAACAAGATCTAAATATATCCATTGCCTTGTTTGCATCCGAATTCACCCACTATAATTGGGGACCCTAAGGCCAGGTTCTAAAGCACCCCTTGCATTGAATTAAACATTCAAAATCATTCTTGGAGGTTGATAAAGCTAACAACACTTTTAAATTCTTGTGATCGAAAAACAAAAAGAAAAAGAAAGCTTTCTAAGAATCTTTTCCAAAACATTTTGTAAGTTTTTGTTTATTTTTTTGTAGTTTCTTTTCTTTGTTGCCCAACTCTAACTAGGATTGGGCAGAGGGATTGTTTTATAGACTCCACATGACAAAAAATTTGGAAAGGATGAAATATTTCGCTGCTCCACGACCAAGTTTTTGCAGAAGTAATGAAGGCTTCTCCTCCTAGAAGGAGTGACAATTGCCAGAGAAGAAGAGTTTTCGAAGAGTTGACATTGGATCAGGAGAACCCGAACCATAAAAGATTTTGTTTTTCAAAATTATTTTCAGTACCTAATTCACCCCTAATGGGTAATGTCATTTGAGCTCCTATAGCTAACAAGTCTCTATTATAATATATCTCATAGAGTAAAAATATGTTTGAATGGCCCTATTCAGAAAAAGAAATGTTCTCACAATATAGGATGCCTCTTATACTCACCCTTCATTATTTGACAAAATAGGTTTTGACTTTTAAAAAATGAAAATAAAAAATCTTTATACAATTTGTAGATTATCATATGTGGGCAGTGATTGAAAAAAACTATACTAAACTTACAGCCGTATATAGACAATAAACGCATAATGAGTTTAGCGATGTACAATTAAATGCTAAAGCACTCACTTTCACTGTACACTAAACCAAGAAAATTATAAAAATTTCATTTGCACCTGAAAGAAGATTAGGGAGCTTTGGTTACTACTTATAAAGGTATTAACAATATTAAGCAAACTAGTATCGCTACCTTAACTTTTGAATATGCGCTCTTTAACGTGGAATATGAAGAGAGCACATTATGAATCGACACAAGATTGACTAAGGACTTTATTGCTCTTTCTTCTTTAAGAAAAACATTTATTAATGAAAAGAAGATAAATAAGATTCTCAAAACTATCTATCTAGGAACTTAAAATCCAAGCTATAATAGAAGCCAAAGATTTTAAGGCCTACTCTTTAGATTTTTATTAGGTTCTCTTGTAGATATTATCAAGTTATATCAATTATTTAAAAAAACAAGAAACTACAATAAAACAGTACAATTTCCTTAAAATCTAAAGAATTAGTCAAAGAATCACAAGAACTGAAGATCTAGATGATGAATAAACACAGCTATTAACAAGAAGTTTAAGAATTAGTTGAAGGACAAAGACTATTACAGCCAAAAAGATAATAGTTAAAACTCTACAATTAAATCTAATTCTAGCACTCCTACTTGTTATGAATGTAATGAGAAACAACACATTAAGCCTAAGTGTCCAATGTTGAAGAACAAAAAAGTACAAAAAGAGAAGTGTATTTTGGGTAAACACGGAACCAAAAAGCTCAAAAGGCAGATTAGTCGACAAGAACAATGTCTGCCAAATGATGATTAATAAGAAAGAAAGTTTAGTATCAAATTCAACAACAAACAAACTTTAAAGTCAGTATTATCAAGAGATGAAATTAATAGCAATTTATCTAAAAAAGAATTGTTATTGTTTCTAAAGGAACTTAATTCTTTTTATGTTATTTAAAAAAAACATAAAAATTTGAAGAAAGAATTATTTGAGTTTGAATCATTAATGCAACTCTTAAGAGAGTCTTTATCTCCTTAAAATAGCAATTTAATAACTTAACTTTAAATAAAATTGACCAAAAAGAAAATCTTAAATTGATTCAAAAAAGTTTAAAAGAAATTTATTCCCGTCTCTAGAAGATAACTTTAATGAGTATGAAGCTAGAAATTATTCTAATTAATTGACATCTAAAAATAAAAAGTGATTAAATCCTTCTAGACCTTTTCGCCCCATGAGTATGTTACACTTGTAACAAATTAAAACATATAGCACAAATGAGCAAGAGTAAATAGAAGAAACGTAGCTTAGGTAGCTTAGGTTCCTAGAGGAGCCATTCCTTGAAGAGGAAGGGATTTGAAGCAAGCAGGCATGCATTCTAAAAGAAAATTTTGTTCCATTAATAGCTAAGGTTTGATATTATAATATTTTTTAGCAATTTTGATTAGCTATTTATTATTCGTTACTTTTATCCGTGTTAATAGTTGATTATTAGAATATCAGTTTTTATTAGCAAAAGTTAATTCAATCTTTATTTATTTTTTCCAACAAAAGTGTCAACAAATATATTATGATCATGCTTTATTTCCAACAATTGCTAACATGTTATATTGCCTCTTATTCAAAATTGCATCAACATAATTTAAATCTTACAAACCTTAACAAGTGCTAAGATATTTCTAGTATTTTTAAACAAGTGTATAATTTCAAATTTTGCATGTTTAGTATTAAAAAAACTGATTTAACTGCATGTTTATGTTTTTAGTTTAGCTTGTCTAATTAATTATATAAACGGGGAGGGAAATTTCTCTTTTCCTTAGTTTATGTTTTTAAGTATCTCACTTTGTTTCCTAACAAATGCAAAAAGAGGAAGAAATTTATGGTTCTGTTTATTCAATTTATCAAAAATAAATTCATTAGCTGCAATCATCCAAAGAAAGATTGTTGACTTTAATATTTGAGTCCAAATTTATCTCCTAATTTGGCGTTATTGATCACTAAGTACATTTTTTTACCTATGGACTAATAATTTTATCTAGTAATAATACATGATAACTCAGAAGCTCATGTCTAGCTACTTTTCAACTTTAGAATTAAGGACTTTTTCCAAGAAGTTGATGTTTTTTTTTGTGTTTTGCGATGAAATGTACTTATTAAACTTTGAGAGAGATCAATTACTTAGAAAGTTTACTAACTGCATTGAGCATTTTGTTAAGCCTACACTCATGCCAAGAGACAACTCACTCAGCACCCGCACCAAGCTCAAGTGCCTAGGCTCATGCACCTAGTCATGTATCAATCATGCGCCCAGGCACGCCACGATTATTACAAACCAAATCGTAGGAAGGCAGGCTAGCTCCCAATCCCCCTACCTAAACACACCCAATCAAGTCCTAAACTTGTGTATGAATGGGACTGGTATGGAATAAGGGCCACAAATTGCTAGCCACACGCCCAAACGCAAAATGGGCACACACCTTGGCAGTCTACTCAACCAAAATAAAATCTTACCTTAAACTAACCCTATTATCTCAGCTATAAATGGGGATCAAGAGTCACCCTTAAAACACACCTCTATATACCTTTGAGCATCTTAAGAAAGAATTAAGACATTTTAATAAAGATTAAAGCTCTCACTCAAAGTTTAGGCAAGAATTAAGACATTTTAATAAAGATTAAAGCTCTCACTCAAAGTTTAGGAAGATTCCATTTTGGGGCTTCACCTCAAAACTATAAATTTTTATATTTTAGAAATTTTCATTTGTTTCTTACCTTACTCTTGTGAAGTGTGCAAGAAAAATTATGGCAGCTCCACCAAACACGGTTTGCAAAGAATAGGTTGAGGAAACTATGCCTAGGAAAAGCTTACTCTTGCGTAGTACAAAATAAATTCCTTTAACTTTGATATTAATATATATATATATATATAATATTAAAAATAAACGTAAAAATACAAAAAAATACAATCAAAGGAAAGAAAAAAAAATAGCCACGCATGTGACACATTAAGATTTATAATATGGTTTGAGGCCGCCTGTTCCTATGTTGACTCTTCAAAGATTCTCCTTCGAAAATTCACTCCAATGAGTCACTCTTTCGTTGAACCAGCAGATGAAAAAGCCTTCACTCTTTTGCAAAATCCTAGTTTTAGAACAGTGGAGCATTCACTCCTTTCCAAGACTTTTTGCCTAAATGGAGTTGCCTAAAAAAATAAGTTATCTTCACAAACCCAGCACTAGTTGGGGTTAACATAACAAGAAAATCACAAATAAAAAATAAGAACTTATTTTGGGAAAAAAATTCGGAAATATCTCTTGAACTGTGAGACTTCCGTTCTAAAAAGCCTTAAACACTTAAAGAGACTTTGAAACTTTCATACTTGAGTTATTTTTGCTCTTAAGACCTCTTAAAATGTTAAAGAAGATTTTTGAGAGCTATTGAGTGATTTAAAAGGCTTTCCATGGCCTCTATTTATAGTAGAGGTCAACACAGCTCAAATAAGGTAATGTGGATTTTTTAGAAAGTTAGGGTGCACCTAGTCTCGTTCAGGAACATGTATGTATTGTCCAGGAAAGCTCTTGGGCTCGATTTGTGGCCCAAGTAATTCCATATCACATCATTTTCGAGCAAGATCTAGAAGACTTGATCCCGCTTTCTTGGCACACCTGGGCATGCCAAACCATGGGTCTAGGCACGACTCAGCTAGTTTCTAAGAAATTAGTATCTTAATGTTTTACTCATTTTAGCTCAACATAATCTCAAAATAAAGCAGCACACAAGCTTAGACTAACTTAAGCCTAATTACATGATTTAATTGCAACAAATAAAAATGCAAAACTAACCAAAGAAAATAAAGTTGGTGCTGCAACTTTCATCTTGATGGTTATAACTCCTAGCTACTACTTCTAAGTTGCAGTGCATCCTTTGCTATCAAGTCTTGCTCCACATCAAAGCTTCCAATAATTCTGCAAGGCTTGATCTTCTAATCTCATGTACCATGTTGAGCAATTGATCCTGAAACTAAACTAGGTCTAGTTAATCCTGTAACACACCGACAAGATTTAAGTATCAAAAGTTATTTCAAAGTTTTGTTATCATCAAAATAAGGTCATCCACCAAGTTGTGATTCTAGAATCAACAATCAAGACAGTAGTTGCTCAAAAATATGATTCAAGATTGAAACATGTTTATGAGTTGGAGTCAAAACAAGGAAAAGTCTCATTGGGAGACAACACCAAGATGGTTATCTAAAGAATGAGCACATTCGATAACCCAAAGACCTTCTAGTTAATAATGATTTCCGACAATTTAATAAGCATTAGTTAATTTTGTGATTGTGATTTTAATGTGTTTTAACTTTTCAAAAGTATTGAATAAAAATGATAATAGTACATAAACTAAAAGTGTTGGAAAAAATAATGCACTTATTTTAAATCTAAAATCATTTTAAATAATGACAATAATGAAATTAAATGCTTTAAAATATTATAAGATGAACCCTAGTGTAGCAAGGCATTCATGTCATGCAAGTATGTCGACAATTAGTAAATGACTTACCTAGCTTAGATTTTTCAAAATATGTGTAATGTATGCCAGATAGGCAAGCAAATACAAAGCTCACATAGAATACAATATGTAATTTACACATCTAAGCCCCCAAAATTTTGCATATGAATTTGTTTGGACCTATAAGCTAAACTAGTCTAGATGGTAATACGAATTAGTGATTGTAGATAATTTATCTTGATTCACTTAAGTTTTTGTAATATAAGTTATATTTTTAGTGAATTTGAGAAATTTATTGATTGATTACAGAAGAACATAAGACATGATTCTATTATTCATAGTGATCATGGAGGACAGTTCGAAATTCATTAATTTGAAATATATCATGCCTCAAATGGGATTCAACACAATTTTTAGCTCTTAGAGCCCCTTAGCAAATTAGACTCACTCACAAAAAAAATATGACTTTATGTGATATGGCATGATCCATGCTACTTGAGTATAGATTGCCCAACTATTTTTGGGCTATAGTAAATAACATTATGTCATATCATTAATAGACTAAACATTTGAATGATTATTAAAAAACTCGATTCAATTTACCTAAAGAACACAAATCTTAGATATCATATTTTCATGCTTTTAGTATAGGTCGTTGTACTCAAGAAAACTAAAGCCAAGTTTGACTCAAAGTAAATGAGAGAATATTTGTATGATACGCATTTGCATCTTTTAAGGGTTTTAAACTCTCGTATTTTTAATACTTGCATTCGCATCTTTTAAAGGCTTTAAACACTTTCATAAGGACGTGCAGATTGTCTTTTAAAATGGACATATAAAAAGAATGCTTATGTTGAACAATCCTTTGGGTTTAAAAATATAGAATATCCAAATCATGTTACAAGTTGAAAAAGTACTGTATGATAAGTAAGCACTGAGGGCATGATACAATAGGCTTAGAAAAATTCACAATAATCTTCACATAGCTCAAGTTTACATGGATGATACTTCTTTAGATCAACCAACATCACCACCCTATGTCAAGAATTTTTGTCTTTTATGAGTGACAATTTGAAATGAGCATGATGGAAAAATTAAATTTCAATCTAGGACTTCAAATCAAATAAAGCGCACATTGTATCTTTTTTCACAAACCAAGTATATTGAGAGCTTATAAAACATTTTAAGTGCAACAATAGCAAACCAATATATATCCATATAAGCTCAAACCTTAGCTTTAATAAACATGTAAATAACAAACTTATAAACCAAAAGATGATTGTGGTATGATAAGGTTCCTTCTCTATTCCACAACTAGTAGACCTAATAATATGTCCAATGGCTGCTTATGTAGAAATTTCAATCAGACCTTAGAGAACCCATTCCGCCACTGTTATGTGTATCTCATGATACTTGCTATACCCAAGCTACAACACTTTGGTACCCCTTGAATTTTGGCATCTTTCGATCTTATTAATTTCTAATATTCACATTTTTTGGATCGAAGACAAATAGGAAGAGCACTTCCGGCACATATCAGTTTTTAGTAGTCATTAATTTCATGGTCCAGTAGAAAATAAACATCAATTACACAATCTACTATGGAATCGGAATAGGTTGAAGTGTGTAGTTATGTTGCACTAGTCTTATAGTTCATACTGTATTACAAAATTAAACTACATAAAATTTCTATAAAATATGACAATGTTAGCACATTAGCCGTACTAAGAATTCAATTTAAACACACAATAGATGCTATTTCATTAGTGATCACTTTAGCAAGGTCAATGTAAGAAAAGAGTTTGTTGACACAACACCAATTTGCCAACATTTTCACAAAACCATTGGCATGTGTAGCTTCATTATCTAAGAAAAGAATTAGAAGTAATTAATCCATTTTTTAATCTTTTTTCAAATTTTTTCCGTTTTTAATTCCTCTATATCTCGTTGGGCAAGATCGTGCATGTCTCCAAACAAGTTAACTAGTTAAGCGAGTTATGTTGCTCATTTAGTGAATGTCAATGATTAACCTAAGAATTTGCATAGCCACACCTAACAATCTTTAACTTTCTCTCCACATTTTATATGTTTGTTTATTCCCTATCAACTACCCCATAGGAATCCAAGGCAACAAAACTAGTCAGACAAGTCATCACAACCCTTGAGCGAATGCTAGAAAATCTTTTGAACTGCTGGTTCTCTTCAATATTTTCACACAAATCCTTCTTCAGATATCTCTTAGCCTTCTTTCTACCTTCAACTCTCCTTGATTTTAAATCATGAGGAAGATAGTGAGATTCATTTCTGGGAAAGCAAAGCAACCATGAGTGTGAAGAATCTTCATCAATGCACATCATCCTCACACTGTTTCAATTCTCCTTCACCAACAAGCAGCTCTTTCAAAGTCTGCACCACAAAAATTATTTACCCACACAACGACTCAATCCCACACCTCTCACCAAATTTAGCCATTATCACTCAATTCTTTCTTTCTTCTGGTCTATTGTTATATCTTTCCCTTAATCAGAATGCTAATCTAGAACTTGTTCATCTTTTCTTTGCAATCATTTTCTTTGCTGGAAACTCTTTAAGCGTCTTTCCTTTTCTTTTTGATAGATATAATGAACTCTCCAGCCAATCTTGGAACCTTATTCAATTAATCGAATGAAAGTGTGAACCCTATATCTTTTGCCCCCTCTATTGAAGATTGTTGTGACAAACATCTTAGTTAGCAACCGTCAAGTACCACATCGCCAACCTAAGGTAATCTATCTAACTCTGATTGTCCGACCAATTCAACTTGTTCTTCTTTATACCCTTTTTCCAAAGGGTGGTAGTAGTAAGAACATCTTCCCTAAGAGATTATCCATGTAGATGTTATTCTTCCTACTCTGTGATATCTTCACAGCAAATTAACTGGCCATATTTTTCATTAAAAAACAAATGTTTATTACAGTGCCCTTATTTGTTCCCAAACCTCCCATAAATATCTCTTGCTTGTAAATCCTTTTGAGAAGAAATGTCTTCACAATCGCATTGTTCGATTTCAAGGATCCACTATACAAAATTATCTACATAGGATTGTTGAGCTTTTTTTTTTTTTTTTTTTTGCATTACTTTCTTGTATGTAATTTTTTATTTAAATCTGTCTCTATCTTTTTCTTTTATAATCAAATATCACATACATCTCCTAAAATTTCTAAAATCATTCAAGAAAAAACACCAATTCACCTCTCTTGTGTGTGCTAAGTATATACCCAACTAAGCAAGCCCGAAGAAGCTTCCTCCCGAATCATTCTAGCATCAAGGAAGATTTAGTTCTTTTTTCGGAAACACCACCCAAAATATTAGTATTCAAGTTATCACTAGTAATTAAGCAAAATGATTTGGTACCAACAGGCTCAAATGAGTTCAGTGAGAAGAACACCCTCACACATGGCACATCATGACCACAAGATTGATCCTCAAAGACAAGAATAAAAATAAAATAAAAAGTAAATTGAAAACAAAGGAGAGGATGTATAGTAGCTCAATTCTCTGCAAAGGAGCCTATATCCACTCAAAGATTGTAGCCTCCTATTTCACTATGCAATTATGTAAGTACAATTAGCAAAGAGCCCTTTTTACTTGAGAATCAATTAAAGAGTTATAGAGAGGATAGAGCAAAAGATAAAGAGCAACAAAAAAGGTTATTTCCATTTATTATCATTGTCGTTGCCAAGCAATGCCTTAATTCTGGATGTCGAAGACGAGAACTCTTTTTGAACTTGCGAAGAAGCAACAGCTCGAAGATGTGAATTATGAAGATGCTAAGCCACAAACTCTCAAAATGCTAACCCTTAACTCATGTAGATATAAAGTTTTATAGAAAAAAGTTAAACAGGCAAGTTATTCGAACCAACTAATGTGGCAATATCTGTTTGGCACATCGGGTTACATTCTCTGATGAATTATAGGATGTGCAGTTCATCGGAAAGGCACAATGTCAGCAGCACTAGTCAGGATATGTTGCCCATCATGGAAGGTTCTGCGGTTGGTGGTCCTACGGAGTGAAAATAGTTAGAAGCTCGGCTCCACCTTCAGGGACCTTTGAGTATCTTGGTGATAGTGCCATTGAGTCGACAGAGCTAAGCCTGTGCACTAAGAAAATTGTCAAGCGAACCTAAAAAAGTTTTATGAAAGGTGGTTACAAGGGACGCACAGAGATTATGCACATTTTAAAAGACAAATTAAGGAAATAATTCACATGAATGTTAGACACATGGAAGGCAAGGACTACCCACAAAACACATTTGAACCAAAGTAATTACAATGGTGGCTTTCCAAATCATGAACACCTTTGTGAAATTGAATAATGTATGCCCACTTTCAATCTTCATAGCACTTTATACAGCTCACTCAAATTTATGGTCATACCAAATAATGAGGATGAGTCATCAGCACTCAATCATAATATTAACTAGTAATTCATCAAGCTCTTACTCATCAGGTTCCAACTCATCCAGCTAAGCATGTTACTGTATGGTGGCATTTTAGTAGCCTAACTCAAAGAATCTAAAATCAAATCTATGATGTTGTCAACCAGTGGCCCTACTACCATATGTGGGGGTTGTAGCTTGGACCTCAAGACGTACTTTCTTCAAAGGTTTCTTAGAGATAACATCCCTACGAGCCTTTAGTTGTTCAGGAGAGGGCTTACCACTACTTCCACTTGCGCTTAGGACTGCCACATGGAGGAGTATAGGGAGCACCTTGCTATCCATTGTAGTAATTAGAGCCACCCTGACGTACTTGTCGGATGGGGATTGTTGACCTTAGACACCTCCTGCTAACATCAACAGTTTACCAGTCAGATCATGGCTTGCATGATGTACCAGTCTTGGAGGAGAATATTGGAGAAAGGGCACAATCGGTCATGTCCTACTCCTGTGGTCTATACGAGATTAATATTGTCGACGATGGTTAGTGCGGAACTTTGTGACAAGACAAATTCTTGGGACTACATGGCTCTTACGAGCTCTGTTACCACCTTCAGATGGTCCCCCTGCCCCATTGGTTTGAAGTCAACATTGGCAAGTCCTTCAAATATGGTGATCGGGAGTCCTCTGGAGGGCTTTTATCTAGAATGATCACGGTAGATTGGAGATTGCATGTGGCGAGTGTCAACAGTTGCGTACACTGATGGAGGCTGAGTTTAGATTATTCTGCTACTTCAGTGGATTATTAAGGGAGAGATCTCTACAATGGCTAGTATCATCATTGAAGGTTACTATTTCACCGCTCTTTGTCGGCTATGGCACGCTTGGGAGAGGACGAGGCGTTGCTCGCTCTTCAGATCATCTAGCATTTATGCTTTCCAAAGTGTCCTTTTTGTACACCACTCACACGATTGAAATCGTGCAGGGAATTTCTGTGATTTCTTGCTCGACAATGCAACTTTACTTTGCTAGAGAGGAGTATACTCTTACCTAAATTATTGGATATCCTCAGAGAAGAGACTGACAAGTTTGATCCTGGTTGATTTGCATGTTGATCTTTTGATTTATATTTATAGGCATGAGTCAGTATTTAGGATTTACAGCAAAGTCATCTCCACTTTCATTTAATTACATAGATGCATTGATTCACAATATTGAGATAACACCCAATTTTGAGCGGCACCATATGATGCATCGCAATCAACAAAAATTTAGATTTGCTCCCTAATGAACAAGAGTAGGAGAGAAGAAACATAAATGAAACAAAGGCAATTTGGCAAGACCTTTAACGAATTCAAACTCTAAATGTACCATTGCCGATTTAAAGGTATTATTTCCTACTTTTTGCTCAACAACCTACTTTTTGTAACCTCCACATGTGTAATCATACTAATTGCCCCAAAAATGATACCAATACTGATGATAATGTCACCAAAGACAACACATAGATGTTACAATTGGATTGAATGTAGTTCTCATCATCATAACAATTTAAAAGGCCTATATTAAGGCAATAATTTGGTTGTTTACTTCAAAGTTTTATAATTACTAAGATAAAGAGAACTTCTATGGCCAAAGTGCACAGGCTAATGAAGCAGATGGCATTGTCTCTTTATATTATATGTCATAGAGCACATATCAAAGCTATAAAATTTTGGTTCAAATGTTCAGGATAAACAATCAGCCATATTTCAATATTCTTCTAAAAGATAATGACATTACACCACCTATTGTTCATTCAAAATAAAAAATTGCAACAAATTCAAGATTCATGGCATGGCTGAAGGTAACTGTCCATAATAATAGAAGGTTTCATAATATGGTATTGATGCATGTGTTCTTACAAAAATGTGTTAACGCATTGGATGGAACACACATGAAGACCTCAAATCCATCAACATAAGTTGATGCCTTTCTTGGATGAAATCTTGAGTTAACAAGAACCAGCATAATTCATTTGTCTTTGGCAGCTTGAAGGGCTTTACACATAGTGCAATAGTACATAAGATTGCATAAAAAATGCTTATTTATTTAAGTGTACCAAAATAAATACTTTCTAGTTGTTAATGAGCTCAGGACAATAACAAGCATTTTGCATGCATCAACAATGTTATTGTTTTTATGGTGACATGTCATTGGATGCTATTGCTCTATCCATAATTTTGCCAACAAATAAGTTATAACGAAATCATTTTTATTGGATAATACTGCTCTTGTCTTACATTTTATAATTTGGAAATTTATCTATGTTTACAAAACAGTTTAATAAATGAATTTCTGGAGTGTTGTTTGAATTGATTCTGGGTAGGGCTAGCAATTTGACCAAAAATTCGAAAATTGACTTGAAAACTTCGAGTCAACTTTCGAGTTGAACCGTCTGACTTGAACCCAATTCGAGTCGACTTCGAGTTTAGCTGAGCTCGACTCTAAACGGATTCGAGTCAACTTGAAATATACAGTTATATATATATATATATATATATACATATATATATACATATATATATATACATATATATATAAACAAAAACACTATAATATCTAAATTAAAGTCCTTCGCAGCTCAGTCAGTATGCCGTGATTCAAATCGGAGCCTCGCCAACGCGGGTTCGAAACCCTTAGCTGCTAAAAAAATTTGAATTTTTTATTAAACAACGGATTTGATTTTTATTTAACGGTGAATTTTGTTTTTTATTAAACAACGGATTTGATTTTTAATAAATGTAGGATTCGAAACAATGAATTGGGATTTCAAAATCCCGATTATACTCTCATTTCTCTCGCAAGTCGCAGGTCTCGCTAGCTCGTTGGTTCTTCTCTAGTCACTCTCACTCCTAAGTCTCGGACTCCTAATTCCTATGTTCCTTCAACTTCTCTGGCCTCTCTTCTGTCTTCTGCGTTCGGCTCTGTGAATTTTGTAATATATATTTCATAATTTTTAGGGTTAAAGCTGCCAAATTTTTTAGGGTTTTTGTAGGAAATATTTCAGATTTTTTAGCATCATTAATTTGTTACTTGTGACTTGTGAGCCTATAATTATTATAGTCAAAGTTGTGGTCCTCATTAAGGTTTGTTTAAAAATTTTGTCAATGTATTTTTTTGGGTTTTCATGTACGAAGTAAATTGTGACTTGTGAGTAAGTAAGCTGAAGTTGTGAGCTAAAGTTGTGAGCTCTTTATATTTTATGAATCTTTTAGGGTTTTTTTAGAGCTAGCAGAAAGTTTAATTGAGATTTTGAAAATCCCAATTCTTCGTTTAAAATTCAGCGTCCAATAAAAAATTAAATATGAGCCTATTTTTAGGGCTAAAACTGTTAGATGAAATTATTTGTGATTTTCATACATGCATTAAATTTTGAACCTATTTTTAGGGCTAAAGTTGTTAGCTAAAATTGTTAAAGATTATTTATGGTTTAAAATTATTTATAATTTTCAGACATGCATTAAGTTTTGAGCATATTTTTAAGGCTATAGCGAAAAGCTATTAGCTCAAATTGTTTAAGATTATTTATGATTTAAGATTATTTATAGTTTTCAGACATGCCTTAAGTTCTGAGCCTATTTTTAGAGCAAAAATTGTTAGCTGAAATTGAGGTCCTCTTTACGATTTGCTTGTTTTCATTAAAGTTTAGGGTTTGTTTAAGGCTTTTAGAGATGCAGTAAGTTGTGAACCTATTATTCAAGTTTTTAGAGATGCAATAATTTTATAGATATTTGATAAGTTATCTTCATGTTCAATATCAAATTGTTATTACTATTTTTAGAATTGTTTTTGGAACTGTTTGTTGCCCAAATCCTAACATGTATACAGTTTTTATGAAATCTCAACTCAAAGCTTAGTTTTTGTGATTTACAATTTTTTTTTATAATTTTTACTTTTCCGACATGCATTAAGTTCTGGGCCTATTTTTAGGGATAAAGATAAGCTGAAATTGTGGTCCTCTTTACGATTTGTTTGTTTTCATTAAAGTTTAGAGTTTGTTTAGGATTTTTAGAGATGCAGTAAGCTGTGAACCTATTAAATTTTTATTCAAGTTTTTAGAGCTACAGTAAGTTTAGAGATATTTGATAAATTATCTTCCTATTCAATATCAAATTGTTATTATTGTTTTGGGAATTGTTTATTACCCAAATCTTAACATATATGCAGTTTTTATAAAATCTTAATTTCAGACACTAATACAATTTTTATGAAATTTTAATTTACGATATGTAGTTTTTATGAAACATTAATATTGGAGGTTCTATGAAATTTTAATAGTGTAGGTTTTACTTTTAGAATTTTAGACATGTAGTAAGCTTATGATCACTAGAAAGTTGAAACTATATGTTAATGTCGTAATTTTTTATTGAGGTAATTGGTAAATCTTAAGTTGCAGAAATTGAGATATATAGTAGTTATTAATTATGCAGTATATATGCCTTAACTTTTGTTTAAACTTTTAAACATTTATACTTCTGAACTTACATGAGTCTTTTTATTACTATAAAACATTTCAGTTAAATGGAAGCAATAAATGATCATTATGAATGTGAAAGTGACAAGTTAAAATCCAAACAAAATGTTAGGGGGGAGTGTGGAAGTGTCCAAGAAAGTACAAATTCATTGGTTATCTAGGCACCAACAGGTGAAAAATAAATATAGTGTGTCTGAGGTTAGAATAATGAAAAAAAGAAGTGCTATTTGGGATCACTTTAATGTAGTTCAATCCAAAGATAATAAGGGTCAAGTCATTCAAAAATTATCTTGTAAGCACTGTCGTGAGACATATATGTCCCAAAAGTCAGGATCAATCTCAAACTGTTTTAGCACGTTAAAGTTTACTCAATCTTAGTGCAATCAAAGAAAAGAGAAGATTTTCAATATAGAGACATTGAATAAAGAAAAAGATATTTACATAGAAAATAGTTCTATTTGTGTTATATCTGCTTATGATAACAGTAAAGTGAGAAGTATCTTGACAAAAATGATTATTACAACAGTTATCTTTTTGTGAAGCAACGCTATTTTTAGTTATTTTAACACACTTTGAATACTAGCTACAGGAAAACATCTAGAAATATTATACATGATGGGTGTGAAAGTGTATGAAATTAAAAAAGAGAAAATGATAAAAATCGTAAAATCTATGAATCACATCTCATTAATATCTGATTGTTGAACTTCTAATCAATCAATTGTCTATATGTCATTGACTACACACTATATAGATTTAGATTGGATGTTGCAACATTCTATTATAAATTTTATTGACCTAGAAACTCTGCATACTGCACATGTTAATGTCAATGTCATTGGCGAGTGCATAATTCAATAGGTATTCATAAAAAAACTATGACAATTACATTAGACAATGCACGTGCCAACGATAACGCAGCAAATATTCTGTTAAAAAAATTTTGAGAACACAAATAAGTTTTTTTAAAAGGAAAAATTTTTCATGTTCGTTGTTGTGCACATTTTTTAAATTTGATAGCTCAAGATGGTCTCAAATACTGCAAAGACATCATGGTGTTATTAGAGAGGCTATTGTTAATATATAAAAGATCTACAAGCTGCTTCAAAATATTTGTTGAGATTGCAAGATTAGTAGGTGTATCAATTAAAAGACTATCTGGTGATGTAAAGACAAAGTGGAATTCTATATTTTATATGCTAGACAATGCCTTCATTTCAAAATTGTATTGCATGAATTTTTTAGTTAAGATAAGAGATTAATAGCTATAAGATGTAAGCAGTTAATATTTTGGAATAGTGGAAAATGATTTTCCTTAAGTGGCCTACTTTAGCAAAGATGACCAAAGAGATTCTTATTATTCCTATTACAACGGTTGCATTTGAATCTGTCTTAAACGCTGATGGCGTGTACTTGATGATTACAGAAGCACATTATCACCAAATATGGTTAATGCATTCATTTGTACCACAAATTGGCTAGCTGGGTGTCACGCCAATCTTAAAGATTTAAATGAAGATGCAAGCATTTGACAAATTAATATTATAATTTATAAACTACTACTAATTCACATCATAAGCTAATATAGTTAAATCTCTTTCTTTATTTTTGTTTGTGTTTTCTGCAGGAAGAAAAGCTAACATGCCCTAAACCCGATGAAGAGTAGAGCCAACTAAGTTGAATCCAATTATTTATGAAATATTACTGCTTTATCTTTTTATTTTTATATTTTAATACACTCTTTAATACTTCTACTGTTATTGAATTTTTAGCTCTGTAGTAGAACTTATTTAATATTGTTGAAATACTAATCTATCTTTATTTAGATTATGAATTATGTTGCTATGCAAATTCAAGATGGTAAAAGGGACTGTGATGAAAAATAATTATTTCAAAATATGTAATATTGTAATGTGATATTTAAACTCTTTTATAAATACTCATGATTGTTCTTTTCAAACTATTATTTTACTATTTTTTCTTATGTTGTTGCAATCTCTATTGTTGCTTGGGCTGGTTTAACAGCTTGTGTTGCTGCTTAGCAGTCTCTGCTGGCTGCTTGGGCTGCTCAACTATTGCTTGGGCTATTGGTTGCCGCTCAGCTGCTACCTCTGAAAAGGCTTTGATGCTGCTTGGGCTGCTGCTCAGCTTCTATCTTGGTTGTTACTCAGCCTCTGCCTTGGCTGCTAGCTATTGTTGCCTTTACCTGCCTAAATCCATAATTTTAAAATAAAATAAAAAGACTATAAGGAGGATCATAATTCACAACTTCAGCGCACAGCTTTAACCCTAAAAACAATATCACAATTTACCGCAAGTTTTAAAACCCTAAAATGCATTTTCTGCACTGCTGTTATAATGTCATTGCAGCTTCTATGTGTATAATTGTTATTATTTTTTGCAATTAGAACACTTTCATAATTTTTTCTTGATTTTTGCAAATTTGGTTTTTTCTGTTATTACCTTTCTTGTGATGTCGTTGTTGCTTGGGTTGTTGGTTGCTAGTGCTTGGGCTGCTGGCAGCTGCTACTTTGGTTACTGGTTGTTGTTGCCTCTGTTATTGCTTGGATTGCTGCCTCTGTTGCTGCTTGGGTTGCTAGTTGCTGCTGCCTCTACTGCTACTTGGGCTGCTGATAGTTGATGCCTCTGCTACTGCTTGGGTTGCTAGCTGCTGCTGCTTGAGTTGCTGGCAGCTGCTGCTGCTTGGGTTGCTGGTAGCTGCTGCCTTTGCTAATGCTTGGGTTGTTGGTTGCTGCTGCTTGGGATGCTGGCGGATGCTGCTTGGGCTGCTGCCCCTGCTAATGCTTGGGTTGCTAGCAGTGCTGAATGGGTTTATAAAACTCAAGTTTTTTTTTCTTGTTTGATTTGGACAATTATTTGAGATAGCTAGATTGGATCTATAATAAATAATTCTTTCAATATTAATTCAAATAAATAATGCATTCAAAAAAAAATTATTTTAATTTATCTTACTTTCACTTAAGTTAGTTAATGTAGCTTAAGTTTCAAATAATATTGTTTATTGCCTTTTGTATGTTGCTTTGTGCAACCTTGCAAATTGAGTCAAGGTCCCAACTCCAAAGAATTAAACTTGCAGGCATTCGTGTATTGCCACTTTGGCTTGAGCCCTTGGCCCATTGGCCTTGGGGATCAAATCATCCTATAATATGCACTCCTGCAACAAGTGTAGCTTGCAAACTTATGTAGCAAATTGCAATATATTAATTTGTAATTATATTAAGCAGTAAATTTGTGTTAGTCTTCAACACTATTGAGTATAGACTATGTAAATCTATTTAGTCTTGATTCTTGACTATTCAAATATGTAAAATCAACAATAATATGTAGAATTGTAATGTTAATATATTTTTAGAAATTCATCAATTTTGTACATTAATTTTTTTTTGAGCGGACTCGAATCAAGTTCGAGTCAGCTCGAACTCGAACTATAATGAGTCAAACTTGACTCAGCTCAAACTCAATTCGAGTTCGAGTCGGGCCTAGCTCGAAATTTTCGAGTTCGAGTTTGACCTAACTCGCTCAAACTCAAATCAAAATCAGCCATAATTTTGAGGGTCAAAATATTTGAACTTTCAAAACTTATCATCCCTAATCAAGATTTTGATGTACTGCTTTATTTTCAAGATTCTTTTAATATATGGTTATTTATTGCTTTATTTATTATTATCATTAGTATGAAAGTAATTCTTATGTATTTGTTTATGTAGCCTTTTGAGCTTTCTATTTTCTATATCCGAATTTAAACTAAAGTGCTGCTAGCATGATTCTGTTAGAAATGTATTTGAGCTGAACTTACATCTCTGATGTCAATCACTTGGAATATTGCTTTGAAGAGCTATAAATGCAGTATCCATTTTGGATTGAAGATGCTCTTTTTTTTTACTTATGATTTTAATAAAATTGCTATTTACTTATTAAAGAAAGCAATCTCATCTCAGGTGAAAAGGATCTCCGAATAACATTGATCTAAAAAGAAAATATTCAACTAATGCTTTCAACAGCAAAAACAATAACACTGAACCAATTAGGCATAATTATTTGATGAGATTCCTACCTAAATAGCATGTCATATTGTTAGCTCAATAATATTTCAATGGCATGCAGTCAAAACACCACTTTAGACGACAAAACAGAGCCGAGAATTTGATCCATATCTCTCATCAAAGCAGAAAAAAATGAAATATTTCACCTCGCATAAGTAGATCTACAAATTCACCTATATTCTGAAGTTAAGTAAACGATCAGCAAAATAGTAGAGTGTTAATATAGGTTATTATCATGGTTGGGATATTTATACCTCATCTTACAGAAATCAGAAATTTTGGTTAGACATTACACGCATGCATTACGTATTGATACACCGCAGATCCCAATCGAATGCGAAAATAAATAAGTTCATATTTCCTAAAATGATTATAATCAATCAAATCCGGAAGCCTCTGAAAATGAACTACTAACTATGCAAGCTTTAAAAACACTAGCTAAAAAGAAATGTGAACGAAGTTGTCAACAAAGAAAAAAAGATACCTCCAGCAGAAGAGGCTCATCAGCGGAAGCCGAATCTCGGCCTGTGCAAGTCATGATACGAAAGCAGGAGCTCTTCGATTTCGCCATTTCTCCCTTCTCTCCACGATTAACCGTCCTGGTTTTTCTTCGTCGATGATGATAACCAAAACCAGTCTTTAGCCCCGATCGACCTCAGCTCACTCTTATTTCCAAATTAAGCGGTAAAAGTAAAATTGAAATTATCACGACAGGTCAAGCTTCAAATTTTATAGTATTGTTTATTTCAAAATAAATGTTTAGGCTTTGACAGTATAAATTTAATTTAAATTACATAAAATATATTAAGTATTCCTGCACTTAATATTTTGATGCTGGAATTTTCTACAAAAATGAATACGGATAAAATAGATGAAGCGTCAATATAATATAATATATTATAAGTAGATTAATGATTGAATATATATATATATATATTTAAATTATGTTGGTCATGAATATTTTTTGATATATATTCTTGTGTAAGTAGGGCTAGCTTCAATCGAGTCAACTCTAGAACTCGACTCAAACTTGTTCGAATTCGAGTTCAAGTCGAGTTCGTGTCGAGTTCGAGTCATTTCGACTTATTTTAAATAGAGTTCGAGTCAAGATGTATGGCTCGAACTCGACTCGAAAAATTTCGAGCCGAGTCGGTAAGCATATCAATTTTCTAATATATATTAATGAATCAACAATTATAACCACTTAAGCTAAATTAATTTAAACAACAATTTATTTATTCTAACATAATTAATATATTATCAAGTTAATTATCAAAATATATTAAGCATTTCACCGTATCACAAAATAAATATATATCTTTAAGAAAATGAAAGTGAATAACAATTGTTTAGAATGGCAATATTTGCTAATCTTAGGATTATAATGGGTTAATTTTTTAATAATAACTTTGTTTAATGGAATAATTCCATGTAAATATAAAAACTTTTGTTATAATGACAAAAGTTTTATTACAAAGTTTTATAAAAGTAAAATTTATGATCATTTATAATGTAAGAAATAGGTCATATACTTTTGCTTATGATGTCCATCAATGCTTAATCTATTTTCTTACTTATGGTTTATTTGTATTAATTTTTGTAGAAAATTCAGCATCAAAATATTTTATCAAATATAATTGCATCAATTGTTAATATGAAATGATAACAAATAGCCAAAGTTTATTTTGAAATTTGAAGATCATTACTATATGTAACAAGGAAAATGTTAAAATACTCCTTCTAATACCCTCTCAAATTCTAGATGACATAGCACTTCAGACCACATCAGATTTTTCCTTAAATCTGATTGCAAGTCATCATTCACATTCAGCTTTTTTCCCTAAAATCCCAAAGCCTCTAACCTAATCTCCCGATTCCGAAGGCCTATTCGCATTCCCCGTCCCCTCCTCCCTCCTCCCTTTTCCCATCATCTACGTCTTCGTCGACGTCCCCGCCTCGTCTCTGTCGTTCGATCCACCTTCATCCCTCAATCCCGCATCACTCTCACGTCCACGGTCAAGAATTTGAGGAGGCACCGTAGCATTGTTCATATAACAAAAGCCCTTTTTAATAATATTGCATTTAATATGATTGACAAGAATTAATTCAAAACAAGATTGGAGCGACCCATAAATTATAAAAAATACTAATAAATAATTCCAAGTAACAGTATAAAAATGCTTTTTGAATTGAATTAAAAACAAATTACATAAAAGTATTAATGGGTTATATAAATAAAAATTTTATTATTTGATATTAAAAATGCTTTTGAATATACTTAATATATGTTATTTAAAATTTAAGAAAATATAAATTATTCTCTTATAGAGTATATACAATAAAATTTTTACTGAATGTACTTATCAACAAATACTTGCTATTGTCATATAACATGATGACATATTTAGTAGGACAACCAAAATTAACATAGAATATTTATATTAGACATAAAATATCTAATGTCATTTTAGGATATTATAGTTTAAAATTATATACAAAATTAATATTTGCAGAGAAATATGGAAGACATGAAAATAAATAAATACATACTTGAAAAAAACATTCCTACGGAACATATAGTCAACATTAACATATATGTATATATATATATATATATATAACATATTAAATCAAGAGTATGTATGCTTAATCTTCAAATCAATTTCTTTTTCAATTAGCTATTCTAACAACTTAGGTTGTTATCCCAACTAAATTAAGCTTAATTAATATTTAATTTTCATTCAATTAGCTTTATCAAGTCATTAGATTCAAACCCAAAAAATTTGAGGTTAATTGAACTGCAATAAGTTGAATTGACAATTTTTTTAATTTGAAATCCTAGAAAATAGCCAAATTAAATTAATGTTCAAATCAATTTCTGACTTCATTTTTGAATTCCTCGCACCCAAATTAGCTATGAGTGCCAATTTAAAAATTTTTGGAGATCATTTAGGCCATAATTGAATTCATTTTAGATAGGGAAAATTTCACTTAATGGCCTCAAATTATTTAAATTTGCACTTTGGACTCCAACGGTCGGCTCCTCTGTGATCTGATGTGTGAATCGCGAACGATCCGTTGCGAAGCCTGGGTTACACAACAGTGGGGCAAGCGCCATGTAGCCGTTGGTCCACGTGAATCGAACGACCCATATTATATGTAGCTGCGTTCGATCCCTAACATTGGATCACGCTCGTGATCCAATGGTCGAGGCTTCTCCGACGATCAGTCGTTAAGGTCCCTTGCATTACAACCGTAGCGTCGTTTCTTCGATCCATCAGATGATCACGAATGCTTCCGCGATTGTGGATCGTCTTCCTCCTCAGTTCGTGCCCGATAACAGGAAATCCTTCATACAATATGCTATAAGGCTTGTAACAGCCCAAACTCTTAAGCATCAATGTATTGTCCCCTTTAGCTTAAGAGGTCTTATGATTTTGCCCTTAGAAGATAACTTCATAGCTGGTCACCCATCTTGGGAGTGCTCCCACATGAGCACGCTTAATTTTGGAGTTCTTATCAGGAACTTTACTATTATCTAAAAAGACGTCTCGATATTTAGGAGTTTCACTTATTATTACTTCAGTGGTCTTTACAATCTCCCCAACTTAAGTAACTGGCGTCTTCATCAATATCCACATACAGATCCAAGAACTATCCATTGGGTAGATAGGACTAGAGGTGACCCTTACATGCTCAAGAGGTACCCACAACCATGTAACATCGTAACCATCATGGGCTCAAGAGACTGCTCACATGAAGTAGTACTTTATCCTGTATGACACTTTGCTCTTATCCAACATCTTATGGTTTGCTCTAATATCATTTGTAACAGCCTAAACTCTTAAGCATCAAGGTATTATCTGCTTTGGCTTGAAAGGTCTTACTATTTTTCTCTTAGAAGATAACTTCCCATTAAGTCACCTATCCTGGGAGTGCTCTCACATGAACACCCTTAACTTTGGAATTCTTACCAGGAACTCCATAATTATCTAAAAAGGCACCTCGATATTTAAAAATTTCACTTATTACTACTTAAGTGAGTCTTTACAAAGCTGTCCCCCACTCCTCTTGCAATGTCTCCTTAATCATTAAGATCCTTTCCATTGGTGGTCAAGCATCCATGGTGGGCCAAGATGCCTAATTAGGCCATTATTAGCAATATAGCCTTCAAGCCCTTACACCCAAGCTCTACCCTAAACCTGTAATGCCCCATCCCACCGTTATGCACAACACTATATTATTAGCGGCGGAACGGTTCGTTAACTTGAATAATAAGGGTCTCCTCCTATTTAATGCTCTAGGTTGAGCACCGAACCATTAATCATAGGAGGTGACTGGAGCTAAGGAACTCCATTATTAATCAAGTTAAGTATTTCATTAATATGATTAACAATGTGAGTCTGTTAAATTAGTAATCACAGCATAATATATGTAGTATAGTGTAACTTAGGGAATAAAGTGCGGAAGCTAAAACAGTATCCATCCATCCATTCATCCAGAAACAGTAAGTAAAATACATACTTATCAGAAAAGAAGATAGAAAATATATCCAGATATTATTACTTATAAAAATTAGTGATGGTGAAAAAATATGTGAGTGAAAGATCCCACTAAAACTTTTTTTGGTCTTACTTAGCTTAGAGCTTAGCTATCTAAAAAAGAGTGAAATCGAAGGCCACCTGGAGCCGGAGGGTAGGATCTGACCCCCAAAATTTGTATGCAAGATGAGCCTACATGAGTGCTAATCCACCGAGCCACCAGGTTTAAGACCGAAGCCTGCTCCTAGGTAAGCTACTGGCTTACAAACTTTAATAAAACTGTAGAAAACAACTCTTATCTCACTAAGATAGAAGAACACTCAATAATGAAGATCGCCACAACTACTCAACAATACTGCACTTCGTGCCCTTTTTAGTCTCCTTCTGTGGCGGTTGCCCCTTAATCATTTGGATTAAGAGGTGGTCGTCAACGGGCAAACCTCCACTTAGCATTTAGATTAAGGAATAAACCTTCTTAATCAAATGTCAATGGAAGATATGCCCTAATATGAAGAGAGCAAAGGAGACAATGTAACAACCCTAGATTGTTATCCTACTAATTTATAGTCTAAAGAATCATTAATTTTGATTCCATTACCTTAAGAACATCAAATGAATCATATTCTAAAAATTTGGAGTCCATTAGACTTCTCTAAGTCCGAAATGATAATTTGATTAGTCTAGATGCCCTAGTTTAGACCTAAAATATTTTGATCTCAGAATTAAAATTTGATTTTATTTTTGAATTCCTCACCCTTAAATTAGCTATGAGTGAAAGTTTGGTTCAATTTGGAAATCATTTAAGCCATAATTCACATTTAATTAAAATGGTCTAATTGCATAAAAGGTTTCCTAACATTTCAAATTTACATTTCTACCCTTTAAACTAATAAAACGGTTGGGATCCGCTGTGCGGACCGCGGGTGATCCGCTGCGAAGCCCGGGTCACGCGACAGCGGCGTCCCGCAAATCTGGCCGTTGCGCTTAAGGAACCAATGGCCAAGATCAAATCTCGTGGGATCGCGGGTCAGCCATCGGATCTGCCTGATAGATCCTACGGCCCGGATCGCCCCCGCGATCAGCCATTAGGATCCGAACGATCCCAGCCATAGCGTCATCTAATCGATTAGATGGAATTTGAAGGTCCCGCTACTGTGGACCTTTGTTTTCCTCTCGCCACGCCCGACAAGGAGATCCTCCCCGTACTGCCAGCTGCTCCTCTTGTCCCCCACTCATGCGTCCACCTCAGCAAGGTCGTTAGAACCTCCACCATCTTGGCAAGGACCCCGATCGGGCCTCGTGACCCGGCCGAGCTCAATTAGGAAAATTGAGAGCTCGGTCATGGCCCAATCTCTCGGGTCTCTCTAGACCAAGCCAATGGCTCTATAAACTTTCCCATTCCATACTGAGGCTATAAATAGCCTTAGTGTTCCACCCTATGATCCTTTGCTGATCAATTGAGCTCTCTGCAACTTCCGTCATTGCCGTCTATCCGAGCTTGCGTAGGCAATCCTAGGAGCTCTAGAACTGCTGATAGTAGGCTCTCCTGGTGTTCAGGATCCTTTGCAGCATCTGGAACCTCAACTTAAGCAAGCCGAGCCCTCAGTCGATTGTCCTGAGCTCCCCCGTCAAACCAAGTACCCCCACTTGCCGGTTGCGAGCCAATGAGGCTCGGACCTTCCTTCTTTTGACTCGTATTGCTGCGTATTATTAAATCGAACCTAATGATATTGTAATTGCGCCTTGAGCTAGCCCCAGTCGATCGAATTGATCGATCAAGCTAAATCCCTTAAGGAACGCCTCGGGTGAGTAAGGTCCCAGTGTTCCAGCCCACTTCAGGCCCTCAGACCAGAGGGCTTTGATTCGTCTCACCTCCCTGAAGGTGTAGGGATCGAGCCCTAGGTCTGGAATGGCCTCTGTGGGGAGAATTGTCTCCCCACAGTAGCTCCTTTAAGGGAGCCCTCAAGTGAGTAAGGTCCAGCCGATCCGGACCACCTCACTGGGGCTTCAAGTGTTTATCAGTGCGTCTCGACTAGAGGATCAATTCCTGATTGACTCGAGGCCAAGGCGTGCGTTGTAGACGGAGAATTTTGTTGTCTAGGGTTTCTTGGATCAGCTCCTGTCGAGAGGAGACGGGGCGGGGACAAAGACCCTATGCAGGTCAGGTCAGCCCGTGACCCGCGTGGTGAGACAGTTTTGGGTCTTCGGGTGTGGCGCCATGCTCCCTAAGCCCATAATCATTAGGCTAAGGAGCGGTGGGTCACTTGTGCAAATCCCTCACTTATCATTGGATTAGGTAGGTCCACAATCCACTAATAAGGGAAGGACGTGCACAGAACATCTGAGGGGATCAGTCACTATATCTAACATACATACAGAGTGCGGAGACTAAATAAAATAAATAGTACATCTATTGATCATGCATCTCATAAGAAATAGAAATAAAATAGCTCAGAAAATAATAAGGTGCATAAAGTTAATCACAATTACAGTACCTGTATTATTACAATATTTAAATAGTTTAAAAGACTAAAAGGTAAATTACTCATCCTCACAAGCGGCTAAAAGAAACTAAGCAATATCTGGCTCTCCAGCTGGAAGCTCCTCCTCTAAGTAGGGCGCCTCCGCTTCAGTACCTAGCTCCTCAAACCTATCTGAATTTGACATTATCTGTTTCATAATGCTAGGGCCCTAGCCAATAAAAGAAAATCTTGTTAGACAATTGTCTAAGTATATTTTAGGCTGAATATTTTATATGTGTTATTAATGTCACCATTTTATACTTAAGCTCAATAAAAGTAAACATCAAAAGCGTATGTATAGTGAGCATACAAAAAAACAGGGGTAGTTATAAACATAACATTTATAATTAAACGACAAATAAAGCAAAAGCACGCCTCAATGGCTAAGCAAGGAATGAGCATATATATATATATATATATATATATATATATATATATATATATATAGTACAGTAAGTAAAATACTGAAAGTAAAGTCTAATTCTAAACATGCTGATGATCATATGACATATGCAAATTAAATGACAAAAATCTGAACATAGTACATATAGTAGCAGCAAAGTCTAACATTCTATAAATATGTACAAAGAAGCATGTAAGTAAAGAAATATAACTGACTGAAATATACATCAAAATACAGTACACAGTAAGCTAAAACTGAAATAGGTAAGTAAAAACTGCCATATCAGAAAGTTGACTATCGGGCCGGTGAAATCCTCAAGCCTTTCAGGGTTTGAGCAGACAGAAATTCCCATAGCCTTTCAGGGCTAGGGCAGACAGAATCCAACAGCAGAACTGAGGAGGCAGTAATTACAAATGCAAAATCTTTTAGTTATTTTACTTTGTTTATGCGGACACATTTCGGAAACAACTGAGGAGTCAAGCATGTCTGCAAGACTACGTGGGTTCCATACTTAACACACTCTCCTCAACGAGTAATGTTAAGCCTCCGTATTACTCCTTACCCCATCCAATAAGACCAAAATCCTCCCAGAGACTAAACCCAAAGGTATCTGTTATCCTAATTATTCTAAGTTTTCATTTTATGCACAAATTGCTCTTATATGATATATCCAAGGGATTAAGCACAAAGACAAGGGATGCGTAGCAACAAAATAAATCAAGTAAGTAAGAGACTCTTCTATACATGGTGACACTGTTATTATCTAATTTAAACTATTCTAACTATTCTAAGTTATATAAGTTCAGGATCTCCAGTTCCTACTATCGAGTGTAACTTAGAAAATAAATAGTACATCCATTGATCATGCATTTCATAAGAAATAGAAATAAAATAGCTCAGAAAATAATAAGGTGCATAAAGTAAATCACAATCACAGTACCTGTATTATTACAATATTTAAATAGTTTAAAAGACTGAAAGGTAAATTACTCATCCTCACAAGCGGCTAAAAGAAACTAAGAAATATTTGGCTCTCCTGCTGGAAGCTCCTCCTCTAAGTAGGGCGCCTCCGCTTCAGTACCTAGCTCCTCAAATCTATCTGAATCTGACATTATCAGTTTCACAATGCCAGGGCCCTAGCCAATAAAAGAAAATCTTGTTAGACAATTGTCTAAGAACATTTTAGGCTGAATATTTTATATGTGTTATTAATGTCACCATTTTATACTTAAGCTCAACAAAAGTAAACATCAAAAGCGTATGTATAGTGAGCATACAAAAAAACAGGGGTAGTTATAAACATAACATTTATAATTAAACGACAAATAAGGCAAAAGCACCCCTCAATGGCTAAGCAAGGAATGAGCATATATATATATATATATATATATAGTACAGTAAGTAAAATACGGAAAGTAAAGTCTAATTCTAAACATGTTGATGATCATATGACATATGCAAATTAAATGACAAAAATCTGAACATGGTACATATAGTAGCAGCAAAGTCTAACATTCTATAAATATGTATAAGGAAGCATGTAAGTAAAGAAACATAACTGACTAAAATATGCATCAAAATACAGTACACAATAAGCTAAAACTGAAATAGGTAAGTAAAGACTGCCATATCAGAAAGTTGATTATCGGGCCGGTGAAATCCTCAAGCCTTTCAGGGCTTGAGCAGACAGAAATTCCCATAGCCTTTCAGGGCTAGGGCAGACAGAATCCAACAGCAGAGCTGAGGAGGCAGTAATTACAAATGCAAAATCTTTTAGTTATTTTACTTTGTTTATGCGGACACATTTCGGAAACAGCTGAGGAGTCAAGCATGTCTGCAAGACTACGTGGGTTCCATACTTAACACACTCTCCTCAATGAGTAATGTTAAGCCTCCTTATTACTCTTTACCCCATCCAATAGGACTAAAATCCTCCCAGAGACTGAACCCAAAGGTATCTGTTATCCTAATTATTCTAAGTTTTCATTTTATGCACAAATTACTCTTATATGATATATCCAAGGGATTAAGCACAAAGACAAGGGATGCGTAGCAACAAAATAAATTAAGTAAGCAAGAGACTCTTCTATACATGGTGACACTGTTATTATCTAATTTAAACCATTCTAACTATTCTAAGTTATACAAGTTAAGGATCTCCAGTTCCTACTATCGAGTGTAACTTAGAAGTACGCCCTTATATATTACAAAATACTAGGACTAGCTAGGTCCTAATATGCTTAATCAAAGTCGACTATAAGAGTTAATTAATAAATCATCACAACCTAATTAATGATTTTAGACATCCTATACTAGGACTTGATCAAAACTACTAAACTAGAGATTATGGATTAAACTCCACGAGATTGGGCTTAATCACATAATCCAAAAAGCATAAGACATAAGATCTAGGTTTCTGTCTAAATGTGATCTATTGATCAAGGTATATCCTATTAAGTAAATCAAACTTAATAGGATGAATCTCCTTATCCTAGATCTAAAGTTAAAAGACAAAATAATCGAAATAAGTTATAAAGTTTAGAAACTAATAAAACTAAAGATTCATTTATTGAATAACCCACTTACCCAATAAATGAAATCTAACTTATGATTTAGCCCTAAACTTAAGAATAATCTAATATGAGGTGAAGAGATCTTAAGGAAAAGTCTTAGAGAATTTTTAGGAGATTTTATTGAGTTGACCTAATAAATGATTTTTCTCACTGAAATGAATATAATATAGTTCCAATACTGATTTTAGTAGTTTAGAACATAATATAGAGGTTAATGATGCATAACCTAGATTTTGGGCAAAATAACTATTTTGCCCCTAACTAAGGGTCCAAAAAGTCAACTTTTGATTTAATGCTCTAAATTGAGATTTATTGCTGTTAAATGATTCCTTACTGTCTAACATGAAGATAGACAGTAGGTACACTAAATTTGGGTAAGAAATAGGTCCCGCAAGTCCAATCTAAGGTTTTTGACATAAGGGGCAATTTTGTGATTTGTACTTAATGAAATCTAAATTTTTATACAGTTTACTGTTAGTCGTTGTTCAATAATTCTATAGAGTCCAAGAATACTAAATTCTAAGATCTAATGAGTTAGTTATAGTCATTTGAATTCCTAATAGTAGATTTGGTAATTTTTCTAAGTTGAGGGGTCAAAAAGGTATAACTCTTTCATTTGGTATCCAAATTCAACAAATTTAAGGGCTATAGATTTCTTACATCACACTAAATATTTTGACTAGTGGTAGGCCCAAATTGGACTTAAATTGACCAAGTTATGACCTAATTATGGTTATGGGTATTTTGGTCATTTCTAGTTTTTCTAAAGTCCAAAATTAAAATGCTAATTTCGGCGCTATGGCACGCTCTAGCAGACCCGGATTCAAACTTGGGGAACTGCAGCACGCTGGAGCACACTGGAGCAGATTTTTGCACTGCAGTGCGCGGTAGCGGACCCAAATTCGCAACTCTGGGCGCTGCAGCGCACTGTAGCATCAGACGGTGATTTTGCCTGAATGTAAACAGTGATGGGTCACTTTTGGGCTTGATTACTCTCAACCTAGAGCACTTCACGTGCAGTGCCATATATCGATGGAAAGATCTTTTCGATACCTTTCCATCGACACCAAAATCGGCATAAATGGAGCATCATAGCTATACGAAATATGGTGATGAATGCAAAGGTATATAGAATAAATGAAAATAAAACATTTTTCTGTGATGCTTTTAAGAGCTTTAATGGATTCCATATATGTTTATAGACTTCTAGAGATATATTCAAGCATTGCAGCCATATAAAGAATATAAAAGAGAGGGGTATAGGGGTACCTTTTTGTCCTTGCTAGAGGAGGAGGAAGATAAGGAAGAGAGGGACCTTCGCTTCTTTCAAGACTCTTGGAGGGAGAGAGAGCTCATTCTTTAATACAAGGGGCTTAATGGAGGGGAAGGAGATGAGAAAAATCTCAGCAAAGAGGGGAAGATGGTTGAACTCTCTCTTTTTAAAGAAGGAGAGAAAGGGGAGGCTCCATCATTGGCTATAGGGGAGCTAGGGGAAGAAGAGATGACCTTTGCATTTAATGCACATGGGAGGTGAGGGGGTCAGCCGCATGAAAGGAAATGGTCAGCCGAAAAATTTGGAAAAAGAATGGGGAAAATTGCAAATACGGATCTCAATGATTGCCTAATTGCATATTTATTTTCCCGAATTATTTAAAAATTCTGATTTTTGAAATGTGCTCCGAAAATTTCCAAAAATTCACCCTTAGCTAATTTGGGAGTGAGGAATTCAACAGCGAAGTCGAAATTTGATTCCGATGATTATTTAATTTTCTTATTTTTTGACGCATTTAATTATATTAAAATATTCGCGAAAATTCGATGACTTCCAAATGCGTCCAAAACATCACCCCTAGCTAATTTGGGGGTGATGATCGCAATAGCAAAGTCGAATTTTGATTTTGAGGTCAAAATAAATACCTCAATTTCCTAATTAATTAAATATTAAAAATAATCCGAAATATTGGATTTAGTTCCGAATTGCTCTAAACCTTCAGGGTTTGGTTCTAATGACTAGATGAACTTGATAGAATGGTAATTACGATATGATTAAGCTAAATTCATGCTGGGTAACAACCTTGGGTTATTATATCGGGCCGGTCGACCCGCACGGTTCGGCTAACGGGCCGAACCCGTTTTAATTATAATCGAATAATTAGAATTATTTTCCTTAAAGAAATTAATTCAATTATTCAAATCATAGGAAATCATTTAAATAAAAATACAGAATGTATTAATTGAATAACTTTTAATCTACTGGTCCAAACCCTATGATATTATATATGAAATTGATCAGAAAATCATCAGGGATCTGAATATAAAACAATATTGAACATCTAATTGATAGATTTTCTGATTTTGCCAAATTATTATAGATCTTGATTATGATGAATTAGCAATTATACTTGACCAAATTGCATGTTTATGGTGCCATTAGTCTCCTTATAAGAGTAGAATGAATATGCTAAGTGAATTATTTTTTTGATCTCTGTACTTTAACTTATGCCCTAATCTTATTAAACTATGATTAGTGAAAATTAGAATTTATATATATTGGATCTTAGCAAACTTAGTCTCTAATTAATTATATGATTAAATAGAACTTATGTGCCAATTTGTATGAAATTTTGATAGCTAGATTTGTAATTATATGATAATCCTTTTAAATTGATTTAGGGTTTGATTAGCACTAATTACTTTCTATTTTTATAAATTTTTCTAATAATATGCTTCATAACAGTAAGATAAATATATGAAAATAATGTATGCTAATTTTTGATGTATAAATTGAACAAATTTAAAATTGAAGAACTTAATCACCTTAATTAACTTAAGAAGTCTTAAGACTTTGATCAAGTTTTTAATACTTAATCTAAGTCTAAGATTGCCACCAATAATACATACTTAATTCACTAATTTGTCATTGATATATAAATGAACACTTAATCTCAATTAAGGCATGAGTAGGGGCCAAACCCTAACCTACTTAATTAAGATCCAAACTCTTAAATACTTAATTTAATTAACTGATTATAAGATAATGAGATTAACATTATTCTAATAATGCATTTGATTTGGTATGGATCTTAAACATTTGAACTAAACATGCTAAGCTTAATATTAAAGCTGTGTGATTACTTAATCTGAATCTAAACTTTGGATCCTTGATTTTCTCATAAATAAGACTATTAGCATAATAATATTTATAGAATCATATTGATTAAATAAGTGATCTAACTCTAACAATATCCTTAATTTAAATCTCATAATCTTAGAATAAGGAATGATCAGATGACTTAATCATCTGCTCTGATCATCCTAAATCTAAATGATAAGTATAACCTAGAGTGCTAGCATAAGAGTGTGTGATCTTAAGTATCTCAATACAAGATCATTTCTGAAATATTTTAAAGACCTAAATCTGATTATATATTGAGGTAGGAGGACTTTGCATAACTTATTGAGGCAGAAGCTTAGATGATCCCTTAACTCTAGAAGTTGATCTTAATCTCTCATGGTAGGAATTACTTAAGATTTAGAATGATACCTTTCCTTGTGGTAGAACCTATATTGAGTGATGCTTGATCATAGTTTCTTGGAACCTTGTATAGGACTTACCTATTTAATATAAGAATTTATAGTCTTGATAAATCCTTGTTAATTAGATAGAGTTGTGCAAACCCAGATTATCGGTTGGTTTAGTATGGCATACCCATAGTGCTAATTTTTTTAGTAGTATTCAAGATTGGTTGATTCACACCAATGTGGACTTATGAGCATATGCTATCCTGAGGGATTAGACGAATACAGTTCTGTTAGAGTAAATCTCCCATGACTAAGAGTGTATTAAACAGGTATTCATTCCTTAGTTTGATTGAAATACAAATTGCCAATGGGCAATGCCTCCTAGCGAAGACCGCTTTAATAAGTGTGGCTCAAACAAACTAAGTAATTAGAATCACATTTTTTAACACACTGAGTGTGATTGTGAGTTAGGCATCTTAATAACTTAGCATAAGATACAAATTGCTAATGGGTGATGCCTCCTATCGAAGATCGCTTCGTTAGGGTGGCTTAATCAAACTAAGAGATAAGAATCATCTTTCTTGCAAATGCGCTAAATATGTTTATACAATCACCCCACCTAATGATCTTTAAGCAAATTTTCAACTTTAACCAATTATCATTCTAGAAGCTAGAAGTCAGAATTCTTTTAGCAAAATTCTGCACAGTGGAGACCTAGAATTCATTTTCGGTATTTAAAGTTTTGTGGATTTCTGAATTTTACTCATATAGAATAGAAGCATGGGCATATACATGAGCATGAGTTTGATGAATCATTTCAGTAGTGATGCATGAGTATCAGTGATAAATTATGGGTTACGAAATGTTGAATACATATACTGGGGAATCTCAGGATGCATCGGCATCACCATACTATCTTTCCAACTGAGTGTATGTATATATTGGACCATACAACTCATAGCCTTTTAGTGATAGTTCTTTGACATACCGTGGCATATCGTGTTGTGGCGTATTTGGGAACATTATTCTAGTGATATATAATACAATATTTGACTTTTCACATTGATTTCTAAGCTGTTTATATTTTTATTTACTTTCAGTATTCAGTTTTGATGCAGTTTTACTTGTTTAGTCTTTATAGTTTCAATTACATAGTGTCTTTATTATTATTTCCTACAATTGTGTTTACTTTATTGTCTATTGCATTTACTTTAGAACTGCTTAGTTAGTTGTGATGTGTTAGACTTCTTGTCTAACATGAGGTACTTTTAGGATTCAGTAATTTGCTAGATCTCGAGCAGCTTGGGGGGGCAGGAGAACCTACAGGAGATCCTGGAAGAGTACGTGGAGCCTTAGTCGAGCAGCTTTCCACCTTTTCTTACTGCCTTACTTTCAGTACTTTAGATAGACTTTGCATTTTTATCTTTTAAATCAGTTTGTAATAACTCTGGATGTATTTTACTTTTCTTTTATGAGATAAATATTTACTATTTCTCTGTGATGAATGTATTCTAGATGTTTTGCTTTAGCTTCCGCACTCTATTATACTATTATACTTAGTATTGTGATGTGATCAGTATACTGGAAATGCTGATATATTGCTAATGTATATTGGATTCATATTTACCTTTCTAAATCTAATGTACGTATTAATCTAATACTTAAGACAAGTGATCTACTCTTATCTTAAGTATTAACTCTCGATCCTACCCTCAGGTTCGAGTCAGCAACCTTCAGTGTAGCTCAGTCTTTTAGCCTATTCGAGTAGATGGGTTTCGCAAGCTTGTTAATCCCGAGTAGTGCACCGCTCCACCGCTGATTATGATTATAGTCATCTTTTTGCATACGGTGATGAGGCGGGGTGCTACAGATAATCACTGAATAAGCATATTATAGTATAGCATAGTTGCAGAAGAAAGATAAGTAATAACATCCATACAATCCATATAAAAACTATACAACTCAGAATACATAAGCATGAAAAGAAAGGCAATTTAAATCCTATATTATTACAAAATAATATTAAAAGTTTAAGCAATAAAGTAAAGTCACACAATTCTCACAAAACAAAAGAAAGAGCTAAGGGTCTTCTCCTGTACGCTCCTCCTCCTGAATCAGATCTTCATAAGGTTTCACAACCTCGAAAGGCTCAGAATCTACTATTGTTGGTTTCACAATGATAGGGCCCTAGCCAACAAAAGAAAAATCTAGTTAGACAAAATGTCTAAGTATATTTTAGGTTGCAAATTATTAATTTTAATAATATCACAACATCTAAGCAAAGTAAGAGCAGTAAAGCATCAAAGAAAAGTGACAAAGTTATAAATAACTTAATTATAACTCAACAAAATGTGAGATAAGCACATACCTCAACTTAAGCTGCAGAAAAGGTTAAGTAATAATTAATAGAATTTATTAAGTACAAGGAAATTCCTAAGTAATATGATTAATTTAATACACGTTGGTTTATAATATAAAATGAAAGTATTGTGCTAAAAGTAAAGTTCTAATATCTTAATATGCCATCAAGTAAAAATAAGCTGCTGAATAATATAATTTACATGAAAAACTATAAGTGCTAAAGGAACTGCTGAATATAATCAAAGAGTTGTATAAAGGAGAAGTATACTAAAAATGCTGTAATTAAAGAGTAAGCTATAAATGTAAAGTAAAATAGTTTAACTCATATGGACATATTATTACTTAGTCCTGCCAAAAGTAAAAGCCTATTAAAAGAGTTCATCTACAAATATCTAGGAGAAATATCTTAGACTCAAAAATTATATATTTCCAATTAGTTCCATCTAAAAATCTAGAAGAAACATCCCAGATTTAAAGTAATGCCACAAAGTAACTGCTGTGCATCTAGGAGAAAATCCTAGAGCAAAATTAAAGTATCATCTGAGCACCTAGGAGAAATATTCTAGTGCAAAAGTAAAGTCACACTATCTAAGTAGACTAAGTAAAACATACTCCACTATAAGTTACATCAAGTCATTTCATTAAATTCTTTCTTTCAATTAAGAATACTCCTTATGAATGAATCAAAATTAACATAGAAAATATACTATGTTCCATATAATATATCAAAGTATAAAATCCAAAATAAGGAAGCAAAGTATACAAATTTCAAGGTATTAAATAACACTAAATAAACTTTATGATATTACTTTGTTTTCTAATTAAATTATTCTATCTATCTAAATTTATACAAGTTTAGGATCTCCAATATCCAGCTATCGAGTATAAATCCAAAATATTGGTCCTATAAGTTAAAAGAAGTTAGAACTAGTCAAGTTCTAACATATATAAATCACAAGACTCTTAATTAAGTTTAAATAATAAATCAAACGTCCTAATTGATGATTTTATGAATCCCAAGGCAATCTTGATTAATATGAATCAAAATTGGAGGATTAAAAAGTTAAAATCCAAGTATTGGATTTTAACTTCTTAATCCAATAGGTTATAATCCTAATGGTATAAAGTTAAGCCCATAATCTCACAGACTATAATTGAAGTTATCTTATTAAGTAAAATCAAACTTAATAAGATAGATCTCTAATCTTAAATCTAAAGTTTTAATATAAAATAATTATAAATAAATGATAAAATTCTAGAAAACTATAAAACTAAGATTTCATCTATTAAGTACTTATTTACTTAATAGATGAATTCTAACCTAAATTTCTAAGCTAGATCTTAAGGAAATAAGATCCTAAAAGTTTAAAGGAAAGAATAAAGAGAATAATTAAGTTTTCAATTTGATATTATTCATTTGTTGTTATGGTACAATTGAATTAAGGAGGATATAAGGTGAACTAAATTCATCTTATAGAGGCCTAAATTAAGACTTCGAAAAATTTGAAGGATTTTTAGGGTTTTTCATAAAATATCATTTTAATGAGTTTAATCATTCTAAAATGATTACAAATCAGTCACAATACTGATTTTAGAGGTTTGCTAATGAATTTAAGGTTTAATGATGCTTAAACCTATATTTTGGCAAGATAACTATTTTGCCCCTACTTAAGGGTTTAAGATTTAAATTTATGAATTAGGGCTCAATCTAGAATTTATTGAATTGGAAAATATTACTTACTATCTAATATGAGTTTAGACAGTAAGTACATCTAGTTTGGTTAAGTATTAAGCCTTATAATGTCAAATTAAGGAATTTGACCTATAAGGGCAAATTGGTAATTTAGCATAATGAAATCTAAATTTTCTATTAGTTTAGTGAAGATTATGTTCTAAGGTTTCTATAGGACCTAAAATCATTAAATTATGATGAGTGTTAGCTAAGTTATAGCCAATACAAGTTTTAGAATTAATAATTAAGGTTTAGGGTGATTAGTGAGTGATTCATGAAATTAATCATAGAATCACTAAACCAACCACATAACTAAGTTCTATTCTATTCTAGGAGTAATTAAAAACTAAAATTACTCAATTTGGATTATTAATTATACTAATATTTACTAATCAAGTTTTAAAATAATTAGGGTTGATTAAGAGATCTAACTATTGGATCTAAAATATTTTAATAGTTTACTATTAATTAGGTCTTTTTGATCAAAATAGTATATTGAAATACCTAATTTGAAGTTCAATTGACCAAGTTATGGTCAATTGAAGTTCTAAGATTAATTAGGGTAATTAGGGTTAGGTTCTAAAAGTGTTAAGTAACAATTAATAGAATTTACTAAGTATAAGAAAATTCTTAAGTAATATGATCAATTTAATACATGTTGGTTTACAATATAAAATGAAAGTATTGTACTGAAAGTAAAGTTCTAACGTCTTAATATGCCATCAAGTGAAAATAAGCTGCTGAATAATACAATTTACATGAAAAATTGCTAGTGCTAAAGGAACTACTAAATATAATCAAAGAGCTGTATAAAGGAGAAGTTTACTAAACATGCTGTAAATGTAAAGTAAAACAATTTAATTCATATGGACATATTCTTACTTAGTCCTGTCAAAAGTAAAAGCCTGTTAAAAGAGTTTATCTACAAATATATAGGAGAAACATCCTAGATTCAAAATTACTTATTTTTAATTAGTTCCATCTGAAAATCTAAGAGAAACATTTCAGATTTAAAGTAATGCCACAAAGTAACTACCGTGCATCTAGGAGAAATATCCTAGAGCAAAATTAAAGTATCATCTGAGCATTTAGGAGAAATATCCTAGTGCAAAAGTAAAGTCACACTGTCTAGACAGACTAAGTAAAACATACTCCACTATAAGTTACATCAAGTCATTTCTTTAAATTCTTTCTTTCAATTAAGAATATGCCTTATGAATGAATCAAAATTAATATAGAAAATATATTATATTCCATATAATGTGTCAAAGTATAAAGTCGAAAACAAGGAAGCAAAGCATACAAATTTCAAGATATTAAATAATACCAAACAAACTTTATAATATTACTTTGTTTTCTAATTAAATCATTCTATCTATCTGAATTTATATAAGTTTAGGATCTCCAATATCCAGCTATCGAGTATAAATCCAAAATATTGGTCTTATAAGTTAAAAGAAGCTAGAACTAGTCAAGTTCTAACATATATAAATCACATGACGCTTAATTAAGTTTAAATAATAAATCAAACATACTAATTGATGATTTTATGAAGCCCAAGCCAATCTTGATTAATATGAATCAAAATTGGAGGATTAAGATGTTAAAATCTAAGTATTGGATTTTAACATCTTAATTCAATAGGTTATAATCCTAATGGTATAAAGTTAAGCCCACAATCTCATATATTATAATTAAAGCTATCTTATTAAGTAAAATCAAACTTAATAAGACAGATCTCTAACCTAAATATAAAGTTTAAATACAAAATAATCATGAATAAAGGATGAAATTCTAGAAAACTATAAAACTAAGGTTTCATCTATTAAGTACCCATTTACTTAATAGATGAATTCTAACCTAAATTTCTAAGCTATATCTTAAGGAAATAAGATCCGAAAATTTTGAAGGAAAGAATAAAGAGAGTAATTAAGCTTTTAATTTGATGTTAATCATTTGTTGTTATGGTACAATTGACTTAAGGAGGATATAAGGCGAACTAAATTCACCTTATAGATGCCTAAATTAAGACTTAGAGAAATTTGAAGGATTTTTAGGGGTTTTCATAAAATATCATTTTAATGAGTTTAATCATTCTAAAATGATTACAAATCAGTCACAATACTGATTTTAGAGGTTTAATAATAAATTTAAGGTTTAATGATGCTTAAATCTATATTTGGGTAAAATGACTATTTTGCCCTTACTTAAGGGTCTAAAATTCAAATTTATGAATTAGGGCTCAATCTAGAATTTATTAAAGTGGAAAATATTACTTACTATATAATATGAGTTTAGATAGTAAGTACACCTATTTTGGTTAAGTATTAAGTCTTATAAGGTCAAATTAAGAAATTTGACCTATAAGCAAAAATTGGTAATTTGGCTAAATAAAATCTAAATTTTCTATCAGCTTAGTAAATATTATGTTCTAAGGTTTCCATAGAATCTAAAATTATTAAATTCTGATGAGTATTGACTAAGTTATAGTCAATACAAGTTTTAGGATTAATAATTAAGGTTTATGGTGATTAGTGAGTGATTGGTGAAATTAATCACAAAATCACTAAACCAACCACATAACTAAGTTCTATTATATTCTAGGAGTAATCAAAAACTAAAATCACTTAATTTAGATTATTAATTATACTAATATTCGCTAATTAAGTCTTAAAGTGATTCGGGTTGATTAAGAGATCTAATCATTGGATCTAAAATACTTTTGTAGTTTACTATTAATTAGATCTTTCTGATCAAAATGGTATATTGGAAGACATAATTTGGAATTCAATTGACCAAGTTATGGGCAATTGAAATTCTAGGGTTAATTAAGGTAATTAGGGTTAGGTCATAAAATTGATTAAGCTAATACTAATACAAATAGAAAAATGAACACTACTAGGCTATTCTAGAGGTTTTACTAATCACTTTAAGACACATATTGCCTATGTTTGGATTAATGGTTATAAAGTTATAGCTAAATAAAATTTTGTAACATAATTTAGATTATTTAATACTTCTAAATATCACTATGTGAAATGTTGATCTTACTGGAAATTGAATGGCACCAATAAATTTCTTGATTTTTGCTAATTAAAATAGTATATTTAATTGTATTATTTGGACTTGTATTTTATAAGTTATGGATATTTAAAGTGTGGCATTTATTTAAATTAAATAATTGCAATCATATATATATTTTATTATTTTATGTAATTATTCCATTTGAATTATTAATCTAATTAATAGATATTTCTATTTGCAAAAATATATATACATATATGTGTAAGTATAAATACATATATATATATATATATATATATATATATATATATATATGTGTGTGTGTGTGTGTGTGTGTGTGTGTGTGTGTGTATGAATTTATTTCTGTAATGTATATACTAATAATATTATAGTTATACATAATCAATATATTTATATATATAATTAAACTAATAAATTTTTCTGCATGTGAGCCCGCTCTAGTAGACAAACGAGACTACTGCAGGGCCCACCTTTACGTGTCCGAGTGCTACCCGCAGGTGACTGTCTAGCGGCCCCACTACTTATCATCTAGGCGAATGACTGGACCTATTGTCATCACACATGGATGACACGCGGCTTGAAGAGAGCAGGACAACTATGCGTGCGGGTCCCAACTACTTGACACGGAGCAAGACACTCGGCCGGTCTACGAGCGGAGCAAACCAGACCGAGCGCGATCCGGTTCAGAAGGAAAAAGGTGTCGCTTCGCCTTCCTTCCCGAAACTGCTTAGCATGCCAGGGTTTGATCGATCAACCCCAAAATTTTGCAAGCTTTCAATAACGCATAACAATTAAGATGAAATGATCTTAAAGATTTCATTAAAAAGGAGAAGGAGGTACCTCAACGCAGACGGTAGAAGAAACTAGGGTTTGATCAGAGACGTCTCGGTCTACCACAGGATTTTGAAAGGTGAAACCAGACGAGGGAAGCTCGATTAGGGATTTAATGAGTGCTTGAAGCGGTGTTTGAGCGCCAGTAGATGCGTGCGCGAAAACCAGGGTGACGCGCGTCGAAACCCTCGACATGCGGAGGTCATCATAAAGGACCATCTCATAGTCGTCTGATCTTTCAATAAGACAGATTAGAATGATCCATCAGATCAGACGGCATGAGCAGCAAAATGGAACGATGTCAATTCCTTTTAGATAGCACCGTTAATAATAGTTAATAAATATTAATATATAAATCTTTTTACACAATTGTTATTAATTAAATTTACCAATTATACGCATTTCCTAAAATTCTCAATAAATCACCCTTAGCTAAATGAGGGGCGAGGAACGCAACGGCGCAATCAGATTTTGGTTTTTGACGAGTGTTTATTTATTTGATTTTTTCAGGGGAAATAAATAATATTAAAATATTTGCCAAAATTTTGACGACATGTTAAATTTTAGGTTTTCTAAATTTTCTAGAAATCAGAGTCTGATCATTTGATCCTTGATTTTTCCTACCTCAAGATGTAAACAATTAACTCTTCCTACCTCAATAGATTATTTAGTTATGACTTGAAAAATATTGAATTATTCATGCTAAGGCAATGCCATAATGATCTTGCACTTCTATTTTAGAAGAAAATCGAAGTCTTATGCTTTATACTAATATCACAACTTTTTGTTTCTTTAAGGTTTGACTCGACTAGATCAGATGGGTAAACCCACTAGATCAGATGGGTAAACCCATCTGATCAACACCTATGCTAAAATCATGGGATTCAATCTTATAACTTATTAAGGAATGATTGGTTCATAAATCCATTCTATTTTATAGGTTATATTATTCTAGTGATCTTACTTAGGAGGAAATCAAGAATTTAAAAATAAATATTCAAATTGGCCAACCACATAGCTTATTAAAAATTTTAATAGTTCTAATTTAATATGTTAAGATCAATATCAAATCAGGGTGTATTATTGGAATTATTGATGTTTATTTCAAGATTTAGGATTAAGGTTGATTTACTTAATCATTTTCTTAAAATTCTTGAGTTCAATTATGGATTAATATCAATTTAATCATTTTAGGTGTCCAAGAAAACATAAGAGTTCTCTAACAATCATTTCATAATTATTTAAACATAAGAATATGAATTTACATAAAATAGAAAGTAATTAAGGCTAATCAAACTCTAAATCAAGAAAAATAGATTAACATTTAAATATAAATCCAACCATTGAAATTTTATGAAACTTGGCAAGTATATTTTAATAGACAATGAAAATAATCAGAGACTATAATTGAGAGTTTTTGCTAAGTAGAAACCATAATATTCATTAATCAAGCTTTAATAAAATTAGGGCATAATTAAAAGAATAATAATCAGAAAATTATTTCATCTAGCATATGAATTCTACAATGCATTAGAAATATAATGGGACCTAAATCATGCAATTTGGCTAAGTATACATGCTAATTAACTCTAACTAAGTTCAGTAATAATTAGGCTAAATCAAAAAATCTAACCATTAAAAATGCAATATTAGTTTATATTCTGGTTTCTTATAATTTTCTGAACAACTTGATATATAAATTTATAGGGTTTGAACAAGTTAATCAAAAGTTATTCAAATAATTTAATCTAAATGTTTCTATTTTAATTTCTCTATGATTCAATTAATCAGGCTATTTTCCTTAAGGAAAATAAATCAAATTAATTAGATTTATATTAAACGGGCTCGGCCCATCACCAAAAGGCGCGGGTGAACTGGGGCTCGGGGAATCAGGCACTGTCGCATAGCACGGGTCATGGGCTGACTCTACCCGCACAATGCGTCGTCCCCAACCCCTCTTCCCCGAGACTTAGAGAATTATGGCTGGCTTCCTCGGCTAAATCTCGAATGCCCTAACCATTCCTTGGCCCCAATTTGATCCTTACACGATCAGTGGGCCAAGAAGCATCGGTCGCACCCACTAGCCCCTTGTGAGGAGGTCCGGATCACCCAGACCTTAGTCACCCGAGAGGCATCACTATGAAGCTACTGTGGGGAGACAATTCTCCCCATAGAGACCACGATTGACCATTATTTCGATCCCTACACCTTCATGGAGGTGAGATGGATTAAAACTCTAAGGTGGTTGGGTCTAGGGTGGTCCAGATCACTAGGTCCTTACTTGGACCCAACCTTCTTACGGGACTTAGCCCGATCGATCAATTCAATTGATTGGGGTTAGCTTAAGGCACAATTACATATGCAATGAGTTTGATTCAACATTGTCAAACCTTATGAATCAAATGGTAGAGGGCTTGAGCCTAATTGGCTCAGAACACATAAGGGGGTACCTAATTTGACGGGGGATCGGATCGGACAACTAAGGATAATGCAGGAGTTGCTAAGCTTTAGAGAGAATCATTTAGGGATCCTAAACTCCAAGAGTCACCTCTATCAGCAGTTCGCAAGCCTAGGATGTCTGGGAGAGCTCGAGCAGACCAGCAATGGCGAAGAGGGAATCAGCTTAAATTGATTAGCAAGCCATTCAAGGAAGAATCATGAGGTTATTTATAGCCACAAGGAGAAGCCAGAGGGGCATGGATCGGGCTGGAAGTAGCCCGAGAGATCGAGCCATGGCCGAGCTCTTGAATTCCAATTAGAGCTCTGCTAGGTCATGGGGCCCAATTTGGGAGCCTTTCCAGGATAAGGAAGGCTCTAACGACATGCTGAGGTGGATGCACTAGTGTGGGAGAGGTTCTGCTGTCGGGGTATGGGGGATCCTCTGGTCGGGAGTGGAGTGCAATGGGGACGAAGGTCCTCAGTATCAAGTGCCTTTGATGTCATCTGATCTATCGATCAGATGGCGCAATGGCTCGGATCGCTTGGATCCTAACGGTCGATCACGGGAGCGATCCGGGCCATAGGATCCACTAGCAAATCCAATGGCTGATCCGTAGCTCTGCGGATCAAGATCCTAACCATAGGATCTGCGGGAGGGATGGTGAGATGGAGCGGGGTTCCGCTATCATGTGACCCGGGCTCCGCAGCAGATCGCCCGTGGTCCGCACAGCGGATCCCGGACGGGTAATTCAGTTTAAGGGTATAAATGCAAATACTAAATGTTGGGATCCCTTATATGCAATTTTCCAAATAAAATTAAATATAATTAATGTCTAAATGACCTCCAAAAATTCTCAAACTTTTAGCATTAGCTAATTTAGGGGTGATGAATTCAAAAATGCAATCAGATTTTAGATCTGAGGCTAAAATATTTTAGGTCTTAATTAGGGTATCTAGATTTCTCAATTGGCCAAATTGCATAGAGAAGTCCATTTGACCCCAAAGTTTAAGGTTTAGCTTACAAAAGTATCTTAAATATAATAGAACTATAATTAAGGCATGATTAAGCTTCAATTAAGCTAGTACTTGTTACACCAATACCCTACTATCAAGTATAAACTCAGATTCACGATTTTATAAGTTTAAAATAATTTAAATTGATTAGGTCCTTATAGAATTCAATCAATAACGCATATAAGTTAAATAATAAATCAATACATCATAATTAATAAATTTAGATGATCCAAATTAATCTTGATTAAGATAAACTAAGATTGATGGACTAAAGAAATAAACTCTAATATTGGTGTTTATTCCCTTAATCTAGAGGTGATCATAAAGGCTACGATTTAAATCCCAAACCTTCCCAATACTACAAGTTAGGTTATCTTATTAAGCAAAGTCAAGTTTAATAAGATGGATCTCTAGACTTAGACTAAAATTTAAATATAAAATATTCATAATAAAAGATAAAAATTAGAAACCATTAAAAACTATAGTTTCATCCATTGAGTAACTCATTTACTCAATGAAGGAATTCTAACTTAATTTATATTTCTAATTCCTCAGGAAGAGATCCTAAAGGTAAAATGAAAATCTTAAGAAAATTCCTAAAGAATGACTTAGGATTTTGAATGAATAATTTAAGCATTGATGATAATTAAACTTAAATATCTTCATTTTTCAGATCTAGATACTTATAGAGGGCATAATGTGAGCTGAGCTCGCCTTATGAGGTTATTTAAAATACTTAGGAATACCTAAGGGGATTTTAGGGTTTTCCTTAAAAATATTAAATTTATGGGTTTAAAAGAGCTCAAGTTGATTCCAAATCACTTAGATCATTATCTTTAATGATTAAATTAAGATTTTAAGGTTTAAGAATACTTAACCCAAAATTTGGGCAAAATGACAATTTTGCCCCTACTTAAGGGTCTAAATGCTACTTTTTGATTTATGGTTCCAAATTGAGATTTATTGATGCCAAATGAGTACTTACTATCTAAGGTGAAGATAAATAGTAAGTACATCAAATTTGGACAATGTTTAAGCCTTGTGAGCTCAATTTAAGGTTTTTAGCTCATAAAAGTAATTTGGTAATTTACCTAGTGAAGTATAAAAAGTGAGTTAGTATTATTATTTAATGTCTAAGGATTCCATAGCTGTCTATACAGATGCGAGCCCCACAACTGCAACTATGAGGGTGAATGCGCAGGTGACAGCTCCTACAGTGGGGCCTAATCCTCAATTTGATGCGGTAGACGGGGTGGGTCACGGGCTGGGTCTGACCCATCCCAAGATGGGTTGTCTCATCTCCCCAATACAGACCGCAAGAGCGGGACTATAGCTTGGATTTTAGCAGCGTTATCGGTGGCGTCAGGGATTGGATCGCATGTCAGTGGCTAGACGACGGTGAGATCTTGCTAACGGCGTACGAACCATCGGTTGAGGTGGACCATAGCGGCAGCATTAGCTAACCCTAGGTATCGACCCACGGGTCGAAGCGGGATGTGAAGGCACAAACAAAAAAGGTACTGTGGATCCACAATAAAAATTGTTCGATCAGGTTCAATCGAACCCCATCGAACTGATAAATGATCAATCTAAGGATTGAAATTATGATATGTATTAATCGATTGCAAATTGGTAGAGAGGATCAAAAGAACGAAGTGAACCTAGAACAGATGGTCGAGGTTTGATCGGATGCTGAAATGCTCCTCCCTTGGATCAAGGAGCTTACAACTACGAAAGGGAGCTCTAGATTTCTAATGGGGAGTTAAGGAGATGGTGAGCTTACAATTACGAAAGGGAGCTCTAGATTGCTAAGGTGGTCGCGAGCAGGCATTGACTAATTGCAGCAGCAAAGGCGTTGCATGGCTCGGGCAATCCCGATGAGGTGATGGATTGCGTGCCGTCTGATCAGATGGCTCGGATGATCAGCTCTGATCGAGCCGATCTGAGCCTATCAGATGCGGATCCGATAAGCAGAGGCAGGAATCCAACCCGCTCAGGGTCAATGGATCCGATACGCTAATAAGGCGTGTCCCACCTACCAATTTAATTAAATACATAATATAATAAATTAAATAATTTAATATAAAATTTCTCAAATAAAGTTAATTAATTAAATGGCTTCCAAAAATTCACCCCTAACTAATTGAGAGGTGATGAACGTAACGGTGAAGTCGGATTATGACTCCGACAAGTATTTAGTTTTCCTATTTTTCAGAGTATTTTAAATATATTAAACTATTCGATAAAAATCCAACGACTTTCAAATGCTTCCAAAATTTTACCCATAACTAATTTGGGGGAAATTAACGCAATAACGAAGTTTGATTTTTGTTTTGTGATCAATTTAATTATGTCAATTTCTAGGGTTCCTAAAATTCATAAAATCTAAATTTGATCCATTTGACCCCTGATTTGGCCCAAAATTTCAGGGAGGTCCTAATGACTAATAAAGAGAGTTATACTCAAAATTAAAACTTAGTTTAATCCTAATTGGCCAGGGAAAAATTCCTGAGTTATTATAGACTCTCCCACTTAAAAATGATGTCATCCTTAACATTACTTAAGTAGGAAGAACAAAGCAAGATTAATGTTAATAAAATAGAAAAAAAAAAGATGATGAAGTACAAGGATTCTCAAATAGCCTTAGGTACTTCAGTCGCATATCTGACTCCTTCTCCCAAGTGGCTTCAGCGGACGAATGATTCTTCCACTGAACTTTGACTATTGGGATGGAATGGCTTCATAGTTATTTTTGATCCCTTCTCAGAATTCTTATAAGTTCTTTGATGAATGATAGATCTGGCTGAATTTCTACTGGAAGAATTAAAATCAGGTGATGAGGCTTTCTTAGGCATTTTCTGAGTGATTACACATGAAAAACATTGTGCATTGCAGAGAAGTCATTGGGCAGTTCCAGTTTGTAGGTTGAAGATCCAATCTTAGATATGATTTTGAAAGGTCCAACATACCTAGGAATGAGCTTCCCAGCCACTCCAAATCGATAGATTTCTTTCATTAGACTGACCTTCAAATATACTAGATCATTTTTCTGGAATCCAAGAGGACAATAACGAGGGTCATGGTATTTACTTTATCGATCATGGGTTGTCTGAATTCTTTGTTAAATAAGCTTCACTTTCATGTTAGGTTATTCTACTAAATCAGACCCATATAACTGAACATCTCCAATTTCAAACCACGATAATGGAGTAGAGCATTTTCTCCCATATAATGCTTCGTACAGATACATTTGGATGCTTGATTGGAAATCATTATTATATGCAAACTCTATTAGAGGAATATAATCCTCCAAATAACTAAAAGAATCCAAAATACAGAGACGGAGCAGGTCTTCTAGAATTTGATTTACTCTTTCAGCATAGCCATATGTTTAGGGATAAAATGCCATGGTCATTGCTAGGGCTGATCTTATATCTTGATGCACCGCCTGCCAAAACTTTTAAGTAAATTAGCTATCTCTATTAGATATTATTAACTTGGGGATACCGTGAAGCTTGATTATTTCTTTAATATACCGCTTCACAAGCTTCTCTATGAAATCCGTCTAATGAATTGGAATAAAGTGAGTGAATTTGGTAAGACAGTCCACGATGACCCAAATTGCATCCACACCAGATCTTGTGCAAGGAAAACCTATCACGAATTCCATTGAGATGTCAAACCACTTCCACTCAAGAATTTCTAATGGGTGTAGTAATCCACTAGGCTTTTGATATTCGGCCTTGACTAAACTACAGACATGACATTTGGCAACAAATTCTGCAACACTTTTCTTTATGCCATGCCACCAGAATGACTATTATAGATTTTGGTACATCTTTGAACTTTATGGATGGACCGCATATCCAAAATTATGACCTTCAATAAGGATCTCTTGTTGCATGGACTTAGAGATCCATAAGTGATTACCTCGATAAATTACAATTCCATGCAGCTGCAAATCCTAACAGTGACCACATTTAATAGTAACCTTGAATTTCAAATAATCATTATCCTTAGTTTGTGCTATGAAAACTTCTTCATGGAATGTGGGTTCCACATTAATATTAGCTAGCATCAATTTTAACATATCTCCACGAACAGAGGTGATTTATAATTTGCAAAATTCTTCTTCTAATGAACTTGAAGCAATCATAACAGATAAGGTAGCATGATAGCTAAGAGCATTAGTCACCATATTTGCTTTACCTGGGTGGTATTTAATCTCTAAATCATAATCGTTGATGAGCTCCAACTATTTTCTTTGTCGGCAGTTCAATTCTCGCTGAGTAAAAATGTACTTTATGCTTTGATGATCAGTGAAAATGGAATATTGAACTCCATATAAGTAGTAATGCCATATTTTTAAGTCAAAGATTATTGCAGTAAGTTTAAGATTATGAATGAGGTAGTTTTTTTTGTGAGATTTTAACTAACGATAGATGTAAGCAATTACTCCACCCTTTTGCATTAAGATGCAATCTAACCCAAATCCAGAAGCATCTATGTAAACCTAATAATTCACACCTTCTTTTGGAAGAACGAGCACGGAGCTGACGAGGTGCATCCTTCAGAGCTTGGAATGATTCATCACATTCAAAACTCCAAATGAAAGGCACATCTTTTTGAGATAATTTAGTAAAAGGAGAAGCAATTTGGCAAAAACCTTTAACAAGCTTTCTATTGTATCCTGCTAGACTCAGAAAGCTTCAGATTTCAATTACCATCCTTGGTTGTGAATTGCGCTAACCTTTTGCTGGTCCAGAATTCACACTTAGAGTATTTGGCATAGAGTCGGTGGCTACATAATTTTCCAGTACTGCTCTTAAATGAGTTTCATGTCCTTTCTTATTCTTTGAATAGATTAAAATATCATCGATAAAGACGATGACAAATTTTTCCATGAATTAATTTAGCACACGTTGCATTAAATCCATGAAAATTGATGGGGCATTCGTGAGTCCAACTGACATTACAAGGAACTCATAATGTCTATATTGAGTCTAGAAAGCTGCCTTCTCAATATCTTCCTCCTTGATACGTAGATGATGGTAGCCGAAATGCAGGTCAATTTTGGAAAATATTTTGGATCCAGCTGGCTGATCGAACAAATCATTGATCCTAGGTAACGAATGTTTGTTCTTAATTGTTACCTTGTTGAATTCTCTAAAGTTGATACACATCTGCATCAAACCATCCTTCTTCTTAACGAATAGCACCGGCGCACACCAAGGGGATGAACTTGGTATAATAAGACCCTTTTCGAGCAACTTTTGAAGTTGAATGTTTAGCTCTTGCAACTATTTTGGCACCATGCATTAAGGAACTTTGTAAATAGGTTGAATTCCTATAATAACTTCTATTGAAAATTCCACCTTCCTAATCAGTGGAAGACCTAACATGTTTTCAGGGAAAATATAAGGAAACTCACAGACAATTATGTTCTCACTTATATGTACTATCCCATTCTTTTCACCTAGCATCATCATTAGGTAGTCATCACAACCTTTCATTACTAATATTTCTACCTCTAAGGCATTGATTAACAATGCATGAGTACAAAATTTTCCAACGAATGACTTAGCTTGATTATGATAACTCAATGTGATCTTCTTCTTTTGACAGTTAATGATGGCATTATGTTGGCTTAGCCAATTCATTCCTAGAATTACATCAAAATTTGCGATTAGAAGAATGATGAGCTTGGCTTTAAATTCTTGCCCGCCAATAGGAATTTATATGCTACAAAATTGGCGAGCTGGCATGTTGGCTCTAGATGGCAACCCAACTCTTAAAGAGCTAGCTAGGCAATAAATGGCAAGCAACTAGATTTGGCCTAGCTTTCTAACACAAAGGAGTGCCTAACTACAATGTTGAATAGTATATTGCACGGTTTAGTATTTAAATATAAGGTGCCTATTTACACATGCAACAAATTATATCTTTGAAAATTATATCGAGCAGTTATTAAATATACTTTTAAGGAGATTGGTTTAGAATTGTGTACTTGAAATAATATTGTTGTCTTCAACAACTTCTAGAGGTGTAAGGGTGTAAACTCTTATAGGACCGATAGTTTTGTTGTTATATACCTACTTTTGTGGAGGTCTTGCTACATTGGTTCTTGGTACACTAGACACTTCTCTCCTTTGAGTTGGAGCTACTGTTTAAGGCGGAAGCATTATGGCCAAATGCTGGTGTAACAACCCATGTTGTTACTTAAATCATTTAGGACTAAACTAATTTATAATTGTGATTCTAGTACTCTAATAAAAATATTATGACTTCACCATGATGACCTAGTTCAAATCAGGAGTCAAATGGATCAAATTCTGATTTTAGAATTTCAAGAAATCCTGGAATTTGACCTATCTAAATTGACTTCAAATTAAAAATCTGACTTTGCTATTGTGCTCATCACCCCCAAATTAGCTATGAATGAAGTTTTGGAAGCATTTGAAAATCGTTAGATTTTTGGCAAATATTTTAATATATTTAAAGACCCCAAAAATTTGAAAAATTAAATACTCATCAAATTAAAAATCTAACTTTGTCATTGCATTTCTCATCTCTCAATTAGTTTGTGATGATTTATTAGAAATTTTTGGAATATATTTGAATGGTTAATTTTAATTAATGAAATTTATTTAAATTATTAATATTATTAAGTAGTTAACAGCGTCGTTCTCTATTCCCTCATACCGTCACCCCATTTGCTTCCCGTGCCATCTGGTTGGACGGAGCTTCTGTGCCGTCTGATCGTTCGATCAGACGACTGAGACTTTTTATCTCCGCGATGGCTACATACGGCATAGGTTGCGACGCGCGGTGCCCTCGATCACCATATGTTATGTCCGCCGCTCTAATTAAATAGATTAACCCCATTAAATCCTTGATCACACCCTCTTCATTCGATTTTTCACTAGCTAAATCATCAAATGGAGTCTGAACCGCTCGCTATTAAACCTAATCTTCATCTGTCGTCCATCAGGTACTATTTCATCTCTTTCGATTTCATTTAGATTTCAAGTTTGTTTGTGCGTATATCTATTCAACATGATCTTTAGTAAATTTAATAGTCCAATTGAGTTCACTCTCACTCGATAGAGCGAATTTGAAGAATTATCCACAGTAGAAATCACTTTTTGAAAACCCTAACCTCTGTCTCAGCACGATTATGTCGGGGAAGACAAAATTTGATTATTTAAGTATTAATTAGAATGCAGATTAATCAATACATTCAGTATAATAATCATTAACAGATAATTTACGACACGAAAAGAAATAGGGGCGCTAAAATTAGTAGCTGACAGCAGTCATCCATCAGCCGCCAAACATAGATTTTAGTGCAGCACGAGCAACACATGTGGGCTATACGAAGCGACGCGTGTCTCCATGGGAACGGTGGGGATCGCTTCGAAGATGAGGTTCAGCAAGATGAACCAGCCCGGTTTAGATGGATCCCTAATCCACAATTTGACCCGAGGATTAGGTTGCTTTGTCCTCGATAGGAACGCACAGGAGTATTATGGTTAGGTTGAATGGCGAATACATTTAGCTCCCGGGTACAGCCCGCACGCCAACGAATAGATCTTGCCGAGGCCATTCTTCCAGGAGTGAAACCAGCGTCACTTAATAATCATTGGGATTATCAGGTGATGCCTTAGGTTTGTCCGTAAAAATATAATATAGCCCTAATATGGGAGCTAACAACCTGAGATCAATCGAGCTTAAGAATGCTCAACTGGTAAATTGTTTAAAATAATGCAGGTAATTATAGAACAATTAAGAGGAGTAGTACCTGAGTCCAGTGACAGTTCTTCAAAATCTCAATTTAATTTAAGCAAAATTTTGAAAACCTTCGGAGCAAAATCAGGATCCTTCCTCACGACGTAGCACCCAGTTTCTGCCTCAAGCTTTATAGGAGTGGAATGAGAAAGATATGAGTTTAGGGAGATTAATTTGGAGGAAGGAGGCCAGCTGTAGATGTGGTATACCCACCCATGCTCGCAGGGTACGATTGCAGCCATGGTGAGGGAGGAGACATACAAGGAAATGATCCCAGCCCTCCAATCCTTTTTCTGATCCAATGGCTAGATCGCATGATCAACGAGGATTGTACCCAGGCCGTTCGATTAGATCAAAAAGAAACAACGGCTCAAATTGCGCTAATTTGCTGCGCACTGAACTGTTCTGCGCAGCGGATCTCCGTGATCTGAAATAAGGTGTTTGGAATTTAATTTAATTAATAGAGTTTAATAATTTAATTATATTGATTTAATTTAATAATCGTTTAAACACAATTTATCACTCAAAATAAAATAATTAGACGCACTCCGAAAAGTCCCAAAAATTCACCCTTACCTAATTAAGGGGTGAGAAACTAAAAAAAAAATCAAATTTTTTATTGGAGGTCAATTTAATTATCTTAATTTTTTAAGTATTTAAATAATATTAAAATATTCGGAGAAAATGCGATGACTTCCAAAAACTTAAAAAAATATCACATGTAACTAATTTGGGTGTGGTGAGTCTAATGGCTAACTCCATTTTTTATTCTGAGGTCTAAATAAATCAGGCATTCTCATAATTATCAGAGAACTAGAAAAATGTTAGAAATTGCCAAACAATCTTCAAATCACACAAAAATTGAAATGGAGGCTCCAAATACTTTTATAAGACTAATGGAAGCACACTTTAATCAATTATGTTACTATCTGATGGGTAACAACACTAGGGTTATTACAGGTGGGTTGGGCTCGGGTCGATCCGGCTCGACCCATATCCTTTCTTCCTCTCTGCACCCTAACTTGAGAGGGTGCAGCTAGGACACAAAACTGCTGGCGCTAGCAGCGGCAACAGGTACCAGCCAGCACGGCCGAGGGTGGGTGTAACAACCCCAGTTGTTACCTTAGCTAAATTTAAATTAATTAAGATAAACTAAGCCTTAATTTTAATTCCATTATACTCAATGGGTCATTTAAACATAACCCTAAAAGTTTGAAATCAATCGAAGCTCATTTGAGCATTTTAGTATTTTTGTCTATTTTTGAATCCTGAAAAAAATAGCTAAATTAAATTGAACTACAAATTAAAATTTGATTTTATTTTTGAGTTCCTCATGCCCTAATTAGCTATGAGTGAATTTTTGGGAATTTTTAGAGCTCATTTGGTCCTAAATTGGACTTAAGAATTGTTAGGATTTTAATTTAATTAATTCTATTAAATTTATTAATTAAATTAATTACATATTAATTTTAATTTTATGGGATTTGTTATCGGGATCGCGGCATATCCGTTGGTGGGTCCTAACAGCGGCATATCAGTCTCCTCCAACGGATGGATTAGCACGCATCCTAGCACATTCCATCCAACGACATCCCTTAGCCTGCTCTTAGATCTAATCAAAGCTGACAGATCCACCCCTGCATATCCCTCGGCTAAGCTTTAATCCGCTTAAGTAAGCATCGCAGGAGCATCAGGCATGGTAAAGAAGAGGCTGTACCTTGAATGGAGCTACAGGTATGGTAGAGAAGATCTAAGGGGAGCTAGAGCTTACAGAGGATTGCAGCAACCAAGCAAGGGGTCTGAACACCAAACACACACCCTTTATTAGCAGTTCGCCACAGTAGGAGCAGTCGAGAGTGCCGAGAGCTCCAGGGAACTTTGATTGTATAATTGAGGGATTACAGTGAGCAAATGGACTCACTGTGATACCTTAGAGGTATTTATAGATGCTATGAAGCTCTGGGGGTGGATTCCAGGGCTGAGAGCCATGGCTTAGGCTCGGTCCGAGGGGGAGGTATTGCCAATGGCTGAGGGTAATTCAGGGAGAGCACTACCGGCAAGTAACCGCACCCAAGGGTAGAAGAGGAAGATTGGGATATCTCCCATATTGCCACGGGGGCTACATAGCTCAAATTGTTGGGGGGGGGGGGGGGGGCAGATGCGTGAACGGGCAAGAGGTAGATGAAGGTCCATAATGCATGGGGTGCTCTGGGCCGTCTGATCGTAGAGTCGTTGGTCTCTAATAGTTCTGATGCTCTCATGATGCTTACTTAAGCAGATTAAAGCTCAGCCAATGGATACACGAGGGTGGATCCGTCAGCTAGGATTAGATCTAAGCTCGTACTAATGAATGTCGTTGTATGGAATACTCTAGGATGCGTGCTAATCCATCTGTTGGAGGAGACTAATGCACCGCTGTCAGGATCCCGCATCAGATATACCGCGGTCCCGACAGCAAATTCCATACAATTAAAATTAATATATAATTAATTTAATTAATAAAATTCATTTAATTAATTAAATTAAAATCTTAATAATTTTTAAGTCCAAATTAGGACCAAATGAGTTCCAAAAATAAATGTACATTAAGTACTTAGAACTTTCTTAAGTTTTGTATTCATTTACTTATATTATTTTCTTGAGCTCTATGTTCAATGCATACATCACATGCATAGATCTTAGCTTTGTTAGCGATTGAATTATATTTGAAAACCTTGTCATTAGGAGTTTCATAAGAATCTGCATGTCATCTTAGGATCTTTTCCTTAAGAATAGAAATAAATAGTAGGTTAGACTTCTTTCTTTAAATAAGTAGTTTATTCAATGAATGAAACCTTGATTTTTTCTAGTTTCTAGAATTTTCATACTTTATTTTTGATTATTTTATCTTTCAATTTTAGATTAAGAATAGGAGATTCTTTCTATTAAGCTTGATTTTTACTTAATAGAATATGCCTTAATCATCAGTTCACATTTAGATTGAACCATAGATCTTAAGCTTACCTTTGGATTATGTGATTGAACTCAAATTTGTAGTGTTTAATTCATAATCCCTAGCTAAATAGATCTTGATCTGATCTTAGCTTAGAACATCTAAATTCATTAATTAGGACGTGATGATTTATTTTTTTAACTTATAGTCGATTTTGATTGAATTAAATTGGAACCTGATCAGTTCTGATTATTTTCAACTTATAAGGATGTGTTTCTAAGTTATAAAACTTAGAATAGTTAGAATAGTTTAATAGATAACAAATAATGTCACCTTGTGTAGTTAAGTCTCTTGCTCACTTTATTATTGTTGCTCTGCACATCTTAAATATTGAGCCTTGTTCATTGAGCATAATAGGTAAACTTATGATACAGAAGATATATCCTAAGTTAGCATTTGAAAAATATTCATTCAGTTCTTTCAGTGCATTCAGTTTTATAGAATATGTCCTAGCCTAGTCTGCCTCTTCAGTTCTAGTTTTGTTATAGAATAGACTCGGACCTAGCTCTGTGGATGCCTAGGATGGATACATGTCTTATTCTATAAGTTCAACTCAGACCTAGCTCTGCGGATGCCTAGGATGGACACATATTGAACTTTCAGTTCAGAGGCCCTGTATGGCCTATTTCTGTTATATAAGTACTAGGTCTATACTTACTTCTACTTCAATTCAGTTCAATATTTTGCTTTGTTTTTTCCACATGCTTCAGTGGCCTTTCTTTTAGTGCTTAGCTTGCTTTGCCATATGTCTCAGTGGCTTTGTTTTAGCTCTTTTCTGTGCTTAGTTACTTTGCCACATGTCTCAATGGCCTTTTATTTATTTAAATCTGTATGTTTGTATAATGTTCCATTGAACACTTATAAATAAAGGCATATTAGGATGCTAGAATTGTATGTTTATTTCAGCACATGTGTTCTTTATATACTCATCATGTATCCATGTGATCATAAGCATGTTAGGACTAGATTTATTTTAGTAGTTATAGTTACTTTTGTTTTTAGCCTCACCATGTTTAATTGTTGTTTTGTATATTCAGTCATACCGTTGATTAGTTGCAAATGTTTTATTTGTGACTATCCTTTCCTTATAGCTTGTCGCACCTATTTATTTTGCTTGCTTAGTAGTACAAGTAAAATGGTGATATCCTTAAATTCATGAAATTTTAATAGCTTAAATTGTACTTAGACTTATTAAATTCTAACGAGATTTTCTTTTTTTGGATGTGCCCTATCATATATGTACATATGATAGATCAGGAGTATAGGTCAGATCCAGCGCTTAAGGATTTAGCTGCTAGCGGGTTAAAGTGAGGTGTGGCTCATTGAAGGAGATAAGCTTCAATCTTCTTGGCATGTATTTATTAAAAGTGTAATAACTAAGTTTTATCATTCTTATTATTCTGCATTTAATGTATTGTATGTGAATGAATTAATGTGGACTGTGTCTAGATGCCTCCTTCTTACCTATTTTACACTGCTATACTATATGCATGTTTATATTATATCTTGCTTAGCTCCTGATTAGTATCATGGATATGTTTTTGGTCTAATGTCCGTGGTACTAATGATGACCACCTCTTAAACTTAGTTAATTAAGGGGCAGCCGCCACAAAACTAACTGTAATGTAAAGGAAAGTAAGGAAATTAAAAGCTCACTTGCAAATTTTAATAAGCTATATTTTATAATATTTTAAGCAGAAGCAGCTATCTTTTTACATTTGGTCCAGCTCCACTAGCCTCCAAATGCACCTGATCTATCACATATTGGCATTTAAATATGATAGGGCAAAGCTAAGAAATAGAAAATATAGTTAAACTAAACAATCTAAGTACAATTTAAGATTGAGCTAAGCATATTATTATTTAATTAGATATCACTACTAGTTACAACATAAGCACAAGCATGGGTGCAAGAAAGTAAGCATGCAAGCGTTGAAAAAGTAAGTAAGAAAAAGGAAAAGTGAGTTAGAATACTCACTTAAATATATATCATAGCTTGCAAATAAAATAAGAGTAAAAGCATTCTAAATAGGTTAGAAAGAAACTAAAGTGCATATGAAAGTAAATGAAATAAAGTATGTATATATTCAAAAAAACTTATGCTAAGTAAGAAAAAGAGACAATAAAGCATTTAAATGTCATTTTAATAATATTCATTATAATCTAAGTAAACTGTAAATAAGTAAATTATAGTACTAAAACATAGAAAATTGATAGTATAGAAATTGAATGAAGATCTTAGACTATTAGTCTAAGATTCACATAGTCTAGAATAATAAAAAGTAACATAGCTAAAGGCTTTAATAAGTCTTAACAATCTAGAAGATTGAAGAAGATCTCATATGTTAATTGATAAAAGTTATTTTAGAAAGTACTCATTCTGCGGGCAAATATAGAATGAAGCAAGGAGTTAAACACGTCTCTTTAACAAATAAGGAAAGCAGGGTCAAAACAAGTAACCCTCACATTCACCCTCTGAGAATGTGAGGTCTCCTTATTACTCCTTATTAGCCTGCCCTTCACTGATCTAGCAATATAAACTCCTATTGTTTTTAATGTAAAAGTTTTATTCATGCACAATGTCTTACATGAATGATTCAAATGAATAAGGCTCAAAGTTAAGTAAGTATTCAAGGAAAATTCAATAATTGAAATTAAGTGATATCTAAAATTATTTAATTTTAATAATATGCTTAATGATTAGAGCTAATTGAGTTCCCAATTAACTTTGAGATATTAATCTCAAGTTAATTGTAATTAATAATAATAATTGAAAATTTGAAAATAATATTTTCATTTCAATTATTATGGTATGACAAAATAATTTATAAGTATAATTAATACAAATAAAAACTAGTTCTAAACTAGTCATAATCTATAAGATTCAATCATGATAATTAAATCAAGGCTTAGGTAACTAGTAGGAAAGATTGAGATTAAGAAATTATCAAACTTAGGGAATTTGAAGTTAAAGTTTAATTCATTAAAGCTCACTAGTTAGGTGAAGTTTGAAGTATTTAACCAATCAAGTACTAACCTAACTAGGTTATAATAAAATAAAATGTTTAAAGTAAATATATAATGGGATTTAAGAACTGCAAGTTCTAAGTATCCTAATAGCTATAGTTTAAGGAATTCAATTGGATTCCTAAACTACTCTAAGTAAATTAGGAATTCCTATTACTAGCTCTTAAAATATTCAAGAAAAGGCATTAAGGATTAGGATAAATAAACTAAGCTCTAGTCTAGTCACTAAAATTTAATCCTAGTCGATCCAATAATCTAAATTACAAAAGCATTAAGGCTAACTACTCTTAGTGGATGTAACTAATAGATCTAGGAATTAACTACAATTTATATTTAAATCAATCCTAGGGTTTCTACCTTAGAGTTGAAAGTTAAATCAAGCAATTTGCAATTGATTCACATATCTAAAATAATGAGAACTAAGATCAACATAAATAATATAAATTGACATTGGGAATAATAAATATTATATATTAGCTATCCTAGTATTTTATAATACCTAAAATATGCAAATATAAGAAATTAGAATTTATCATAATAATACTTAATTAAGAGTTAACAACCTAAAATTATTAATGGTTGTCCAATGGAATTAATATGCATATAATTGAAATCCTTATAACATAAGGAGAAAAATGACACTAAGTATATCAAATTTGGACAATATTGGGAAAATTAGAGTTTTTATGACTCCTAATTAGGATTAAAAAGTGATTATGAAAATTAGGGTTTAAATGTTGAATTTGAATTCATATTATTAATACTCACATTTTTGTGAGTAAAATTGTAACAACCCAAGCTATTATTCTGGTTAATTAAGATTAATCTTAATCTTAATTGAAGTTCTAGTTCACTAATTAAATAATTTAGAACTTATCTCTAAAATCTAGGTCAAATCAGAAGTCAATTGGATCAAAATTAGAAATTCTAAAAAATCCAAAACCCTAAAAATTAACTTTTTATTTAGACCTCAAATCAAAAATTTGACTTTGCCATTGCATTCACCACCCCCAAATTAGCTAGGGGTGAAGTTTTGGATGCGTTTGGAAGTCGTTGGATTTTTGTCGAAGAATTTAATATTATTTAAATCTCCCAAAAAATCAAATAAATAAATACCCATCGAAATAAAAATTCGATTGCACTATTGCGTTTCTCACCCCTCAATTAGCTAAGGGTGATTTATCAAAAATTTTCTTAGTACAATTAATCACCTAATTTATATTAATGAAATGAATTGAATTTAGTAAAATAATAATATTATTAAATAGAGTTAATCGGCGCCGTCACTTAAAGTATCATGCCATTGGATTTTAGTCCACACAGTCTACCATAGACGTTAGGTCAAGCATTAGATCCTGACCGTTCGATCAAGGATCGAACGGTCCCCCACTGTCTTCTCCGTGAAGGGCGTAGGATCTGCGCATGGCGATCCTCCCTGCACGCGGCAAGCCTTCTTCTCCACGCGTAACTCCCTCGTTTTCCATTAATTTTGTCCAAGTTTAAAATCAATTTCATTGCTATTCTATCTGCCAGGATCTTAAATTCAAATTAGAAGAGCTATGCGTTCGTTCCTGCTTTCGATCAACCTTCGCCAGAAAACCATAAACTTAGGTACTCCCTTTCCCCATTTCAATTCATCTCTGAAGGTTTTATATTGAATTCGATTGTTCATAGCGATTATTGATGAAACCTCCTGTCATCTAATTGATTGAAATTGAACATAATTTAATATTGGCAAAAAAAAAAAAGGGGTTTCATTAATCAGCCAGAGCAATACCTTAATTAATCTTCTCCATCCTAATTCTTGTTCAATTTAGATTCAATAATTAATTGAATCAAAACTGAGTTAAATTGATCGCTTAATTGACGATCGACTTCCAGTCGGCATTAGCAAATTCGAAGGTTCGTGCTTTGAGGATTTAGGGCATCGTAGATTGGCATGATAGGAGTCATCATATCACAAAACCCTTAGTTTGTCGAGGGGTCTGGATCGTGAGTTTGCATTCAGGCGCACGTTCTGTCGTTGGAGAAGCTGGGATCGACGATTAGGGAGATGCCCTAATCTCTTCCATTCGTGGCATGGGAGGGAGGTTGAGGCCCGAAGAGTTTATCGGGACTTACTCGACCCGATTCAGCGGCCCAGGTGAATAACCCTCCATGCGGCCTGTCTCTTTTCTGACCCAAAGCGTGGGTCCCACTGCCTATTAATAATATTAACAATAATATATATTAATTCAAACAGAGTTAATTAAATTAAGTAATTCAATTATAAATTAATTAAACTTAGAATATTCATAAATCTAAATTTAATAATCCAAAAATAATAATATTATATATCAATGGAATTAGAAAAATATGAGGAATATTTTGGCATTGTCAAATTTCCAATTTGAGTTATATATCACTTAGTGACATTTAGGACCCCCCACATTTACCCTAAATGTCCCAAATTTTCATTTAACTATAACTTTGTGCACAGTAATCCAAACATACCCAATATGGGTCTCAAAGTGATCAGCAAACCTTAAGAATTAATCTAGTAGGGTTTATTTTGCTATTTGGATTAGTTTGAGCTTAATCACATTTAGGACCTAACCCTAATTAAGCCATTTAACCATAGAACTCCAATTTACCATAAGTTGGTCAATTGAACTCAAATTAGGTGATCCAAATATCAATTTAGATCAGAAAAACCTAATTTATAGTAATCTGTAAAAATATTTTAAATTCAATAATTATATTTACTAATCAATCCTAATTACTCTAAGAACTTGATTAGTGAATATTAGCAAATTTAATAATCAAAATTGAACAATTCAAGTTTTAGAGAATTCCTAAGGTAGATTGGAACCTAATAGTGTGATTGGATTAGTGATTTGGTGATTAATTTCACTAATCACTCACTAATTACCCTAAACCTTAATTAGGTCATAACTTAGCCAATTATAGTCCAAATTGAGCCTACCACTAGTTATTAGAATCAGTGGAACAGTTGTGATCTACAGCCACTAAAATTAATTAATTTAGACACCAATTGGAGAAGTTATGATTTTTGACCCATAATTAAAAATCCTTAATTACCATTTAAACCCTAGAACTTCTATTGGCCATAACTTGGCCAATACTTATCAGAATTTAATAATTTTAGATTCCATAAAAACCTTAGGGCATAACCTACAGTAAACTAACAGAAAAAGTATATGTCATTAGGGTAAAATTACCAATATGCCCTTATAAGTTAAATTCCTTAATTTGACCTTATAAGAATTAATACTAAACCAAAATTTATGAACTTACTGACTAAACTCATATTAGATAGTAAGTAATCATTCCACTTTATTAAAATTCAGAATCTAACCCTAATTCATAAAGATGAGATTCAGACCCTTAAGTAGGAACAAAATGATAATTTTGCCCAAAATTAGGGTTTAGCATTTTAAAACCATAAAATCATATTCTAAACATTTCAAACATAAATAAAGTGATTTAGGACAGAAATTAGATAAATTCAAACCTTAATTTGATTTTGATCAAGATCTCATTTTAAAGTCCTTAAGGAAATTCCTAAGTAAAATTTGAGTGCTTCCCTTCCTTAATCATTCTTAGATCTCCCCTTAGGTCTTAAAACACTAGTTAGGATGTGTGTTATGAGAGATACTCTTAGTACTTAAGAGCTTTAAATTCCTAGGATTATGAATAGATCTTAGGTTAGAGTTCATCAATTGAGTAAATTAGGTTACTCAATAGGTGAAACCTTGAGTTTACTAGTTTATAGATTTTCTTAAGTTTCTTTAAATGATTATTTGATCTTTAAACCTTAGAGTTTAGGATAGGGATCTATCCTAATGAGTTGATTTTCATTAGGACTTGCCTTAATCTAAATCAGTGAGTATGGGTATTAAACCTTGGATCCTTAGTTATACCTATGGATTAAGTGATTAGACCCCATTATTTGAAATCTAATTCTTAATCCTTTCATCTTGATTTGGCTAATCAAGATGAGTTGGGGTGAATTAAAATATGAAATTAGGTCAATGATTTGTTTATTTAAATTAAGTAGCCGTCTTTTGATTTATATATAGTTAGGACTTGGCCAGTCCTAATTATCTTCAACTTATAGGTTCATGATTCTAAGTTACAGACTGTTTAAGAATTGATGATTCTGAAACTTTACAACTTAGAGTAGATAGAACGAATAAAGTAGACAATAATGGATATCACCTACGTCCTAGTCGAGTCTTTTGCTCACTTTAATTTGATGCTTCACATACCTTGTAATTGAGTTTTATACCTTGGACATATATTATGTACATAGGATATTTGATGAGTATCTTGTGTCAACTTTGACCTGCATAAATATCATTTTCATTTCATTGGTATTTTGTGACCTAATTAGTCTGCCTCTTCAGTTGGTTGAGCCTAGTAGTGGAGACACTAGTTTGTTGGTAAAGCCACCTAGTGTCTCACTTACTAGTTTGTCAGAGAGAGATAATGGATTGATTCAACCTAGTAGAATGAAAACTAGTTTATAGGTAAAGCTACCTAGTATTTCATTTACTAGCTGTTGAATAAAGAGAATATTTTGGATTTATTGTGACTTGAGGAGTCATTTGTTCTGATATGGTAGTACTAATTTTAGGTATATATCTACTTATATTCTTCTGCCTTAGCCCATCAGGCTAAGAGAGTTGTCATTTTATTTCAGCTGGTTAGCCTGAGTAGCCAGTATAGTTTCAGTTTACTGCTTTTAGTTCACTTTCCTACATTTATGTTCTACTTTACTTCTAGTCATTTCTGTATTCTCTAGCCTTGCTTATTTATAGGATGATAGTTTTACTTATTGTTATTTATATAGGATGCTAGTTTTGTTCACATGCTTTCTTACTTTATGTCAATTAGCATATAATTATATTAATCATAAGCATGTTTATGATGTATTTTATTTCTAGTCACTTATTTTATATTCACTTGACCTTGTTGTAGTTGCTTTGGAGGAGGTATGTGCTTACTTCATAGTTGTTAAGTTATAAACTATTTGTTTATAGTTATGTCTTGTTCTTTCTTACGCTTTCTTGCTCCTATTATGCTTTTGTACTTGTTTATGGTGATATCTAAATAATGTAATAAACTTGCAGCCTAAAATGTACTTAGATAATTGTCTAACTAAGATTTTTCTTTTTTTTGCTGGGGCCCTATTATTATGAAACAGATAATGGTAGGTTCTGAGTTTCTTGGAGCAGTAGATCTAGTGGAGGGCTTGCCATTGGAGGAGAAGTCTGTACCAGAAAACTCTTAGTTTTTTTTTCTGCTTGTGAGGATGAGAGTTTTATTCCAGTCTTTTTAAAATTATTTAATGTTGTAATAATAATACAGGGTTATCTTTACTTTTACTGTTTCACTTATTCTGAGTAGGATGCTTAGTTCCTTTTTCATTGTAATGAATGGATGTTATATTTTATGCTTTCGCACTCTGTGTACTTGTATTTGCATTTAATGATGAATTCATTTGAAGAAATGACAAAGTCCTTAGTTAAGTTGGATTAGATTGTGTGTCTAATCTAATTCTAAGTAGGGACCTTATCATTTAGATGACTCCTTCACCGTAATCATGTTAACTTAATAGTTAACAGGATCACGGCGGGGCAGGGCCATCACAAAAATGGACTATTTGATCATTTAATTTGGACATTAAATGATCAAATTAGGTCATATGAAATAATGAAATTTAATTATAATTAATTAATTAATCCTAAATATTGACTAACTAAGGTATTCATAAAAATAGAAATTCATTATATATTATTAATCTACACATTTTTGTGGTCAAAATGGTATATTTTGGCTAAGAATTAAACAAGATATTATAATATATATATATATATATATATTCATATAAATTAAACTAACAGTTAATTATTAAAATTAAATATCCACGGAAGATTAATTGATACCTAATTAATTTGGTGCAGATTTTAATGACTGTTGTCAACACGAAAAACGGAGCAACTGAAATTAAGGAACATCGGCAGAATGATTCGAATGACAGGTGCGGGTTCCACTCGACGACGGAAATAACTGGGAGTCGACATGTCACTGTGTCGAACCCTGCACTGGACCGGGCTGGAAGGAAATGGTTCAGCTAGTTTTTCTCACCTGAACTGCACAGTATCGCAGTTTAGTTAAACCACATACTGTGTGTCGTCTTCATCCCCGACGAGTCCGGGAGGGTGCGAACTAGGGCAAGCCCTAATTTTGCGTACAGGCAACCCCACAAGGTGCACGAGCTCTCGATGGAAAGCTGTGAGTGAGCTCTAGCCAAATAATCAAAAAGTTTCAAACTCCAAGGCTTCATTAGTGATTAAATGGAGTAACTAGATTACTTAGGATTTTCGGATAATATGAAATAAATTAAAAACGAATCCTTTTTTATCCCGATTCAATCAACTAACATAAATCAATTACTCCTACATATGGTTTCTAAAGTAAGAAAGAATAATTGATACCAATGAGAAAAAGCTTAGGAGATTAGGAGGATTACCTTGAGGTTCATCAGCAGAACAAGAAATTTAGAACACTGTTGAAAGAGCAGTTGGCAGCAGGCCTCTACTCGCTCATTCAGCAAGAACTCCTATGCAAATGACAGTAAGCCAAGAAATGAGGCGATTAGCAAGACCTAATAGAGGTGGGAAGGACAACTGGTTTGGCCGTAGGAAGAAAGGTGCACGATCTCTATGGAGGAATTAGAGAAGTACAGAGAATGCATCTGGTCCATCAGATCAAGGTACTGATCCAACGGCTAGATGTAAAGGAGTGACAGGTTGCCATTGGATTAACTTTGAAGAACACGAACGGCCCGAATTGCAGAGATTGCTGTCCCATGTTCAGCTCTAGACACGGGATCCGTGCGGTTCCGAAAATTAGCCAATAATAATAAAAATAATATATATATATATATATATCTATATATATATATAATTATTTATTTTATAATCTTTATTTAATTATTTGTTTAAACACAACTTATTACTCAAAATAAAATAACCAAATGCACTCCAAAAAATCCCAATAATTTACCCTTACCTAATTGAGGTGTGGGAAACTAAAAATTAAAATTAGATTTTTGATCGGAGGTCAATTTAATTATCTTAATTTTATAGGTATTTAAATATTATTAAAATATTCAGAGAAAATTTAATGACTTCCAAACACTTCCAAAATACCACCCATATCTAATTTGAGTGTGGTGAGTCCAATGGCGAACTACATTTTTTATTCTGAAGTCTAAATAAATTAGGCATTCTCAGAATCATCAGAAAACCAGAAAATGTTAAAAATTTCCAGATGATCTCCCAATCACACAAAAATTGAAATAGAGACTCCTAATACTATTATAAGATGAATGAAAAAGAACTAGAGTCAATTATGTCACTAATTGATGGGTAATAATACTATGGTTGTTACATGATGTAAGGAAACCGTTCTATTTTTTATTATGAGAGAAAATTTTGTAGGTTAATTCATTTTGCTCTAGAACTAATCCAATCTGAATCAGAAAAGTGCCATGCATTTCCTCAGTGGACTACGAGATTCGTTAAAAGATCTTATCGTCCCGCTCCGTTTGACTAATTTCTTTGAATTGGTGGAAATATCAAAAGTTCTTAAGCACCATCATTCTGAGATAGATCATAAGTGTAAGATGCAATTAGGTCTCCACCATCATGAAGCTTTCAAAAGGTATAGACCTCAATCTGCAAAGGTCTATCAAATTAAAGTTGCACCATCTGCTGTACCGATTCAAGGCTGTAACCGGCCTCATCCATATGGCAAGTGTTATCACTTCGGCCATAAGTGCTACACATGTGGATGTCCAGTACATCTGTTCTATCACTACACGTACACAGAAATAGTGGATGGAGTTCAAATCAAGCAGTCACAAAAAAATCAAGTTTTTAGAGTGACTCCGTTAAATAAGAGAGAGCCCAATTTGGTAATAATTCCAGCCCCTGCTTCTGAAGCTACTTAGGAGCAACCTTCTGCTCTTCAGAATAATCCTAGGAAACAAATGAACAATCATCTTGCTGGTCCTGCTAGAGTTTACGCCTTAACACCTCTTGAGGCTGTAGAAGATAACAATGTGGTTTCAGGCACGCTATATTTTAATGACCAACCCTGCAATGTGTTATTCGACACTGGTGCCAGCCATTCTTTTATTTTTGAATATTTTACCAATATTCTTAATCTGCACTCATATAATTTAGCTAAGTCATTAAGCATTAGACATCTATTGGGAGCCCAACATAGTGCTCATAAGTCTTGCAATGTTAAAATTCCATTAAATAGTCAAGAGTTTGACTCAAAGTTGATCGTTCTACCATTAGCAAATTTGATATTATTCTTATTATGAATTGGCTCAGTGATCATAATGCTGTGATAAACTGCCTTAAGAAGAAAGTCACTTTTCATTCCCAGGGCAAGTCCAAAACTTTCATAGGAAAAGTCAGTACATAATTATCATTAATTAATGCCATCAAAGTCGAGCAATTGATTAGTAAAGGTTGTGATGCTTTTCTTGTCACTATGATGGGTGAAGTAAGGAAAAGTATTCCTCTCTCTTACTATAAAGTAGTTAAGGAGTTCGTCGATATGTTCCCAGAAGATTTGTCTGGTATACCTCTGCTTAGAGAAGTAGAGTTCTCTATTGAATTGATCCCATGTACCCATCCCATATCTAAATCTATGTACAGACTGACGCCTAAGGAACTTCAAGAGCTTAACGAACAGTTACAATAGCTCTTGAATAAAGGCTTTAATAGGCCAAGCATGTCTCCTTGGGGAGCATCCATTTTGTTTATAAAGAAGAAAGATGGATCTATGCAAATATGCATAAATTATTGCGAATTAAATAAAGTCACCATAAAGAATAAATATCTATTGCCTAAAATTGATGATTTGTTTGACCAGTTATCTAGAGTAGTTATATTCTCTAAGATTGACTTAAGGTCTGGATATCATCAATTGCGAGTAAAAGAAGCAGATGTAGGAAAGACCTCTTTTCGTACTCGTTACGGCCATTTTGAATTTTTAGTGATATCTTTTGGACTCATTAATGCGCCATCAATTTTCATGGATTTGATGCAACGAGCCCTTAAACTATATTTAGACAAATTTGTAATCATCTTTATCGATGATATCCTTATCTATTCTCGAACCTTAAAGGATCATGAAGATCATCTGAGGTTAGTATTAGACACTTTTCATGAACATCAGCTATATGCCAAGTTCTCCAAATGTGAATTTTGGCTTAAATCCATTTCATTATTGGGGCATGTAGTCGATGCCCAAGATATTTGCGTAGATCAAAATAAAGTAAGCGTTATTCAAGATTGGGTTCAGCCTAAGTTAGTCACCGATATCAAAAGTTTCTTGGGATTAGCTGAATATTACAGAAAGTTCATCAATGCCTTTTCCCAAATTACTTCGCCTCTGACTAAGCTCACTCAAAAAATTGTTCCATTTGTTTGGAGCCCTGAATGCGAAATAGCATTTCAAATCCTGAATGGCGCACTCTCTACTGCTCCAGTGCTTGTTTAACTCAAGGAAAGTTTGAACTATCAGGTATACACATATACCTCTAGAATTGGTTTATGTTGTATATTAATGCAAGGGGGTAAGATAATCACTTACGTCTCTCGTTAGTTAAAACCACATGAGAAAAATTATCCAGTTCATGATCTTGAACTTGCCACTGTAATTTTTGCTCTAAAGATTTGGAGTCATTATTTATATGGAGTTTAGTATTTAATTTTCACTGATTATCAAAGCTTAAAGTATATCTTCACTCAAAGAGGAGTGAACTGCCATTAGAGAAGATGGTTATAGCTCATTATTGATTATGATTTGAGTATTCAGTATCATTTGGGTAAGGCAAATATGGTGGTCGATGCTCTTAGTCGTAGTGCTACTTTATCTGCCCTGATTGCCTCTCTAGAACAAGAATTTTGTAAGCTTGAAATGTCTCCAGTTAGCGATGATATGCTGAGTTCGCTTCTAGTAAATATCAATGTGGAACTCACTTTCCACAAAGACGTTTCCATCTCATAGACCAAGGATGAAGATTATCTGAAATTCAAAGTTGATATTGAAGGAGGTCGTCGTCAAGATCTGTAGATGCGTAGTGGCATAATTTATCAAGGGAACTGCCTGTGGATTTCTAAGTCCATGCACCATGAAGTTTTAGTAGAAGGCTATAATTTTGGATATCACGTTCTTCTAGGTAGTACAAAAATGTACAATAACTTAAAGTAATTATTTTGGTGGCCCGGTATGAAGAGGAGTGTAACCAATTTTGTGGCTAGATATCTGTGGCGGCCCTGCCCCGCCGTGGTCCTGTTAACCCTTAGGTTAACATGATTACGGTGGAGGGGTCACCAAATGACAAGGTCCCCATTTAAGATTGGATTAGTCACACATCCTAATCCAATTTAAATAAGGACTTTGCCATTCAATCCAGAACTACTATCACTAAATGATCATACATGAACTCAGAGTGCGGAAGCATAAAACATAACATCCATCCAATACAGTATAAATACAACAAATACAGAATAAGTAAAGTACTGAAAAATAAATATAATCTTGTATTATTACAACATTTAATGAGATTAAAAGAACTGAAAGAAAACTCTCAATCTCACTGGAAGAAAAACTAAAGCTAAGGATCTTCAGGAATGGGCTTCTCCTCCAATGGCAAATTCTCCACTGGATCTGCTAAACCAACAAACTCAGAACCTACCATTATCAGTTTCATAATGGTAGGGCCCCAGCCAATAAAAGAAAAACTGATTAGATAATAAGTCTAAGTATATTTTAGGTTAAGAGTTTATTTAAGTTAACTGAATATCACCATAAAAATAGAACTAAGCATAGTAGGTGCAAGAAAGCGATCAAAAGAACTGTAATAAGCTATAAACCATAGTTTATAACTAAACAAAAAGGAAGTAAACATACCTCCTCCAGGCAACTGCAACACAAATAGGTAAGTAAAAGAAGTGTAAAACTGTAAGAAAAATACAACCTAAATATGCATATGATCAAACTGATTATGCCAAGTGACATATAATACTGAGTACACTAACATCCTAAGCAAGCATAAGAAAATAGTAAGTAAATCTAGCATCCTATATAAAAACACGTACAGGAAAGCTGTAAGTAAAACAGTGCTGAAATGCAGAATATACTAGTAAAACAGTAATTGTAAACTAAAACTATAGTAACTGTATAAGCCATCTGAACTGGATACGAACTCAATAATTCTTAGCCTGATGAGCTAAGAAACTCTGAACTGAACATCACTGAAACTCTTAGCCTGATGAGCTAAGACAGAACTGAATGTAAGTGTACTTGAATTAGTATATCCATATTAGAATCCTGACTCTGTAGTCAGTAGGGCAAGAGTCTATCCATCCTATCACTCGGACTAGGCATGGCCAATAGACTGTCGGACATTAAACCCTCGAAAGGTTGCCGACCCCGAACGGGTTGATCGAAGAGGTATACTAATCAAGCTACACCTTACAAACCACTTGTGAAATGAACACCATGCTTTTTATGAATGTTCAAAATTGACATAAGATATTCATCAAATATCTTAAGTACATAATATATGTTCAAGGTATAAGGCTCAAAATCAAGGAATGCGAAGCATCAAAAATCAAAGTGCAAGAAACTCTATCTAGAACACAGGTGATATCCTTTGTTGTCTATTTTATTCGTTCTATCTACTCTAAGTTACATAAGTTTCAGAATCAACAACTCTTACACATTCTGTAACTTAGAATCACGAATCCTACTTGTTGAAGATAATTAGGACTGGCCAAGTCCTAATTATAACTCAATCAAAAGACGACTATTTAGTTAAAAATGAATAAATCAGCGACCTAATTTTGTAAATTAAATCATCCCAACCTCATCTTGATTAGCCAAAATAAGATGAAAAGATTAAGAATTAGACTCCAGATGATGGGGTCTAAATCACTTAATCTAAAGGAATAACTAAAGGTCTAAGGTTTAGAACCCAAGCTCACAGATTAAGTTAAGGCAAGTCCTAATGATAAATCAATTCATTAGGATAGATCTCTATTCTTAATTCTAAAGTTTAAAGATCAAATAATCATTTAATAAACTAAGAAAATCTATAAACTAGAAAACTCAAGGTTTCACCTAATTGAGTAACCCAATTTACTCAATAGATGAAAACTAACTTAAGATCTATTCCTAATCTTAAGAATTAAGGCACTTAATTACTAAGAGTATCTCTCAAGACACACATCCTAACTAATGTTATAAGACCTAAGGATGGATCTAAGAATAATTAAGGAAAGAGAACTCTTCTTAAGACTTAGGAATTTTCTTAAAGAGCATATTTCTGAGATTTTAATTAAAACCTATTTTAGACTTAAGTTTGATTAATTTCAATTATGAGCCATTCTATTTACTGAATTTAGTGATTTGAAGATGAAATTAGGGCTTTTAAAGGCTAAACCCTAAATTTGGGCAAAATGACCATTTTGCCCCTCCTTAAGGGTTCAAAAGATCAAATTTTGATCTAGGGCTTAAATTCTGAAATTTTCTTTTGGAAAGTGTTTCTTATTGTCTAATATAAGATTAGACAGCAACTAAGTTAATTTTGGGTGATTATTAAGCCATATGAGATCAAATTAGTGAATTTGACTCATAAGGGCAATTTAGTAATTTGACTAAGTGAAAGCTAAATTTTCTTTTAGATTATCGTTCTTTACTATCTAAGCTTTCCATAGAATTTAAATTTGCTAAATTCTGATAAGTATTGGCCAAGTTATGGCCAATACAAGGTCTAGGGTTTAAGGGTTAATTAAGGGATCCTTAATTATAGGTCAAATCTAATTTTGCCAAATAGTGTCCAAATTAAGCAAAATCAGTGGCTATGAATTACAAATAGCTCACTGATCATAATGATATGTGGTAGACTCAATTTGGACCTAATTTGACTAAGTTAAGACCTAATTAGAGTTTAGGGTGATTAGTGAGTGATTAACAAAATTAAGCACTCAAACTATAATCCAACCTTATAGATTGATTTTAAATGGTTTTATGAGTCCTTTGAAATTTAAAACTCTCAAATTCGGTTACTAGATTTTCTAATATTCACTAATCAAGATTTAGAGCAATTAAGGGTGATTAGCAAATCTAACTGTTGGATCTAAAATATTTTTATAGATTACTGTTAATTAGATTCTTCTGATCTAAATTGATTTTTGGATCATCAAATTTGGAGCTCAATTGACCAAGTTATGGTCAATTGAAGATCTAGGGTTAATTAACCTAATTAGGGTTTGGTCCTAAAAGTGATTAGGCTCAAACTAATCCAAACAGCAAAATAAACACTATCAAATTAATCCTTAGGGTTTTCTGATCACTTTAAGACCCATATTGGGTATGTTTGGATCAATCTACACAAAGTTATGAGCTAACTAAGATTTGAGACATTTAATTTAAATTAAATTAAACCTAAATAATCATTTTGCAAAAAAATATTGATTCTACAGAAAATTGAATGGCATCAATAAATTCCTTATATTTTTCTGATTAATTTGGTATATTTATTTATATAATTTGGACATATATTTATCAAGTTATGATTGTTTAAAGTTTGGATTTAAATTAATTATTTAATTCTACTTTAATTAAATTAACTTAATTCTGCTATTTTACGATTAAATATAATTATAATTATCTGTTAAATTATATATATTTAATTTTATTATTTAAAAAATCTTCAGGACACGTGGCGCACAACCAGTGGCTGAGGAGACGGCGGCGGGCCCCACTGACGACCTCTGCAGCCGCGTCATCCGTCTGACGCGAGGCGGGCCCCACTTCTGCCGCCGAGCCACGCGGCTTGCTGGGAAGAAGCCACGTGCTCTTGGTGGACCCCAGCTCCTACGCGGAAATCCGAGGAGGACGGGTCAGGCCCGGGTCGACCCGGTCCGGCCCGAAAGCTCGTCTTCTCTTCATCTTCTCCCCGAGGCGCAGAGATTAGGGTTTCCATTTCATGACTCCTCCGGCGACGGTAAGGCTCAACCCGCATGGCTGCGAGAAGAGGAGATCGAGACCTTTCTAATGGCAGGTGAATCGAAGCTCAAGACGACCTGGATTGGCGGCAGGATCTAACCCTAGATTCATATAGACGACGAAATACTGTATACTACTGTGGATGAAATTGAAATTAGAACGCATATGAGTTCGATCAATCCAATCAAATCCGATAGATGATCGATCTATAGTGCGGAATAAGATAACGAAATTGAAGAAATGCAAAATGATTAAGAATTGAGAGATGGAAGTGTACCTAGTTTCGACGGCTGAGAACTCACTGGATTAATCCGAGCACCTCTGATCTCTGAAATGGATCGATTCGAGCGTAATCGAGAGGTGGAGTCGATTAGAGGCTAAAACCTTAGGCCGGAGCTGTGGGATCAATGCGTGGAAGCCGCTCGACGAGCGCGCGTGGAGATAGGGCTACACACGTCGCCTGCCTGCGACCCGCCGAGGAAGACGAGTCCGGATCCGTCCGATCTCAGATCGGACGGTCATGATGGACCGTTAATTTCCTAACCTAAACATACAGACGGCGTTCCATTGCTGACGGCGCAGATAAATAATATAATTAAATAATATTATTTAAATTACATTATTCAGTTTTAATTAATTAAATTTAGCCTATTGAATAAATTCCAAAAAATTTCCAATAAATCACCCTTAGCTAATTGAAGGGTGAGGAATGCAATGGCGCACTCGGATTTTCGTTTCGACGAGTATTTAATTATTTGATTATTTAGGGTATTTAAATAATATTAAAATATTTGACGGAAAATCAATGACTTCCAAATGCCTCCAAAATTTCACCCCTAGCTAATTTGGGTGTTCTGAATGCAATGGCGAAGTCAGATTTTCAATCTGAGGTCTAAATAAAAAGTCAAATTTCCAGGTTTGGGATTTTCCAGAATTCCTGTTTTGACTTTGGTGACTTCTTGGTTTGACCTAGGTTTCAGAGATTTGCTTCAAATCACTTAATTAGTGACTTAGAACCTTAATTAAGACTTAGATTAGTCTTAATTGAGCAAAGTAACAACCTGGGTTGTTACAATATCATACCTGCAGTTTGGTAAAGGCAGAGAACCACAGACCTAGTGGTCTTCTGCATTCGTTAGAAATTCTTAAATGGAAATGGTTTGATATATCAATAGATTTTGTCATAGGATTGCCTCGCACAAAATCTGGCATAGATGTAATCTGGGTTATAGTAGACCGATTAACTAAATCAACGCACTTCATTTATATCAGTCAGACTAACTCTGTTGAGAAGCTATTAAAGGTCTATATCAAAGAAAATTTTAGGCTACGTGGTATTCCAAAATCAATAGTATCTAATAGAGATAGCAGATTTACTTCTAAGTTTTAGCAAGCTGTGCACCAAGATTTAGGGACTACTTTAGCTATGAATATAACTCTTCATCCTCAAATGGATGGTTAGACTGAAAGAGTAAATCTGGCTCTGGAGGATTTTCTTAGGATTTATGTTATCGATTTTGTTAGTTCCTAGGAATACCACACTCTGTTAGTGGAGTTTGCCTATAATAATAGTTTCCAAACTAGCATTAAAATGGCTTCTTATGAGGCCTTATATGGTAAAAAGTGCAGTACTCTGCTACCTTGGTCAAAAATAGGAAGCGTTTAGCTTTTTAGATCTAAATTGGTTGAAGAAATTAATAAGAAGATTCATCTAATTCAGTAGAGAATCCATTATGCTGAAGATCATCAGAGTAAGTACCATGATGCTCATCATTGTCTTCTAGAATTCAACATTGGAGATTTTGCTTATTTAAAAATTAGTCCAATGAAGGGTGTCTATAGATTTGGTGTAACTGAGAAACTCAGTCCTCGCTATGTTGGATCTTTTGAGATACTAGCCAAGGTAGGATCATCAACCTACAAGTTGAATCTTTCGGATGACTTTGCAGTCATTCACAATGTGTTCCACGTATCATCAAGAAGATGTCTCAGAGACCCTTCTCATCTCGTTCAGCTTCTAGTAGTAAAAATTTAGCCTAATCTTTCATATGCTGAAGAGCCAGTAAAAATCTTAGCTCGACCAGAAGCAGCTAAGAAATCATTTAATTCTAATGGTCAAAGTCCAGTGGAAGAATCTACTTGGAAAAAAGAAGTGGATATGGCAATAAGTATCTGCAGTTCTTTGCAAGCCCAAGTACCATTCCTTTTTCTTTCCTTTGTGCTCCATTTAGTATTTCAGTATTTGTAGTACCTTCTTCACTTGAGTGATGTCAGGGACGATATTATTCTTAAGTGGGGGAGCCTGTAACAAGCCTAGTTATTATTCTAGTTAAATTTAGATTAATTAAGCTAAACGAAGCTTTAATTTTGATTCCACTAGACTCAATGGGTCATTTAAACCTAATTATAGAAGTTTGAAATCAATTGGAGCTTATTTGAGCATTTTGGTATTTTTGCCTATTTTTGGATCTTAAAAAATATAGCTAAATTAAATTGAACTCCAAATTGAAATCTGATTTCATTTTTGAGTTCCTCATGCCCTAATTAGCTATCGATAAATTTTTGAGAATTTTTGGAACTCATTTGGTCCTAAATTGGACTTAAAAATTATTAAGATTTTAATTTAATTAATTAAATGAATTTTATTAATTAAATTAATTATATATTAATTTTAATTGTATGGAATTTGCTGTCGAGACCGCGGCATATCCACTGCGGGATCCTTACAGTGGCGCATCACTCTCCTCCAACAGATAGATTAGCACGCATCCTAGCGTATTCCATCCAATGACATCCATTAGTAGGAGCTTAGATCTAATCTTAGCTGACGGATCCACCCCCGCGTATCCATTGGCTGAGCTTTAATTCACTTAAGTAAGCATCATGAGAGCATCAGAACCATCAGAGACCAACGGCTCTACGATCAGACGGCCCAGAGCACCCCATGCACTGTGGACCTTCGTCTACCTCTTGCTCGTTCGCGCATCTGGTCCCCCCTTGACAATTCGATCTCTACAGCCCCTGTGGTAGTACGGGAGATATCCCAATCTTCCTCTTCTACCCTTGGGTGCGACTGCTTGCATGTAGTGGTCTCCCTGAATTACCCTCGGCCATTGGCAATACCTCCCCCTCGGCCTGAGCCTAAGCCATGGCTCTCAGCCCTGGCATCCACCCCCAGAGCTTCATAGCACCTATAAATACCTCTAAGGCATCATAGTGAGTCCATTTGCTCACTGTGATCCCTTAATCATACAATCAAAATTCCCTGGAGCTCTCGGCACTCTCGACTGCTTCTATTGTGGCGAACTACTAATAAATGGTGTGTGTCTGGTGTTCAAACCCCCTGCTTGGTTGTTGCAATCCTCCATAAGCTTTAGCTCCCCTTAGATCTTCTCTACCATGCCTGCAACTCCATTCAAAATACACCCTCTGTAAACTCAGCCATTCAATTAAGCTCCTAGATATTGCCTTTGGATATCGTATAGCTACACTAGCCTCCTATGAATCTAACCTAATTGCTCTCAGGGTCTAAGCTAGCTCTGATCCATTGTATCGATCAATCGAGCTAGCGACTAAGCTATGGCTGAGTCCAAGTAAGGACTTAGCAATCGGCTGCACCCCAAGCTGCATACCCTTAGGGCCTCGATCCGTCTCGCCACCAGGATGGTGTAGAGATCAAGCTCTGGCCAAATGGTGGTCTCTGTGATGAGAATTTACCCCTCACAGTAAACCCTAATCGCCTGCATTTAGGATATTTTGGTGGAGTAGTCATCCGACATCCCAGTCCGTCTCAGTTATGGCTTCCATGTTCAATCGACGCGCCTTGACTTCCTGAAGGTGTGGCAATTGAATGCTAGCCATTACGTGAAGCATCAGTGGTGAACTTGGCATTCCAAGGTACCCTCCCGTGGCTGTCTGTGTAAGGGGTATCAGGGATGAAGGCACTGGCGTATCGGGCTGTGCCAGCCAAGGCCCACGAGGTGCGACAGTGCCAACCCATTCAGACCTCGCTTCGACCCGCGCGGTTTGATATTTGGGTCGAATCAATTAATTTATTTTGGAATTATTTTCCTTCTATTAAATAACTAATAAATAGATTTAATTAAATATTTCATGGTTGGATTAATGAAAAATATTCAAAATAAATTAATAAAATAATTTAATTAATATTTATCCAAATGGTATGATCCAATATACCATTTGAACTAGAAAATATAAGAAATAATAATATGAAATAAAATTCAAGATCCAATGATTAGATTTTATCAAATTGCTTAATCTTTCTCTGATTATAATAAATTCATAATTAATTTAATTAATATCCAAAAATCATGATTAAGGTCTTTGATTGTTCATAAGATAATAAAGGACTTATCTGAATTTTTAAGAATAATTTAAGAATATTAAATTTGTTAATCACCTCTTAATCACCCTAATCCTTGATTAGTGAAATTAAATATTAATTAATCCTCTAATTTGGTGAACTAAGTTCCTAAGGCTTTCTTAAGAATATTAGAACTCTCTCATATACTTGAATTACCTTAATGAACCCTAATTTCCCTAATTATCTTACTTGGCCTTAAAATGAGATTAGTATCATTTAAGTTAAATTATGAGCTAAATCTTAAGTTAATTATTTCATTCACCTCATTAGCCAATATAAAATCTATTAAAATTGATTTAAATCAATTTGAATGTTTAAATCCTAAATTCCTAATTTTAGTCATAAGAAGAGTACTTTGGTCATTTTTTATCAAAATATTATTTAAGCATCCTTGAACCCTCAAATTTTTAGTCAAGTATTTTTAATCATTAATGTAATGTATTAGTATCATTCCTTAACTTTTGAGCCAAATTAATCCAATTGAGTTATGTTTAATTTCATTTTTCTTAAGTGATCAAATTTTAGATCTTAGATCTTAGACTCTTAATCATTTTAATCTAATTGTGCCATCATCTTGGAGATTATTAATTAATTTAATTGTCTAATTCTTTTGAAACCTCCTTGTGGGTGTAGGATTTATTCAACTTATAAAATATATGATTATTTTATAGATTGGATATAGGTCTTAGATTCATATGTTCTTGATTGATTATTTTGTCTTATGATAATATAATGACATTTCATTAATATCTTTGTTCCTTAATCTTTCAGCTTATAAGATTATGTACCTTTATATTATGGTTGAGTGTGGACCATAAATTCTCAGTAGGATATCACCTTGGATTCAAGATTTAAACCCCAAGTGTGGAGTTTAAGTCCAGAATCTCTAATCTTGATTAGTATGATCAAGATTTGGGTTGAGTGAGTAAAATATATTAAGTAAGTCATTAATTTATTTACTTTAATCTTTTATAGTCATCATCTGATTTTGAATGAAAACTTGTTAAGTTCTAATGTTAACATTAAAGTTGTGAACCTAGGATTATACTCGATAGCTAGATATTGGAGATCATAAACTTGTATTTTTTTAGAATAGTTAGACTATATTAAATTAGATAACAACCGATATCACATAAGTCTAGTCGAGTCTCTTACTTACTTTGATTATTGTTGCTCTGCACACCTTGTATATTGAGCCTTTTTCCTTGGACGTAATATGTGAACTCAGAATATTTATAATGTATCCTCAGTTAGTATTTGAAAATTATAAATATTCATTCAGTTCTTTCAATGCATTCAGTTCAGTAGGGTGTGTCCTAGCTTAGTCTGCCTCCTCAGTTTCAGTTTTATTATAAAATATACTCGGACCTAGCTCTGTGCTTGGCTAGGATGGATACATGTCTTATTTCATAAGTTCAACTCAGACCTAGCTCTGATAATGTCTAGGATGAATACATGTTGAATTTTCTATTCAGAGGTCCGGTATGGCTTATTTCTGTTATGACAGTACTATGTTTAAGCATGCTTTTACTTCAGTTTAGTTTTAACACTTTGGCTTGCTTTGCCACATGCTTCAGTGGATTTACCTTTATTTTTATTTCAATGCTTTAACTTGCTTTGTCACATGCTTCAGTAGTTTTTACTTATTAGTTCTACATACTTGTTATTTATTCCAATTCAGTATTTATTAAGCATAAGCATGTTTAGGATGCCAGTTCTTTACACTCAATTTTGTATGTTTTAGTTCAGATTTCTTTTATGAAATCAGCATATATTCATGTGATCATAAGCATATTAAGATGAGTTTTACTTTCAGTACTTTGTAGTTATTTATACATTTTAGCCTTATCTTGTTCAGCTTCATGTTTAGTATGTATATTGCATACTTTATTATTTAGTTATAAATATATTATTTATAGCTATCATGTTCATTGTAGCTTATTGCACCTTAAATTACTTGCATGCTAAAAGTAATAATATGATATATTTAAATGTTTAGTTAATCTACTCAGCCTAAAATGTACTTAGATAATTTGTCTAACTGTAATATTTTTTTTTGTTGGTTGGGGCCCTGGCATTTGTGATACCAACAAATATCAGTTTTGGAGCTGTTCGTTGGTGGTTCTGCTGGAGATGAGCTTGGACAAGAGGAGAATCTTCCTGTTGCTGCTTAATTAGATTTTATTTTATGATGTGATGATGAGAGCTCTTTCCTTTCATTTAAATGTTTAGTCTTAATATGGATGTATTTACTTTTTGCACTTTGAGCTGAGTTACTATTGCATTTACCTTTCTATACTATGCCGTGATGTGAATGTTATATTATACTATTTCTTGCTTCCACTACTTTGATATATTGATGTATGTTCTCAGTTTCAGATGGTAAGTCTTCTGCTTAAGGTGAGTTGGGTCATACCTGACTCTACTTAAGTTGGGGATTTACCACAATTGGAGCACCATACTCCTCGTAATTATATTATTATCAGTATTAACATGGTCGAGAGGGTATAGGGCCTCACAGTGGGTCTCGGCGATGCCTACTCAATGGGACTGGACCCAAGGCTGGGGGTGCATGGAGGAGAGAGCTAGCGATAACACTAGCTCCTAGTGTTCAGCATATTGACAGGTAATGATTTGTATGTAGCATGTCCTTCGATATGCCTGGATCAGGTTCGATCAAACTCGATCGAACCATATAATTTATTATTTAAGGCATGCAATCAAGTTACGAAAGGAAAATAATACGATTGAATGTAATGATTGAATGGTATAGATACCTAATGACAAATGGTAGATGATATAGGGTTCACTGCACCCACTGCTCTGAGCTCAAAATGTACAAATCTCGATCCCAAGTCATGGGTACGGGCCTTAAAGGCTACTGGACTGAGTCTGCGAGGGGGAGGGGGTCACGGTTGGTCATGGCTTGCGGCGGGGCACCGCGTGGAGAGCGAGCGGAGAAGATGAGGGCTGAAAGCCTCGAGCCGTGGGATCCATCTTGATCGAACGGATCTACGGATGGCACTGGATCGAATCTACAGAGACGATCCGTTTGAGCTATCGGGTCTGGCCTGTTATCGCGTCGGATTCGACCTATTAAGAAACGGTGCATCCGACCCGTTAGTGCTTATTTAATTAATATAAATTAATTAATTTAATAATTAAAATTCTCATTTTAATAATTAATTTTTAAATATCTAAATGACTTCCAAAAATTCTCAAATATTCATTCCTAGCTAATTGAGGGGTTAGAAATATAACAGTGAGGTTGGATTTTTGTTTCAAAGAGTATTTTATTTTCCTAATTTTTAAGGTATTTAAATATTATTAAAATATTCGACGGATTTTTGATGACTTCCAATTGCCACCAAAATATCGCCCCTAGCTAATTTGGGGGAAATGGGCGCAATGATGAAGTCCAATTTTTGATCTGAGGTCAATTTTGATAGGCTAATTTTCAGGGTTTTTGGATTTCTCAAATATCAGGATTTAGTCTATTTGACTCCTGATTTGAACTAAGTGTTGATAGAATACTCCTAATGACTTAATTAGCACTTAAGATAAAAAATCAAGACCTGAGTTAGTACTAATTAGCTTGAGTAACAACTTGAGTTGTTACATGCCTAGATCAGTAGGTCCACAAAAATTGAGCTGAAATTATTTAGGATACTAATGCATATGTACTGAAAAAAAATCATCCAAGACACTAATGCCTGGGTACTTGTAACGATCCAATGTCGTTACATTACAAATTAGGTCAAAATCCCAACTCTAATATTAGGATATTGGGAAACCTCAAATTATGGCAAACAAAATTACTTTAAGATGAGAATAAATTTTAGATCAAAGTGCCTTAATTTAGGAGAAATCTGGATACGGAAACTCTTGATTTGTTTTTCTGAGCTTTTTTGATTCAATTAATCAAGAACATCAAAATGCATGTCCAAATTTATCGATTTTCATATCATTATGTTAAGAATATTATTTAAAGGTTGTTCGAGAAGTTTTATAAATTTTGGAGCACCGATTTGATCTCAATTAATTTTAGAAGTTTAAAACATTAGAAATTAATTAAAAATAAATTATTGCTTCGAATAAAAAAAATTGGTATGAGGGTGTTCATTACATCATAACACACATCGGTGTCAAATTTTATTATTTTTGGATGCTAAACAGCGGAAATATGCGAAAATTTAACTTTAAGTAGTTATTTAGAAAATTCTTAAGCTTTCACCCCTTACAGCCCCCTCCAAACCAGCAGTAACCCACTACCCTCTTCCATAACAGCCCCCTCTCCAGCCTCCCCATTTCGGCAGCCCCTCTGGCTTCCTTCACCCATCTGACCTCCCTCAACTTTTTGGCAACACTATCTTAGGTAAGATGAGAGGGAAACGAGATAGAAATGAGAACATTTTACTAATACTATTAATTATGTATTTCTTTTTATTTACTTAATAAACTTTATGAAGATAAGATTGTCATCACATTAGCATTGTTATTATTAATCAATAATAATAAATAGTATATATATTATAAGATGATTATTACCTCCATTCAGACACTTTTTGTTCTAATGTTTTATTATTATTATTAATTTTTATAAATTTAATTTCAGTCATTTCCATTATGTCTTTTACTTTCATATATTATTATTATTATTAAATTAAGATATTAATAATACTAACCTAATGTAAATACAAAAAATATATAGAATGAAAAAGAATATAATAATTACTCTTAAGAATATTGGCTAAAAACTAATTTAAACTATCCAAATCTAAATGCAAATCCAAAATTAAAGTGTCAAATTTTAGATCTTAAAGAACAAAGGTACCCAGCATATAATATGTATTACTTTTTTTTTTAAATTTATTGCTGTTTAGCTTCGCTTCTTCGCTTTGAGCCAAATTCGGATTGAAGCTTGGTTGGTTGTTTAGAAACAATGTGATAACATTCGTGGGTTACTGGAAAATGACATCGATAATATTCGTGGATTGCTGGAAAAATGACATCAGTAATATTTGTAGGTCACTCGAAAAATGACACTAGTGACATTTGTGGTTGTTACTAGAAAAATAATATCAGTGACATTCGTGGTGGATTACTGAAAAAATGACATCAATTACTTACATTTTGTGATAATACTTTTTCTTTTACAGGAAATTGATTATTCCTTTTATACTATTGCTTTACTTTTCCTGTATTTTATCCTTATATCTGTTAATCGCCTATCTATTTTTATAAAAATGTAATATTAGTTTATTTATTGCAGTACTTAAAGTATTCTTTAATTATTGGGAATTATAATCATAGTATTATTTTATGAACAATGCTAGGTCAGGTACTTTTGGGAGAGCTTGAAGAAAAACTTTAAAACTTAAATTATCAATTGGCCGATAGATCGACGACGCTACTTTAACTTTTATTTATCTTTTTATTTTCTCTTTATTTTTGAAAAGTTGAACAATGTTCATGATGCACTCTGAAGATTTTTGTAATATGTAATTTTGAAATAAATGAGAAATATATTTGGTTTTTGTATGTGTATTTCTTTTTCTCTTAAATTGCTCAATATGATCCCGCGGTATATGAACACCCGAATGCTAGGATAATTTTTGCTGAGCTGGCATCAGGCCATCACAGTACTGAACTGTACTACACTGTAAATCCAAATTATAGAGGTAGTCTAATTAGGACACATTCCACTAAACTTATATATTGTTTACTTAGTTATTTGATTTTATCTGACACTCTAATCCTTTTATAAATATGACTTATGTAATTTCAAATCTAACATAGAATATTCATCAAATATTCAATGTTTTACCTGATATATCCAAAATATTAATACTCAAAGTAAGGAAGCAAAGTATTCAATATAAGGTATAATCAGCACTACACAAATATCTGTGATATTACTTATTTTCTAATTTAATCTGTTTTAACTAGTCTAAGGTTATACAAGCTCAGGATCTCTAATATTCCACTATCCAGTATAAACTCAGAGCCACGATCCTATAAGATTAAAAGCAATAAGAATTAATTAACTTATAATATAATTCAATCAGTGACACTTACATAAATTAAATAAAAAATCAAATGTCTTAATTAATGAATTTAATTAACCCCAAGCCAATTTTGATTAAGATAAATCCAGATTGAGAGATTAGGAGTTAAAATCTAAATATTAAGGTTTAACCTCTTAAGCAAAAGATGTTCTAAGGACTAAGGATATAAGATCAATCCCAACTCTCATGTTCTATATGTTAAGGTTATCTTATTAAATAAAGTCAAACTTAATAAGATGGATCTTTAATCCTAAACTAAAGTTTAAATATAAAATAATCATAATAAATGATGAAATCTAAAAACTAACAAAACTAAGATTTTATCCATTGAGTAACCCATTTGCCCAATAAATAAATTCTAACCTAAGTCTACATCTAATACATAATAAATACTTCTAAGGTTTATAGAAGAAACTTAACCCAATAAGATAAATTTAGATTTTAATTTTTTTTAATATTAAGCATTAAAGTTATTTACATCCTTATTAAGTATAAATACAAATTCTAAGAACTTAGGAATGACATAATGTGGACTAGATTCTACATCATGAAGCTTTAAGATTACTTAAGAATTTCATATGGAAGAATTAATGTTTGCTTTAGAAATTTAGTTTAATAAATCCAAATGAATTATAATTGATTTTAAATCACTTATTTTACTGATTTTATTAAATAATTATAGTTTCCAAGGCTTAAGAACACTTAAGCTTAATTTTATGCAAAATGACTATTTTGCCCCTATTTAAGGTCTAAAATACAACTTTTTGATTTATTAATATCAAATGGTTACTTATTATCTAATATGAAGATAAATAGTAAGTGTACCCAAATTGGCCAAGAATTAAGCCTCATGAGCTCAAATTAGGTTTTGATTTATTAAGGGTAGATTAGTAATTTTACTTAATAAAAAATTTATTATACTTATGTTATTTACTGTCTAAAAATTTTATAGAGTTCAAGATCACTAAATTATGAAATCATTTGTCCAAGTTATGACCAAAATAAGATTAGGGTCTAAAAGAGTAATTTGTGAGGTTTATGAATTGTTCAAAAACCTAACTTTTCCAATTGATGCCCAAATTTAGTAAATTTGGTAGCTATAGGTTCCTTATAACACACTGTGTACAATGACTATGAGTATACCTAATTTGGACCTTATTTACTTAAGTTATGCTTTAATTAGACTTTAAGATGATTAGTGAAATTAATCCATAAAATTAAAAATTAACTTCACCTAGGTGTTCTATTCTACTATAGGAGTCCACAATAACTTAAATTTCTAAATTTGGATGATTAATGAGCTTAATTTTTACTAATCCATTTCTAGAGTAATTAAGCAAAATTAAGAAATATAATGACAGAAACTAAAATTTTCTTGCAGATTAGTGTTCTACATATTTTCATGATCAAAATGATATATTAGATTGCAAGATTTGGAGCTTAAATGGCTAATTTATGGATTTATTAAATTTTAGGATTAAGGGAGTTAATTAATTTAAAAGATAATTAAGAAAAATAATTACCAAAAAAACTAATGACATAATATTAATTCTTACATTTTTCTGATCAAAATGGTATATTGGATCACTATGTTTGGAATTGTAATTACAAATTTATGGGATTTTCAAGATTTGCAATTGATTAAATAAGCAAAAATTAAATTAAAAAAAATTCATAAATTTGGTGTAGCTACAGTAAATCGCAAAACTCGAAAACGTGAAGCTTTAGCCTCCAAATTCTCACTACACAGAGCTCCTCACGAGGTGTGCCATATACAAATGGAAAGCTCTCTTCGAGACATTTCTATTGATATCAAATGCGTTTCCTAACTTTGCATATAACTTAAAAAATTATGAGCCCTAATTTAAATTTAAGGAAAAATAAAGGGTAACTTTATGGTTTGTTTTGAAGCTTGTATGAAGAATATGAAGATGCTACTCTGCTCTATGAAAGATCTAACTGATGTCAACCAGAATTCAGATTCAAATGAGATTAAAAATAAGAGTTTTCTAGGGCTTAGACGGTGGCTTTGCCACCTGCACACGACCTCCTGCACGCATGCCACATGCGTGAAGTTGAGGAAGGGAATAATTTTTTTCTTATAATTATTAATTAATTATTAAATACAATTTTAATCGCTCAAAATTAAATAATCAAATGAATTCATAAAAATCTCAAAAATTCACCCATAACTAATTTGGGAGTGGGGAACGCAACAACAAAGTAGGAATTTAATTTTGATATCATTTTAATTTTCTAAATTTTCTAATTATTTAAATATATTAAAATATTCGAGGAAATTTGACAACTTTAAGAAATTCTCAAAGTTTTACCCTTAGCTAATTCGAGGGTGAGGAATGCAATGGCGAAGTTAGATTTTGATTTTAACGAATATTAAATTTTCCTATTTTTTGGGATATTTTAAATATATTAAAAGATTTGATGAAAATCCAATGACTTCCGAATACCTCCAAAATATCACCCATAACTAATTTGGGGGTGATGAGCTTAATGGAGAAGTCAAATTTTTGATTCAATGTCAATTTAGGTAGATCATTTTCCAATTTATCAAGATTTCCAAAATTAGGGTTTCGATCTAAATATCTTCTGATTTGAACCAAAACTTTAGGGTGAGCCCCTAATAGTTTATTAGGAGTGTTAGAATCGAGATCAGGGTCTGATTAAGTCCTGATTGACTAGAGTAACACCCTTGAGTTGTTACATAACCTAAAGATATCTATACTGAGATATCTTTTGTGGTAGTTAATTTAATGACTTATGTCACTTATTTGGAGCCATTTGAGTAGAACCTACCATAATGGAAAATGAACTATATACTTTAAATTTCCCTATTTACTAAATTAATCAGAATAGAATTATAGTAATGATAATATTAGTATTATTATATGAAGATTGTAGTGCATATCTATATAAATGACTTGATTCAATAGAATATGGAATTGGTTGATTTACCTTATATAGAATTGTAGATTTTTGGTCTTATCTTATATAATTAAATAAGTATAGTTCAATTTATGATAAGTATTCCAAGTTCAAAGTATGCTATAAGTTGGGGATTGAACAACTTAGTTTGAGAGCATAAACTATACAATAATTATGTCTCTTATTTTTGTGTATATTGATAAATGCAGTTAAACAAATAAAATATTTAAAGTCACCTTTCTTAGGATACATTAATCATGTATATGTACTCCTAAACATGTGATGAATTAGGATGCTATGAAAGTATAATTTTGAGTAAGAGTTAACTTTAACATAATTAAACTTGAATTATATAGCTCATATGGTTAAACATTCTGATTTATACAACATTAAAGTGAATGTGCTTATTAAAGGGAATATGCTAAATAATTAGACAACAAGAAGGGATCTTTACTTTTATTTATCTATTTTTTGGTTTTGATGATTTGAAAACACTTTATGTATTGAACTCCTTGGCATATCATGAATCGCATAAGCATATTTTATATCATTAGCGAAGCAATTCCGCACACCTAAGATATGTTAGCAGAGCAGTTCTGCTCACCTAGAAAATGTGAGATGCCATGTAGAACCAAAGTTATGCATATTTATGGCATGTTTAGTGACATATTCATATTCATATTCAGATGCATACACAATGATATACAACACAATTTTATTTCAGTTATTTAAGTTTATAATTTCATTTCAGCTGATTTACTTTTAGTACTTTGTTTAGTTACAGCTTTTTTGCTTTTAGTTTTAGTGCTTAGATTTTTATTTTCAGTTTACTTCAATTTTTTGCAGTTAGATTTCAGTTTTATTTTATGTTAAGTAAAATTTCTTAAATTATAAAGAAAAGATAATTGTAACCTAAAATATACTTAGACTCATTGTATAACAAGATTATCTCTTTTTGGTTGGGGCCTTGGCATTGTTAAACTAACAATATTAAATTTTGAGCAGTTTGAATAATTAGTTTTGGGACGAGCGCAAGAGGAGATCCATGAGCTTCAAGAGGAGTCAGTGGAGTAGTAGTGTTGGAGTGAAAACTTGGTTTACTTTCTGTTGTGAGATGAGAGTTTTATTTACTGCTCTTTTATTTGAATGTTGGTTTGTAATAATTAACTCTGGATGCATATTTCTCTTTATTTTCTAAGATGAATACTTTTACTCAGCTTCTGTGATGATGTTATGAATAAATACTTAAGTTTCTGCAATTTGTTATTACAATTACTTATACTTAATAATGTGATGTGATCGACATGAAATTCATATAAAATACTCATATACATTGGATACATTCTCAATATATCTCATAAATCCAATGTGTATAAGTACCTTAACTAATACTTAAGATAAGAATCTTACACATGTCTTAAGGATTCGTAGTCAACAGTAGGCTAGATTAGAGGAAGTTTAGTTTTTTCCGAGTAACAGACCGTTCTGTCGCCAATTATGATGTCATTATCTTTCAGTTGGGTTCGATAACAAGACGGGGAGTTACAGTCATAGTGGGCAAATAACCAGAATGTGAGATACCTCAATTTGCCTATATTGGTGTAAAATACAAAGTCTTAATTGAAAATTTTATTTTTGTTTATCCTTATTTTAGCTTAATCCAATCACACAGTAATTTGATAAAATAAAATTTTGCGGTTGTTAAGCGTACATTTAAAAAATTTTCAGTAATTTTGAAGAATTCTTCTATTATTGGATTTTCCAGAGTTATTTTAGTGTATCTACTTAATTAGAAAAAAAGTTAAATAATTAATTTTACCTCTAAATCAATATTGGAATTTACCATTAAGTTACTCACCCATAAATTAGTTAAAAGTGAAATTTTAGAATATTTTAGAGCTCACTTAATAGCCTAAACTTAATTGGTTGTTCAATATTATCTCTTTATTAGCATCTAAAAAATTAACATAATGACACTGATTAATCTAATATTAATGAATAATGAATAAGGCTTAATCAACTGACATTGAGATACGCTCGACAATCAATCGCTAGTGAGTACTGCGCGTTCGTTCTCCCAAAGCTCGCCTCTGCCAGCAGCGCCGGTGCTCCGCATTTGCTTCGCTTCGCTGACGCCTCACCCGAAGAGCTCGCTTCGCTGACGCTCTGGGCCGATGCAGCTCGCTAGAGGCATAGGTAAAAATGCACAAATGGGTGCTCCCGTTCCCATTAGCTTTGTTTTTTTAAATGGATGTTTTTTTCTGATGATTTGTTTGATATTGCCATTTGATTAAATGAATAATTTAGGGTTATATTTGTTTTGTGCTTTTAAAGGAGTTGATTTCGAACAAATTTCCGATAGAAGTGGGTATGTGTGATCATTGATATCGGCAAATAATGATTCTTTCTTAGCTATTTGATATAAAAATTTCATTCTCATTTGGTTTGGTACTTTTTAACTAATTATCTTTGTAGTTATTTGTTATGATTTTTTAATTTATATTTAAATCCAAGTATCCGGATAATCTTACCTCTGTGTAACATAACATAAATGACAATGAACTAAATAACATAAATCTGAATAATACTGACATCTATTATTTAAATAACACTAAACCTAACAGCCCCTGTTATATCTGAATAACACTATCTTAATACCTTTTCACTTGACATTCAACCAAATAGTCCCTAAGTGGTTTAAACTTCATGTAACATAACAAGATTTTTGTCTAACGTCAGGTTTTATATCCTGTGCACAGATGAGGGCTCCAGGCATTCAATTAAATTCTTCTTCTAAGAAAGTGAATTTAAAAAAAAGAAAATAAATGAAAACTCTTGGTTGGAGGAGAGAAAAGGAAGAGAAGAAGAGGAGAGTAAAGGGAGGAAATGTGGATTAGAACACCTATGCTAGCGGAGAGGAAACACATGCTCTATGATTAAATTATATGATTAAATAAAGGCTATACTATTAGAAAATCCCTTAAGTAGGAAGAGAGGATGAAAACAAACTCTTGTTAATAAGTAAAAAAAATATTACTGACTTTATAACTAAATTATACTCAAATTATCATTAATAAGTAGTAATTAACTGTTTAATCAAAATATTAGTTAGTACATTAAATCCTACTTGCGTTAAATTGTGCTGTTGTCAAGCAGTCCCTTGATGCAGTTTTTGGGGATTTTGTGACAAGGATATCTTGTTTTTAATTTATTCAGATATCTAGAATTTTGTCAAATTACTGATTTGGAACTTCAAATGTGATCGATCAAATGTGTAAATATCATTAGTTGCTTAATTTCTGCTAACTCAGATCGTAAGTGGCAGGTGCTAGTCATTATTTTTATATAATACTTTTCAAAACTTGCTTCTTAGTAGCTATTTATGTCACGTGCTTCTAGTCATTTCTTCTTTTGAGTTTAATGATGAATTTATTTTATGTTTTCCACATTCTAGCATATTATGTTTTGCCTTAGTTGGTTTTTCCATGTTCACATGTGATAAATCACCTAATTTTTATATACGATGTTTGTATTTTTATAAAAAATTGATAAAATTGTGGGAGTTTATGGTCATAAGCTAGGATAGTTTCTTATGGTTATCTCATATAGGTTTTTAAGAAAAAAAAAGTCATCTTTGATTGAAAAACTTTATACTTCCAATGCTAATATTAAGGTTTGATCTACGCATTAAAATTTTGCTTACATTTTAAACATGAAATTGTAGTATCACTTTTCAATGTGTTTTATGAAATTTCAAAATCTGAAATCACAAAAGTTAGTTTTAAAGAAATCCCAACATGGTCTTATTGCTATTTTATACATACACGGTATTTGATTTCTTAAATACTACATACCAAACACTCAAACTTTGATATTCACAAAAAAGCATTATCATTTTTTCAAATTTAAGATTATTATTATTGAAAATAAATATGATATTTCACGCACTTTACAAATGGTAAGATGAAAGTGATTGTTTTGTACAAGTTAAAGTTTGGGTGTTGAAAATGCAATATTTAAAGGTTTATGTATTATGCACTTAAATGCTACATAGATTGTTTCAATTGTGTAACAAGTCTTCAGTGTTTAGACAACTCACAAATATTTATATGATCATAACCATCTACCAAAGGCATCCATGTATTGGCATATGAAAGTCAAGTGACTTTTTGGCATCCATCATACTTATATTAATTAATATTTACTATAACTTGCAACTTGTTTTTAAAATTGTGCTAAATAAAAATTTAGAGCAACATATAAATAAATACATGTAAATAAAACTAGCCTAATATGAGCATGCACTTGAAAAGGATGGGTATGCATATATATATATATATATATATATATATATATTGGATGGGTATGCATATATATATATATTAAATTCACATATATACCTACATATATAACTATACATGTGCATAAAAAATATTGGAGAATATATATTGAGGTATACATACACAACCAAATATATAAAAATTTAAGTATGCAAATGTTAATAAAAAGATATTTCAAAATACACATACATTTAAATTACTAATGCTGGCTAGTGATGAAACCAAGTTTAAATATTCAAAATACATAAGTAATCAAAGAATTCTTCAAATAATAATGATTTACCCTCATGTGCTAATAAAGTTAAAATAAAAAATGCTTTCAGATACATTTGAATTCTAACATGATTACCATACAAGTAGAGATACCTGGATATCTTCTTTTACTCTATTTATATTCTTTTTTTTAATTTTACTTTTGCTCTGCTTTTGAGCTTATTCCATATTGGTATTGTTTTTCATTTTCCTTGCTGCTTTATCGCTAGCATGGTTAGCTATTCTTTTGACATGTATATATATTCATATATAAATTGCCACTTGTTTTTATAATTGTAGAAGTAGATAACTTGGCTTATATGAAACTATAAAAGGGTACATCATCTTATATTTAGTGTGTGGGAATGAGACAGTTAAATACAAGACAAGTATCTATGTTCTATTTTTCCTTGTTTGTCAAATTTTTAGGATTAGATAACAAGGCTTATATGAAACTGTAAAAGGAACATTCTCTTATTTTTCATGCGCGATAATAAGTACAGTTAAACATAAGATAACTATAGTTTCTTTTTTCCTAGTTTGTCATATTTTTAGGAGTAGATAACTTGGCTTGATAATATTGTAAAATGGTACATCATCTTATTTTTCGTGCTCTAAAAATAAGTACTGTTAAAATACAAAACAAATGTCTATTTTTTATTTTGAGACATACTTTCTTATTCGAGGCATGTTATATATATATATATATATATAGTATCAGGTGCTTGGAAGAAAGTGTAAGAAAAAAATTTGTAAAAGAAAACATGGCAAACCTCTGAAAGTGACATGGTGACAATGACATGATGGACATTTATGGCATGATATGTATGTACAGTAAGTCGACACATATTTCTTGCAGGTTGATTCAACAAGTGTTGGAAAAGTTGACAAATGAACTTTAAATGTAAATGTGCTGCACATTTCTCAAGTCACTTTTCTATTTTATATGTATACAAGCTAATAATCAAATAATAATATATGCCATTTTAAAAGATGAGGCAATAAAGAAAAATATGGAAAAAGTAAAGGAAAGAAATAAATGGCTTAAAAACTTATTTTTTTTTTTGAACCTGTTGAAGGTTTTAGTCCTATTTGAATTCCATTAATCTTAAAAAAAATGGCTAGACGCACAGATACATTTTGCTCCCAGCTAGTTTTGGAGATACATATACATATGAGCAAGAATATAATTAAATCATTAAATACATAAAAATAATAAAACAGTTATAGTGATTTTAAAGAGGGAGAATTGGTGGACTTAGCTTTCTGTAAAACAATCGATTGCAAGCAAGATGGAGCATAAGGTAGCTTCCGTCATTATCAACATACAGAACATGTCCCTTTGATCATATCAGAAGCATGCAGAAGGCAATAATTGGTAAGGTCAACAAAGGTATAAAGGAAAGATAGAGAGAAGCAGGTCCATGCCGTCATTACAAAGCTTCGAGGTCAACAATGAGTAAATTTGGTAAGGCAGCCATGTCAGAACCTTCAAAAGCAACCTTAGGTAACCAATCCAACCTCTGGCCAGACGAAGGAGAAATGTTAAAACATAGAGATAAATCACAGCTTAAATAACTTTATTGACATTTGTTTGTAGAAGCAGAGAAAGATACAATATCATATTTAATTCATTGCAGAACCACTTTGACACTGTCTCAATAGGATACACCTTCAGAGGAAGAATTAACTAGTCCAGAAGTCCATCGCAAACAAAAGCTTCTTGTGGAGAACCACTCATGGAAATAACAAAAGAGTGAATTAAAAAATAGCTTTGCATAAATAATGAATCCACTCAGCAATTCAATTGTACCATAAGCATCATAAAGCAATAATCTTTATCACAGCACATCGTTAACAATGACAATTAATAATCCCATTAATTGCAACAACGTTAAGCATTAACCAAATATGCAACTATAATAGAGGAGCAAGAACAACCAATCATATTGATGCCAAAGAACCATCTCTTAGACCTTAGCAAAAATAGGGAAAAGAGAAGAATATAAGTGTAAGACCTCAGCATTCCTGTAAGGCAAACAGCTGCCAAAACAAGAAGCAGATGATATCAATAATTAAATCAGACAACAATAAACATATAGAACTCCAAAGAGATATGAGAATATCAAATATATTCTAAAGCTCGAGAATCATCATTCAACCTGAAAAGGCAAAAATGAGCACAGAAATGTTTGACTCTTGGCTCAGTGGTCACCATGCGGTTGTTAGCTGCAGTATCTAATCTTGATCAAGGTATATTTGAAGATAAATATAGCAAATGGATCATAAGATCAAGCCTACCAGCCATCCCCAACATGGAGCCAAGGCTATCATAACTGATCATAGCCAAATCCCTTCATTTAGTGCCACAAACCATCCCAAGCGGGAAAATAATATCTTTTTTGAGATTATTATGACATGTCATTTTTTGTTGAAAATTCTAATATTCCTTAAACCCCTTTTGACATATTTTCTGATGTGTTACTAATAGCATCACATATCTTTAGCAATTGAAGGAAATTTGCATAAGTAAATCTCCAGCCAACTTAAGATCTTGTAAGAGCTTAAATGTGCAGTAGCAATTGAAAAAAGGTGGTTAATAAATTCAGCTCTATTTCCACATAAGCGCACAAAGTACCACAAACTATACCTCTTTTTTAAGTATATCTAAAGCATTTAGGCCTCTTTGCTAGTATTTCTAAGTAAAATAAAAGTATTTAAGTTCTTAATGTTGAGACAATCGGGAGATCTTCTGCTTAGAAGAAATCTCTAGGATCGGGGTTTGACCGTAGAGAATTACCGAAGCCAATACGAAAAATATTTAAACACAATACTAAAGAATAATCATAGCACAAACATTCATAAACATGGAAGCATACGAACACTAGGATATACGTGAAAAACTCAAGAATGAGAAAAATCACGAAGTCACATCAACATAAGAAAATTCACTATATAAAGAAGGATTATAGAGTTATAAAGAATTTATCAATCTCTTTAAGGAAGAAGAGATTCACTGGTCTAAATTTTTTCTTCTTCTCTCACAGATTTTTTCTTGTTCTCACTCTAGGGTTTTCAAGCCTTATAGCCTCCAAGAGCTCTCACGGAAAATGTCGCACACACAAACCCTAACAAATATGTTAATATTTATATGTGATCTCAAATCAGCCCTTAAAGTGCCATAAACAGTCTTGGACATGTCAAACCCGGGTTGAAATTTTTGCGGGTGCTTGAAGGCGCCAGCATTGTTGCTTCTAGGGCGCCTGGTCACGCCTGAGTGCCAGACTTTTTGTCTGTTGGGCAACTGGGCGTGCCTGAAAACCAGACCTTCTGTCTGCTAGGCGCTTGGGAGTGCCTGAGCGCCAAACACTTTGTTTGCTGGGCTCTTGGGCGTGCCTGAGCGCTAGACATGCTGCCGTCCTGAAATCTGCCGGAGCACCTTTTGCTCTTCCATTGATGATTCAATTAATCTCCTGTAATAACAATCTCTCACTTGGAGATCTATTGCGATCAACCTAGCTTCAACCTTGGATTTTCTTCAAATTGTCTTCAATATTCACAACCGGGAGATCTTCTACTCCTAAGAAATCCTTAGGATTGGAGTTTTGGCGCTGAAAATCATCGAAGCAAACACGAAAAATATACTAATACGAAAATGAAAGATCACAACACAAACATTCACAATCAAACAAACATACAAACACAGAGATATATGTGAAAAACCCAAAAATGAGAAAAATCACGGAGCTACACCTCCACAAAATGTCCACTATAGAAAGAGAGATTACAGAGTTACAGAGAACTTACCAATCTCCTCGATGAAGAAGAGATTCACCGCTCTAAGCTTTTTCTTATTCTTCTCTCCCAAATTTCCCCTTGTTCTCCCTCTAGGGTTTCAAGTCTCCAAGCCTCTAAAAGCTCTCACAGAAAAATGACACATGCAAATCTTAACCAACATGTTAAAATTTATATGAGATCCCAAATTAGCTCTTAAAGTGTCATAAACAGTCTGCTATGTGTCTGGGCGCGTGCTTCTGGGGCTTGTGGGTGTGCATGAGTGCCAGGACTTTTGTCTGCTATGCGTCTGGGCGCGCTTGAGTGCCAGAACTTTTGTTAGTTATACGTTTGGGTGCGCTTGAGCGCTAGACCTTTTGTCTACTGGGTGCCTGGGAGCGCTTGAACGCCAGACCTGCTGTTGGCTTCCTATAGATCCATCCCGGAATCTATCGGAGCACCTTTTGCTCTCCCATTGATGATCCAATTAGTCTTCTCATCATAACACTTAATCCTTGAACTAAATCATTATTGGCCAGTTTATCTTAGGGACATACCTAGGATTAATTTTTTTGCTTGGGCTAGCGACATTTTGCCCACAGGAGCAACATCTTCTCTCCATAAAGGATGATCATTTAGCAATGGAATTTAAAAACTTTTGAAACTTATCCAATAAGAGGTACAACCTAAGCCACCAGAGTTCCAAACATTAAAACCCTTGCAGTTCTACCATGATTTGATATGAACAGTGGCTGAATTAATCCTCCTATGGGTAGTTAATTTGCAAGCTCTTAAAGAATTGAAATACTTACAAAGCTAAGACTTCCACATTTTTTTGGTATAGCTATAGAGCTCCATTTAATTAACCTCACTTTTTCTTGGACAAATGATCCATCAAAGAGAAATTTAGAATAACGGCTTATGGTATTATTTATTATAGCATTTGGATATTAGCAGCACAACTTCAACAAGAAATAAAAGTTCAAATTGAAGATTTGATTAATTGAAATCATCTTCCAAAAGATAGTAATTGTTTTAACCAACCGTTAAACCGTTTATTGATTTTTTCAATCAAAACTTGACAATCCGCAATTTTAAGTTTTCCTGTTGAGATTGGAACCCCCAAGTATTTGAGTGGACTATTCCTAGTTTTAATATTCATGATAATACCTAACATCTCTGGGTTAGAAACATTCTTTGAGAATAAAATAACAGACTTCCTCTTATATTGATCTCGAGACCAGAACCTAAATTTGATAGGCAGCTCATTTAGATTGCTGTGTTCTCTACAAAGAGGAGATACGAGCATAAAAAACTTCTTGATTTGAAAGGATTTAATCTGGAATTATCAACAACTTCATTGAATTATGCGGAAAGACCATCCATGACAATAGTGAAGAGATAGGGGAGTGTGAGCAACCTTGCCTTAGGCCAATTGAGGAGGGGAAGTATCTTTTGAGAGATTTGTTGATAATTATAAAAAAGCTCACATTTGAGATGCCAGTTTCCACCTAGTTGTAGAAGGTGGCAGGCAACCCTTTCTCCTTTATTCGATGAATCACACATTTCCTATTGATATTATCAAAGTTCTGAAGCCAAGTTTAGCACAAAAGTATTTATTATTTGTATTGGAAAAGAAATGCAGGACTTCTGAAGCAAGATGAATATTATCCGTGATATTCTTTTCAAATATAAAAGCAATTTGGCTTTTATCAATAATGTATTCAAGAGAAGATTGGTCTATCCGCCAAGTTTTATGCGTTCATTTTGTATGCTGTGTTGAATAAAGAGATGGGTCTGAAATAATCTATACCATTAATGGGAGAGCTTTTTGGAATGAGAGCTATTGTTGTATGAGTAACTCTTTTTGGAAGTTTATTTGCCTGCATAAAGAAATCTATCGCATTAAATACTGTCTTTGACAAGACCCCAATTGGTTTATAAAAAAAATATGAAGAAAGCCCATCCAAACCATGAGCCGCATAGGAGCCAGTAGTTTTGAGGATGACATAAATCTTAGTATCAATAATAGGAACAGCAAAATGAGTAGTTAGACTTGTTCGCATCACATTACCTGCTGGACAGGTGCACAGACAATTTTTGTTTTGAGGCTTGTTAAAGAGATTATAGAAGTATGCAATTAGACGGGCTTCAATCTCTCTAGGCATATCCTTCCCATCAATAGAATTTAGGAACCCATTAGTTCTTCTAGACCCAATATGTGTGTAAACAAATTTCAAATCATTATCACCAGCTTGCAGCTATTTTATTTTGCATGTTGCTTTAGTTAGAGTATTTCTTTGTTGAGCTCAAGCTTATAGTTTCATGTAAACCCTGAGACTCACGAAGCTGAAGGTAATTTTGAAAATAATTCACATAAAACATTTCCTTTTGCAAGCCCAATTTTACCTTGCTATGCTTATTTAGTAAAGCACGCATGAGATCTACATCAATCAAGTTTCTCCAAGCAATCCTGATCACATTGCTATAATTAGGATCAAATTTTCAATCATTATTGTACTAAAATCAACTCATGACTTTATTCATATTATTAAGAGCTACTAGAAGGGGGTAATCCGACATGCTTGACCTTCAGTTTTATAAAAAGAATGAGTGTATGGTACTTTCCATTTAGAGTTACAAAGGACTCTTTCTATTTTAGCATAGATTGGGTTGTTTGATTGGTTATTGTAGCAGGTGAATCTCTCTTCACTTGAGTGGATATCTTTTAGGGCATTACTGAAGATGAAATCATTAAAATCAGCAACCTTTGTGAGTTTGAGAGGAGCTCCTTCATACTTTTTTTTGCAGTCAAACGCAAATAAAATCTTCGACAATTATCCAAAGATTATCACTGCTAAGGTTTATAAGTGAAAGACCCTTCCTTAACTCATCTCTATAATCGTTGCTAGTAAAGACAATAGAAATATAAAATCTTCTAAGAAATCCCAAAGATAGCATGCCATGAATGTTTTGAGAGCTGGCTAGCATTGTGAAGTTAGCCAAATCTTTGTTCCAAATAATCGCAATGCACCCGTTTTTTTTTTTGCATACTTAAAGTTGTGCTCAAAACTAATATTCTGAAAGTCACAGAGTGGATTCCTTTCTAGCAAGGAAACAAGTTTTGTTTCATCTAATTTCGTTTTTAGCAAAATCGTAATGTAAACTGTAAAATATCTGATCACTGTCTTACAATATTAACCATGGAGGTCATTATATAAACCCTAGTATTCCAACAATGCAGCTGCAAAGGATTCAAGAGCAAATTTATTTCCTTGCCGTGCCTTTACTACCTTGGCGTGTGACAGTACGTAAACAAGAAGCATATTCATAAGAAGCATTTCATTGAGGCAATGTGTTGTAGTGGTTCTGCAATGAATAAATATGATTTTGTATCTTTCTCTTCTGCTACAAAGAAATGTTGATAAAGTTATTTAAGATGTGATTTATCTCTATGTTTTATCCATTTCTCCTTAGTCTGGCTGGAGGTTGGATTGGTTACCTAATGCTGCCTTTGAAGGTTCTGAGATGGCTGCCTTATCGAATTTACTGACTATTGGTCTCAAAGCTTTGTAATGACCGCATGGAGCTGCTTCTCTCTATCTTTCCTTGATACTTTTGCTGACCTTATCAGTTATTGCCTTCTCCATGTTTCTGATATGATCACAGGGAAATGTTATGTCTGTTGATAATAAAGGAAGCTGCCTTATGCTCCATCATACTTGCAATCGGTTGTTTTACAGAAAGCTAAGTCTAACGTTTCTCCCTCCTGTTAGAATCACTATAATTGTTCTATTATTTTTATGTATTTACTGATTTAATTTTATTCTTGTTCATATGTATATGTATCTCCAAAACTAGCTGGGAGCAAAATGTACCAGTGTGTCAAATTTATTTTTTTTTAGATTAATGGAATTCAAATTGGACTAAGATCTTTAACAAATTAAAAAAAAGAGTTTTTAAACCGTTTATATCTCTTTCCTTAACTTTCTACGTATTTTTCTTTATGAGTTCATATCGTTCTCACTCCCTGGACCAACGCGCTCGTGAAACCCTAGAGGTGGCGTTACCATGTTGTCACCAGTGGAGTCCGTTGTGTTCGCTGTTCATTTTGTCTTCGATTGCTCGTGTCTTAGCCTGTGCCACAGGAGTTTGGATGATGCAATGACTGCTCGAGTTTGTTGATTGACTCTCGTGCCGTGATGGTTGAGGCGACCGAAGGTTCGGACATGTTGCCCGACCTTCGCGTGCGGCATGTGGTGCGGACGATAGCTTCTAAATTCTTTCGAGAAGTATTGACAAACACCTCAACGATTGATTTGATAGGTATCAATTCCATAGTCCGTCTGTGAGGTAAACATGCTCTTATTCTATCTGAAGATGATATACAATCTCTTACAAAGCCGTTTACTCTGATTGGGAAGTTTTCTAGTGGTAGACCATCTATGTGGACTACTAGGAAATTCTTCAAGAACTTGGGCTTAGTTGCCGACTCTTAGGTCGGTCTCATTGACGTTCGACATATGATTATAAAGTTGTTGAATGAAATGCATTACTCCCGTATCATTACTAGGGGGATCTATTTCATAGAAAATCGACCAATGAAAATTTTAAAATAGACAACAACATTTGATCCTACATGTGAACCGCCAATTGCTCCAGTCTAGATCAAATCTCCCCTCCATAAGGCACATATGATCGCTCATTCGATTCTCTATGCTTTGGGTTTTTTTTTTGGGAAAGTTTTGAAAGCTGACTGCGCGGCAGCTAATTTGACTCGACCGCCCGTGGCTCGGGTTCTAGCGAAGATGGATTTAACTGAACATTTTGATTTAAAGATATGGATTGGAGATGAAAGAAATTGATACTATCAAGAGTGTGTCATTGAGAATGGTCAAATCTATTGTTCTCATTGTTTTAAACTTCATTCTGAATTGAAGAAGAAGGATCCGCCGATAGTGATAGCCGCTCCCAAAGGATTGAAAAAGAAAACAAAACTTGTGTTTTCAAAAAGAAATTAACGTTTTGGAAACGGCTCACCAAGTCGGTGGGGAGTCTCTTGTGTCCTTGACTGAGGCTGGAGACTCGGGATCTCTTTTAGTGGGTGTCATGTTTGGCAATGCATTTGAATGAAATTTTGTTGAAAATTAAGATGACTGCAATGCAGCTCCCAGTGATCCTTTGTTTGATGCTGAGGAGACTTTGGTTGCATCGTATGCGGAGTTCTCCTCTCAACAGCTTCGGGACCTTTTGGTGGCAACCCCTGAACTTCTGAAGAGGAGGGCCGAAGGAACTCTCAATGAGGCAAACAAATTTCTTGTGGACGCCCCCTCAGAAGTGCTCCAACGTCATATTGATGATGTTTTTTTTAGTTTGAGAATGGACATGGAGAACATCTCCCCATCCTCGGATTATCTCTGTGTATGTGGGTGCATTTGAACTTGAATCCTCATGCAACAGAATTTCATTCACCCGTATTTGGAAGGGCTTATTCTACTCCTGAAGAAGAAATTGGCTCTTTAGTGGGGGATTCTGATGAGGACCTCAAGGACATCATTTCAGATTATGAGCTATTTTTCAACTTTCTTACGAGGAAAAAAGGAAAAAAGAAATAGAAGCAGAAAATGGTAAATGTGGAACGCCTGATCGAAGCTATAACATTTGGCACACTAAGGGGTAGGAGTCTCTCATAAGTGGATTGTTTGGTTTTTATATTTTGTTGGGATTTCAATTCCCGTGGAGGTTTGATAATCGATTTTATACATTTTTTTATTTTGCTTCTTTTTTTTTTATTTGTATTTTAGTTTTTGAGGTCATCAACTACCTTTTTTGTTGTATTTCACTTTCTTGATAAATATAAAATACAATATATTTTATTAAAACACACACATACACACACACACACACATATTCTTTCACATGTCTTTCTTTCACATTCTTTCAAGCGTCATATACAACATTTCATATATATATAGATATATGCATATATAGATAACTTGCCTCAAATAAGAAAGTGTCTCAAAATAGAAAATAGATACTTGTCTTGTATTTTAATAGTATTTATTTTCATGCAAGCTGTTCTTCAAACATGTATGAGTGCAAGCAAAGAATCAGCACTTCTTAACGTAGCAACATGACCTCGAGACATCATAGCCTTAGGAATTGTCAATAAAATCCCGCTTTTTTGGCAAATTTGTTTCGCTCATTACAGAAAAGTAATAGCTAACCAGGATTGTTTGGCTCATCAAAAATGGTTTATCGGCAGTTAAATTGTTATGACATGCAACAACTACAAGTTAACTATGTGATATCTTCATAAGCCACTGTGATGCCTCACCGCTTAAAATCAGATTGTTTGAGAGGAACTTTGTGTAATGACCCTTGGTCGTTACTAAGAAAGGCGTTAACATCCCCGCCAATCCTAAATGTTCGTTAATTACCCGCTATTGTATTAATACCCGTGAATTTCTGTTTTTCTGTTAGTTTTTCCCGTCGAATTTGGTTTTGACGTTGATAACCCGCCAACCTATTTCTATCATTGTTACTAATCTAGTTAATTTTTTTTTTTGTAACGGTAATATTTTACCTGCCAATTGCCGCCACATTCCAGAAACGGCGCCTCTATCTCCATGAGACGCGACGTCACTTGCGGAAGGGGGTGACACTTCGATAGAGAAGACCGATAGTGTATATAGTAAATGGAGCCTATGACACTTGAGCATCTAAGCTATCACAGCTCCTGTAAAATCCTTACACTCTGTCTCCTTCTTCGCTTCCGACACCGTGACCGAGCCGCTCCTGCTCTCCAGTATCGAAGTGACTATTGACGAAGACTCTCGGCGCCTGCGGTACCCCCTTTTGTCCGATCCTCGTTCGACAGCAGAGGTCGTCTCATCCGTCGGTAAGCAGCTTGACTCCATCCGCCGAAGCTCCGCCCGATTTCTTGAGTCCAATTTCTGCTTTCTGGAGAGGGACCTGATCTCTTAAGGTATGGAAAGATTCGTTATAACTACTGAAACGTATTATATTAAGAAGTTTGATCTTGTGTTAGAGAATAAATTTCGTTAAGAGGTTTGCATGCTAATAGTAGCTATTAAGATTTTAAGTTCTATTTGCTATTAATCGAGTATGTTCGAAACTTCAAAAGTTCAATTAGAGGTTAGGGATCTCAAAACCATTTGCATCTATGCAATATAACTTCAGATGGAGCTATTAAATTGGACATTAAGGACCTTCCCTTCTGCAAGACCATCATCTTCTTCGCCTTTCTTTATCAAATGAGAGTCCTTGATGTTTGAAAACTTTTTATTTATCTAACTAGTTTTAGCTTACAAAGAAGAAAGTTGTGGGTAGGTTTTTAATCTTCAGTATTAGCATGTTTCATGTACTAAGTGGCAGTGAAATGAGCTCAATCTATTAAATAGTGTGCTTAAACATATGAATGCTGAATCGTTTGCAATATTACATGAATTTTTGAAGATTAGATTCTCATCTCATTGTAATCATTTATGTTTGGCAGTAGAATGAGCATTCATTGTTAGTGAACATGAATTCTTTCCTTGTAAGTATACTTCTTATTTAACCTATGTACTCAACGAGTCGTAAGTGAGCAGCTGTGACATCTTTCATTATTTTAAGGGGAGTTGCACATTCTTTTAAAGATAAAGTTGGTGTAATGGCTTTGAGAACTACAATCTGGTTATGCTTATTTTGGTTTCAATCAAGTGTGAGGACAATATTCTCAAGTTTTAGCACCATTATTTAGTGGGATTAAAGGGTTGGTGTTCTTATTGTTGTTGTATTCTTCTTAAACTGTGCTGTTGCTGGGCTTGATCTATCAAAATACTTGTCTTGTTTGGACTGTGAATGGCATCTAGGTTTTTGAGGTATCTAGTATGAGTATATGGTGGATTGAGATTTAGTTATATCTCAATATAACATGTTAAGTTGCTTTAATGGCCTAGCACTTTTTTTTAATAAATCTAATACCAATGATATACCTGATCTCGTTCTTTTAATTGTAAATTTATACCAATATATACAAACCATTTCCTTCTTTTATAGCTAAAACAAAGACAACTTACATAAGTTACCAAAATAAATGTAAGATTATAATAGTGACTTTTAAGATGAGTTATAAGCTTCAAATTGTCATAAGTATTTATGAGTAATACCCTTATGTTATAGTTTAGATATGAGATCAATAGGTATTAGGTATTGGTTTATAATCAAACATGGCTAGGTATTGTTATTTATTTGTAAAAAAATTGAATTTTGCTTCGTAAATATAAGTTTAATTATAGATATAATTGTAGTTTAGTAAAGGCATGTTCCTCTCTAGCAGTAGGTGCAGATCTAACATGCTGTCCTTATGTAGACTTAGGAGTAAGAATTTATATTTCATTATTATATGGGTCATTTTCAAAATCTAATAATATTACAGATATAACTTTTGCAGACATAGCAGATTTTTGAGTACTTTTCAGCATATTCAAATACCCGAGGTACATAAGATATTACTGAATGCACTTAATTTCTTTCATTGCCGCTTTAGCATCACTTTAAAACTTTATCCATGTTGATGAAAAATCAAATGCTTACTTATTGCCAGAATAATGTCATAAAATGGAATTGTATTTGTTATGTCTTGTAAGTGTTTGCAAGGGTTCCGAAATGGTGGTTGATTTAGGTTAGGGACGGGGCTGGTCCATCGGGAGTTATAAGGCTGCCATCTGGAGCCTTTGAGGGGGCTTAGGTGAAGGAGATGCTCTTATTTGAATCCAGCCTCAAGGTTCTGGATTTGCCCAACAGAATTGCTAGCATTGCTTCATGTAAACAAGACATACTTATATTTGTGGAAGTTTCTTATATTTTAAATGAAATGATAAGTGACATTGTTATGGCAAAAGCATTTTACTTGCAAGAAATTTCAACTTACCTTTGCTCTCTTGAAATTGTGCTACATGCTTTTGCTTACAGTTTTTCTTTTTGCTAAAAGTGCATTTACTAATATCTCTTGTACGTAAGTTGTGTATTAAGACATTATTCTTATAATGCCAGATTAGGTGCAGTTGGAAGAGATTGACCTAGCTTGAGGTTATCTAAGGAAATCATGTGCTAAGTTGCTGCTTAGAGCTATAGTTTCATTCAACAAATTTTTATTTATTTATGCTGTTAACTTGTAGTAATTGAGATAATGTATTCTTTAAATTGAATGAATGACAATTTTATTATGTTGCATGGCTCTATTATTTGATTTATGTTTGAATGCTATTTTCCCTTAACCGTCAATATGATTCTGTGGAGATGTACCCAATGTTAGTTTGGTTGATATCTAACTTAACATTGGGTCATCACACTTTGGAAAATACCTCTTCAATCATAACACAAGACTGTTTGGAGGAACTATCTTTTGCAATGTTAAAAGAAAAAATGCACTTGCCTTAAAGGCTTCACCAAGGCATTCTCAATAGTCACTAGTCTTGCTTTTTGGACTGAAGTGTGCACTGAGAAGAAAATGTGTGATAGCCTGAAAATGAAACTTATTCATAGCAGGAGGCTCTTAGGTAATGGCTCGCATTAGAATCAAGCAAAGCAGAGACAAACATCTTTGTAATAAACCCACCGCGTCGGGAGAGGCATCCGCGAATAAAACGGCAATTTAGATTTGCTGTTTTCCTAGGATTAAATATATAAATCCAAAAGATTTGAAGTCTTGAAATTTTATGAATAATTCTTTTTGTTCATAATTCTTAAAAATTAAAAGTACTAATGAAATTTTGAAATTATCGAAAGACAAACCTCATGGAGATTTAAGGAGTTTTATTGCCAATATTGTTCCCCAAACCTTTTGTTGTTCAATTTAGTCTTGGATTTATAAAATTCTCCAAACCTTTATATTATTTGATTTTCTTGAAATGGTTTTGACATTTTTTTGCTAAAATTTACTAAAATAAACCTCTCATATATTAAGTATGTTACTTATGTGACACTTTTAGAAATATCTGTTATTTCTTATCCAAAATGTAATTATTGGAACTAGGTTAAAAAAGGCCAAAACGTTAGGGGGATCGTTGATTTAAAATCAATTTAGACAGCTCCAAAGAATTGGGAGGTTATGATGGCAAAAACTCGAGGTTTAAGTTCTTAATTGTTTTTATGAGCATTTGTATCAAACCATTTCTTCTCTTAGAAAACTGGGCATTGATCATGAAAACTTCTGCATACAGTTTCATATATTAATGATACATTTGTGTCACAATAGAAGCCTTTTTTATTATAATTCTTTTGGAAATGAACTGCTATATTTTGGAAGGAATAATCATCTCATTGAGTTGAATGCTATTCAACATTTTTGTATAATTGTATACATTTAACTATAATTTAAGCATTTTAGTATACTTATTAGTAATTGAATTAATAGTTTAGGACCATGGCTTGCCAATTTTGATGAAAATTATGGATACGATGTGATTGTATGCATGAAAATACTATTCTCCTTAGTGGATATATGAATATTCTAACAAACTTTACAACTTTCAAACATGTGTGATATTTCAGGCCTGTCCTGAGTGGGATATCAAGCCTGCTATGGGATTCAATTTCACCTTACCCAGTACATCATTGAATATCAGTGTATACTAGCATGGGAAAGGTGAGTTTTAGTTTATCAACCTAGTATTTGGTTACCTGACAGCTGCAAAACCAGCTAGGCCTTTAACATCTCATTCAAAAATTCCAATTTACTCGCTTATTTTAATCATGCTTTTATTTTATTTAGGGACCATCCAAGCGGCTGAAGGATGTGGAAATCAGCTTTCCAATTGTGTATGGAACTATATCGTTTTGGCTTGGCAAAAAAGCTAGTGAGTAAGTGCATGTAATCACAAAGTTTTTTTTAATAAGCCATATTTAGTTCACTCGGTGTCAATAATAAACTAGCAAGTCCCACTTTTTCTTTTCATTCACCAATGGATAAGTCTTATTTGAAAATGATATCAAATGATTTGAATGCCCTCATTAAGGGGCCCATGACAGTTTATTCATGTCATTTAATTACATTTGGGCGATTTAACCAATGGTGAAGATGAAAACTTGATGGCCATAATCATTACTAGGCTGAATAGGGGGACCGAAGTGTGAATGATTGTTTGTTCTGATTGCAGCATTTAATGGGATATTTGCGATTAAAATTTAGCCTTACGTGAAAAATTTGTCATAAACCGATACCTTTCCTGTTACTAGATATAATTCCCATAAATGGACTGTTTATGTCCGTGGAGCAACAAATGAGGATTTGGGTGTGATAGTTAAGCGTGCTGTGTTTCAATTACATCCTAGTTTCAGCAATCCAACAAGAGTGGTTGAGTCGCCACCTTTTGAGTTGTCAGAATCTGGTTGGGGAGAATTTGAAATTGCTATTACCCTCTTCTTCCATAGTGATGTCTGTGACAAGCAGCTTGATCTGTGAGTTGGCTTTTGCAAGCTTTTAATTATTTATTTTGCTTTTTCTATACAATCTTTAACATGAATTTCTCAATTTTCTGTAGTTATCACCAGCTTAAATTGTATCCTGAGGAGGACACTGGACCCCAATCAACCAAAAAACCAGTTGTTATTGAGACTTATGATGAGATTGTCTTTTCTGAACCATATGAGGCATTTTTTCTTCGCATTCAAAATCATCCAGCTGCAATGATTCCCAGAATACCAGCTGGGCTCAATTTGTCACAGCCAAGTACCTTCTCACCTTATTTATTTATTTCCAGTGAAAGAACAATATCAAACAATTTCTTGCTTTGATCTCTTCATTTATGCTACACATGCTTTGAATGCCATAGGTCCTCCTGAACCTGTGCCTGAAAAGAAAAGAGGTGATTCTAAGGACCATCCTTTTAGCCATTGGTTCATTAACTTCTCAGAGGCAGATGAACTATTAAAACTAGCTGCTGCTCGACAACAAGTAGGTATTAATTTAAATTTCCATTTTAATGATATTAAAAAGAATCTCTAGCTTTTTAATGTGTATTGGTCCCTTTATTGTTCAATTATCCCCAAAATTCTTATTGATTACTGTTTGGTTAGACTACAACCATGGCAGGTAGATGATCCAAGGGACATTTTGAAAAGTAAGGAAACAGAATGAAAAAACTGCACAATTAACCATATGCCCTAAAGTGTAATATCTTCTAATGTAAATCTTACTCGGAAATACCTAGCATAAGTAGCCGTGATCAACCTTTGTAAGCCATCAAATGCCCAGTGATGATAATTAACTATTGATTATATTAGAGCAAGGTGATGAGTTTTTTCTGGGGTATCTTTCTTGATGTGAAACTTAGAGAACTAGTAAAAAACAGTCAAAGATAATTAATTTTACTCTTCATTTAAAAAATCACATTTTTTTAAAGCTTTCCATATGCAGATGTAAGCGAACCACGTGGGAGTCATTATTAATCTACCTTTGACTTGCTAATCACTTAATAAAACACTAGATATGTGGGTAATCTTGCTTTTCAGGTACAACCTATATGATGAGAGAAATTATGTGAGCACATTTGTTGCTAGGGTGACATCTTATACACTGTTAATCAAGAAATACATTAACTTTCTTTTTTCCTTCTATTGTTTAGCTTTTGGTTAAGCATCCAACACTAAACTTAAGTTCTAATGGGGAACTCCTTGGTGTCATGTTGTTCCATGGATTGAACTACATTTGCATGGGTTTTGTTTGGTTGTAATGTTGCTTGCTTTTGTATGCTTAGTTAGTAACACTATACATATGCTTGGTACTTGTTGCCCATTGGTTGTACCGCCACCCTATACACATTTTAGGTTTATTTCTGAAAATGATATCATCCCACTAAGTTGTGATAGGAATATATTTTTTGGCTCTTTATACCCATTATATGTAGACTGGATTTGCTTTGGCTTTACTTTTACCGTTGGTTTTTATTTCCAACTTTATAGATTAGAGATTCAAATTGATACTGATAATGAGTAAGGTTCTCATGCATGGTTTGTACATAATTCAGAATAATACTGTCGATTCTTTGATGCAAACTTTAAGGACGTGCAATAATATCTGATAACATTATAAATTAATTATGGTATAAGCTATGATACCAGTTGATGTAGAAAGAGAGCAAGGAGTACTTTCAAGTATAAATGGTGAATGATACCTTTCAGGCTTTGATGTATTGAGACTGCAATGACTGAGCTAAGCTCAAATAATGCAAATGAAAACTGTAGTTCTATTTCTTAGCTATTTAACGAGTATTTGCATGTGTTAATTGGTTAAAAAATATGAAGGTTTAACCATATTTTATAGTTCTGTCACCTATAATTGCAGTTTTTTGAGTTTCAGTTTTGAGGAATTCGGCTCTATATTTTAGCTAGTTTTTGAATCTTTTAAGTGTAGAGATTAGGCTAATATCCGTGGGTATTAGAGAGGTTAATAGAGAAAGATGGATATTTGATTAAAATGAAGTGGAGCTAGGGAGAAGTGGATGATAGCTAATATAACATTAAAACTAACCAAGAAAGATTTGTTCACAAGCAAGATATATTTTCACTTATTTAAGAGATGTTCTCTTACATCAAATGCATGTTCTTTTTTCTAGATAAAATGATTCACTATTTGTGGTAGGAAAATTACTTATTATCCCCTTTAAAGTGCACAAATAATGGCATTGTTAGGAATACAAGTTTATGATGAATGCTAATTGATGAACTAAACCAAAGAATAATTCATACCATGTACAATATATTTGTTGAGAAAAATCTGGGAGATCCTCTGTTCTGAAAAAATCCCTATGATCGGGGTTTTGACCGCTGTGAATCATCGAAGCAAACACAACCCCTGCCGAGCAACTCAAACTCATGGAGACGACTCCGCCGGACATCATCATCCAAAAGCTCGAACGATGTGGGGATTGGTACGAAATCTATGACGATCCCATCTTAGGGGTCTAGCCGTACATTCATTAGCTATGGAAGATGAATGATTACTTTATATCAATAGATTCTCTTTTCTTATGATTTCTAAACGCTAACCAAAGGCCGCGTAGCGGAGAGAACATAAAAAAAGGCTACGAAGGATATTTCTTTATATCCAATCCAGATAGAGAACATGGCATGGATAATAGATAGATCTACAAACTACAAAGGCCGCGTAGCGGGCGGAACACATGCAATGAAAAGCGAACGAAGGCTGGTTTGAAGCTAATGCTTTTTTTGTAGCTGACAGTGATATTGTGGAGAAGCAAATGTGCTTCTTTTCAATTCAAGTAAAGTAGCCCGGAGTCTTTGTTTGAGCCGCAAGTCGTTAGGCTTTGAGCGGAAGCGGAAGGAGGAGATTATAAAAAACCAACTAGGCTGCGAAGCAGATTCGTATACTTATACTTAGACTTATATATATTATATAGTATAGTAGCGAGAGATAGAAGCGAGGGCAATGCTTTTCTCTTTCATAGCCTTCTACAATACTACCTACCGCCTTGACAGTCAAATCTCTTGAAGATCTTCGGTTCCATACTGTCTAATCCTATCGGCTCAAAGTCTAGTTATCTTCGGTTCGTGGTTCTATTAAGATAAGAACATTCACTTCGACTGGCGTCTCACAAATAATCTTTTCCTGAGACTTATCAAACTCGGTCTTGAGACTCTAAGTTTATTATCAACCGCTAGGGCTGGTCTAGATCAGCTACAGGTTGCGAAGCAATGCCATTTCACTTGAGCCTTCGTTCGCAGCCTTGGCAATAAAAGAAGCCAAGTGGTATACTTCGTGAGGACAGAAAGATCCTCAAGTGATAACTCCATCACCAGTGCCAACTTACGAAATTCGGAGGTATACTCTTGCACTGTCTGAGCTGAGTCTTCTTCTGGCAGAGTGAATTTATACACCTTTCTTTCTCGGGTACTTAGACTTAGTTCATAGTCTAATGAATTCGGCGACTCTTGATCTTCGAACAAATCAGAGCATGCTTTGCCAACTTCAGTCGGCTAAAGTCGATCTTCTCTCGATCTCCTTCGACTAGCGTCTCACTCTTGAGATCCTTCTAAGCATACGACTCACTATTACATATCCTTCGGAGCCTTGTTCACAATATCCCTCCAACTGGTCACTCGTCTAGCCCATGAATCAATGCTTCGCTTCGGGCGACCCATCGTAAACGGGTCACTCTATCTTCGGCCCTAGGGAAGTGGACCTCCTTACAGGCTATTCTTCTCTGTCCTTGGACGCTTTCTTATTCTGCTTCGCTTCCTGCACGACTCGACACGACAGAGCCTCTCGTCTGCCGGAATGAGTCTGCATCAACTGGATCTGCATCTGCTGTTGGAGCTGCATCTGAGATCTGAGCTTGCTCCTGTATCCTCGTCAAGTACTCCATCATCTTCGCCATCTGCTGTGTCAATGCCGTCACATTGTTTAGGGCTTCCTCGCTGCTGGACCTCGGTGGAGACGCCATTTGAGTTCTCCAAGAGAAAACAAATCTTTGAAAAGATTGCAGTCGACTCTTCTCCGCTACGCGGCCTTGAGTTTGGTATCTAAACACCATTCACGGTCAGTCTTCCTTGCCTTCCCTACTAGTACTAGGGTGAGCTGAAACGAGCTTAAAAACTTCGGCCAAATTTGAGATAAGTAAATTCAGTCTTTAATGAATCGATCTTTCTAGAGGTACTTGCTCTACCCTCAAACTTTCCATTTACTTACAAAACCGGTTTCAATTTGGCCTCTGATTTCTGATTGAAGGCCGCGTAGCGGAATAACCCCAAAGAACGAGTGAAGTGAATACGGCGGTTGTGTACTTAGTTGAGAATGTTATGCCTGCTCTGGATTGCCATAAAAGAAAGGCTGCGAAGCAGAAATTTTTGAGACCGGGCAACTTTCTATGAATGAGAGTGGCGAGATGCTCTTCTTCTTTTTTGAGACTAAAACGGATGGTATTCTAAGAGAGCGCCCTGGATGGTGAACCACATTTAGAAGAGCGGGCACTATAGTTCTAGTCCGAGGAAATGAACACCGCTCACCATGCCCTTAGGGCATTGGAAGCTCCATCAAAGAACATTTTCCATGATCCTGTAACTTATGATTAGTCATTTCCAACATTCATTACTGCCATCAGATCCTCATCTGGAAAAGAAAGGAAAGTTTCATGGCTCAAAATCTGCCGAGGCTCGATCTGCCAGGGGTGTATGGGCTAGCCCCATACACTTCCTTTGAAGGCTTTCTGGGATACATAAAAAATGTCGTACTCAGACAAAATCACTTGACATCTCGCGACTCTCCCGGACAATGAAGGCTTCTCAAAAAGGTACTTCAAAGGATAAGGATCTGGATCTAGCTTGGATATCAGCCAAGTTGTGTGGTACAACATATACTGCCTGAGTCTCCGAGCAGTCCATGCCAATGCGCAACACATCTTCTCTCTTTCTCATTAATATCAATATCGGGAAATAAACTCTACATCAGTTCATTTTTTGTTTTTCTCAGATATAGATCTAACCTACCCTCCGGGTGGCCTTCTTATTCTTGTCAGAAAACTTGCCCCAGCACATCCCATCCCATGGAATTCTCCAGGATTCTTCTCTTGAGTAACCTGAAGTGAAGATTGGGTCACATTTGGATATAAAGCGAGCAATTGAACCCCATCCGCTAGATCCTACCCTCCGGGTGGATTCGACTAGCGTCTCATATATCCTTCGCCTATTTACTTCGTCGCGGCCTAACGTACTTCCCTTCTTTGTATTGGGAGGGGCTAAATTATTAATGGCCTTTCTCTTATCTTCAATTTTCACTGACGAGAAATCCTAAGAATCCCTGACTTTACTCCGAACGTACATTTGGCCGGGTTTCACTGCAGCTGATACTTCCTCAACCTTTCAATTTCAAACACTTCCGAAGGTTGGTTTTACATGATCCGCTACGCGGCCTTATGCTTCATCTAAATATCATGGAACAGAGTCACCATCGCCTACAGGGAAGGTGTGGTTTTTCTTATCTTTGCTTTAACAAGGGCTAGCCCAATCTAAAGAAAGGTGGTCTTTGAACCAGGGTTAGTTAATAAGATAAGTGCCGGCTCGTGCATTCTACTGGTCGCCTTCACGTGTGAAGCCAGGCACGGTATATAAGAAGAAGACATAGACCAAAGTCCGAGATTCTAATAAACTTTGCTTTCTTATTTGAATGATTTTGCTCACTCAGCCAGGCGTAAGCCGATAAAACTCAACTAATCGAATAGGGCAGGACACGAAGTGTATCAAGTTTTGAGTCTGTCTGTATGGCCTATAAAAATCAGTGCGATACAAACGAGAAAGCTGGAGATCGGTTAGTGGAAAACCTGACTTTAGCTTGCTTTCTTTAGAGATCGGCAACTTGACTTTTTTCGTAAAAAGAAGACAGATTGGATCTACTTCGTAGCCTTGATGCCAGAGTTAAGTTAAAGTTAAGGCAGCCTAAACTCCCAACATGTCAGAGGAAGCGAAGCTCGGAACAAGGAGGATTAGGTAGCGCGATTTGACAGTGCGCTTGGAAGAACTGCTGATTCTAGAACAAGAATAAGAAGGCCACCCGGGGGTGGAGCGTAGCAGCTCGGGAAGAGCTACTACTATTAAAAATCTTCGTTTTGGAAAAACTCTTGACTTGTTGTCTCGCACTCAATCGCAGTTCAGTTTTCTCTCTCAAGCCAAGGCCGCGAACTACGTGAGCGGATAAGCGGAATCCGCGTTTTCCCGGCTCAAATTTAGCTTTGGAGTCTGCATTTGAGAAATTACTACCACCCTTGGCTATCGTATATCTAACTACAAGATTTACCCGCTCCGTGGGGAGAGCACTTCCAGAGATTACAAATTGCTACCACCCATGGGTAAAACCTACTAAACTGGTTTTAGTAGGGAGAGTGTTTAATACAGAGTTTTCAAAGTTACTTTTTGCCCACTCATCTATGGTCAAAACCTACTAACCCTGTTTTTCCATAAGAGAGGGTTTTAAAAAGTGACTTTTTGCCCACTCATCTATGGTCAAAACCTACCCTGATCAGTCTCATCGATATCTACCTACCGCTTCGACTCTCGTCTCACTCTCTTTGTAATAGTAAGCTCACTCTCCGCTGGCGCGGCCTTCTAAGCATACGACTCACTCTGACATCTCCAAGAGCCTCGAGCTCGAGGTAGATAGATATGAACATGAACACCGGCGCCCTTCTGCTTGAACCCGACGATCATATCCACTCCACTTAGGTAGTAGCACTCAGACTAACTGAGCAGCCCGCCTGCTTCATTACTGACATCGATTGATGTATGATGTAGCCCCTCGTGCCAAGCTGAAGATGAGTCTTCGCCCTTACAAGAGCATCTGGGCAAGGAAGAAGCGAAAGTTGACTCAACCAATCGTTCTATAAGCAAGGGGCTGGTGCATCACGGTTTGAATTGGTACCACTGGCTAGTCAAACACTTCTAGTCGTTAGCACTAGGAATGGCTACTCACATGGACAGCTATGAATGGCAAGGATTGGAGTTAGCACTCGGTTCGTTCTATTCTAGAGCGATTCACGCTCTTTCACATTGACAGTGCGCGAAGCGGTGGTGAATACGGCGGCTGTGCACCTTGTCTTCGGAATGCCATTGAGGGAGGGATAGGGCCTACAGGAAGAATTAGATTTCTGATTTCTGAAACCTCTCACTCTCAGTCTTGCGAGCTATCTTTCCCAGGGCGAAGGATATGGAAATGAAATGGTTTGAGTTTGAGTCGAAGATCGAGGCCACCCGGTAGGCTCTTCAAGAGTGAGACGCTAGTCGAATGTAGGAAGTAGATGAGACGTTAGTCGAATCCACCCTCCGGGTAGGTTGCTATCTAGAATAAAAAAGTGGAATTGAAAGCTACGTCGCCTGTCTCTGGTTGTCGAGTTGGGGTTAGGCTGCGTAGCAGAGGCTCTATTCTTTCCCAAACAACGCCTCCTCTTGTTGCCCCAGCCACTTGCTTCACCAGCGACTCTTGGTTTCAAAGTTTTCGATTCGAGTGAAAGGCCGCGAACTACGTGAGCGGACGGCACTTGGTTAATTTGATTAAAATCTTATTTAGATTCTTCATTTTCCATCATAGCGTGTTCCACGTTCCACTCGCGATTATAGGCGGGGTCTAGCAGTCAAGTCAATAAGAAAGCCACACTCTATGCTTACCATGCCTAGCTCCACGCTAATGAAGTCACTTGGTCCTTACCAGAGGTGCGTAGTAGAGACGGAGCCTAGGAAGTCCCTACCCTATATTAGAGATTGAGAAGAATGAAACCCTAACCAAACCCAATACACGAAGCGAAGTTCTCATATGTTAAGATCTTAACAAGTATCTTGAAATAGCTTGATGCTACGCGGCCTTATAAGATTCTCGTCTATTCGATTTCTGATTACGATACGGCTTCTCAGATTGATACGCTTCCGCTTAGCTTACTACGAGATTTCCTACGCTTAGATTCTATTCTATCTACGATATTTAGTGAAGTTCAATCTAATCTAAATATAAGCGAGACAGCTATGAACTCAGTCTTCCATTGAAAGCTGTTCCTAGTGGCGGTTGGCTAGTAAGTCAGAAAGAGAGAGATGGGAATGGGAAGGTACTGGGCCTTTCTATTTTGACGTGGGATTTATGGTTCGGACCAGCTCCTTCTCCTCTACCCATTCAGGCAGGGCTATTGAACTCCCTAGCTCCCTCCTGTCGGGCCTGTAGCCGCAAAAAGTATAGTGAAAAGGCAATCGTACTTAATTTGAATTAGTGTAGGCTTGCCTTAGTCTCGTATGTATAAGAAAGAATCATTCATTTCTGCTATTGGAGACCTTAAGGATAAGGAAGACGTTTTCCTATAGGAAGCTTTCTCTTTCTAATTTACTATCGGAAGATCTTTTTTAGATTGAGACGAAGAGTGTGCCGGTGCCATTACCTCCAAAAAACCTACTGAAAAAAGACGTGGAAGAAGACATCAAAAAAGTCCACGAAGACCGAAGAGGCCTTGGGTAGAGCGCACTAATCTAGCGCCTCCCTTCCAGAAACCCATGAAGCGCGTACTACTGCTCCTACTAGAATAGTTTCATTCACTAGAAAGCAAGGCTCAAGGAGATGTGACCTAGAAAGAGAAAGCATATGTGACATATGAGGCGAGAAATTTGACATATGTGACCAGGTGAAAAGGCTCTTGGAGAATAAAAGTTCTGTACCAGAGCGAGCTTTAAGCTTTCCGCTACGCGGCCTTTGACTGAAGAGAGGCCGCCCTTAAAGGTTCTATAAGTAATTCCTGATCTTACGAGAAAAGACAAGCTGCAAAAAAACTGGCTTTCACTAGGAAAGTAAAAACAGATGGTTGTTTATGTTTCAGCGGTACTTGAATTCTTTTTATTTCGTAGTAAAAGTAAAAGCACATGATAATAGAGAAAGAAGTAGGCTTAGTTTTTTTGGGGGGTGGGGGTCGTAGGCGGAAAGTCAGGCGCTAGAGCACTATTTACACTAAAGAAGGTCTATCTCTGTGAGTTCATTTCATTGGCCCTAAAGTTGGCGTCTTTCTACTACGCACCTCTCTCTTTGTTGATCGCCCGGGAACCGATAGCCCCCAGACTCCTTTTTATTCTACAGGGAGTGAATTTGTTTGCAATAGTTTATAGGCCAAATACCAAAGAAATGTATCTTGCACGATCAACTCAGCAACCTCCGTCGAAGGATCCGAAGGAAGGCTAATGTTTTCTCGATAGGCGATTTCGAAGCTGCTAAGCGAAGATTGAAGTTTGAGACGAGAGTCGACCGGTAGGGGCAGTTCGGAGATAGTGAACGAGCTACTGAGCTATGAGTTCTGAGTTGGTAGCTAGGAGTGGGTTGTTTCGAGCTCGTCCTACCCGGAGGCGTAGAAGTAGTCAGAATCTAGATAGCAACCACCTCCGGTGGCCTACCCGGAGCTTCTTTCTCTTTATTAAGGCTCATCTATCGTCTCACTATTCCATATCCTTCGTACAGATAGCAACCTACAGAACCTACCCTCCGGCTTCGACTGACGTCTCACCTTCTGCTTCGCAGCCTCTACTTCTCCCTCGAGAGAGCTCTATTTTTGCGTTTTCCCGGGTTTTTTGGTTGTCACTCTCAATCTCCCTTAGGAAATGGCCAACTGACACTAGAAACTAGACAACTTTACCAGAACGGACATCTCTAGGTTGCGCAGCAAAGACGACAATGCCACTGAAACTCCGAAACGAACTCTGAAAAGAAACTAGAATAATTCAATGAATTCAGAGAGCGAGTTAGGAAAATCCTTAGGACGGTGAGATGGAGAGGAAAACGACGAGAAGAGTGAATTTACTTCGTAATCGTAACCTAGTCCTTACACATAACATAAGAAGTAGTACCATCTGCTAATGTTACAACACGACTAGTCTTTAGTCAAAGGCCGCGTAGCGGATAATGTAGAGGTGCGTAGTAGAATCACCAGTCATATGATTAGAGGCCCCAGAGTCACCAGGGCCTAGGAGCAGAAACAAGATAGCAACTCACCTCACACAGGGTGCTAGAACAGCAGTGGATGTCTTAGTACTATAAAAATCTTGACTTCATCAGGGCATGATTGGCATAACGAGGCCGCGCAGCGGAGAAGGCCCGCCATGCAGTAATCCACAGTCTGACCCTCATAACCACAGTGGGAACAAGTGCCTCCTCTACCACGACCTCCATGACCTGGGCTTGCCTTTTTCTTTGATTTTGAGGCACTGAACTAAACTGAGCTGCAAGAGCTGATTTGTCAAGGAGATTTAGATGTTGCCCTCATAGATCTCTGAACACTAGAAAATGCCTCCGCTAAAGATGGCAGAGAAGGCCCCCTAGCAACTGCTGACGAATGGGATCAGGTCCCATCTAAAAACTTAACAACTCTTAGGTGAGTAATTTGCTTCTGAAGGCCGCGTAGCGGACTGGATTTGTTGTAAAGGGCTTCTACATCAAATCTTCTTTTCACATAGATCGACTAAAGTGGCATAGTACTCAGTCAGGGATTTTGAATCCCGCCAAAAACTCGGAATCTCCGAAGAGACAAACTCTCGTCATGTTATTTGCACCAGTGAAGCCCGTCAACTAGTTCCATTCTTTGTCTTTGAAGTTTCAGAGTCCTTTTTCTCATCACTACTCTCTTAGCCTAGCGCCTTGCTTTTCTCTCTTATCAAAGTTCTTATCTCGGAATCGGAATAATAGAATAATTCATTATTCCGGGCGCAAAAGTTCGACTCCGCTACGCGGCCTTGTAAACTAGTTTGACTTAGACTTCTAAAAGAAACCTCCCGGTACATTCGACTCTCGTCTCACATCAAAGTACAATCTTCGAACCCTACCCTCCGGGTGGCCTGTAGCCTGGCGTCTCACAATCTCTTTCATAGCCTTTATTCAGCTTCAGAAGATTCAACTAGTTGATTCAACATTTCGGCTCGGGTCTCATTGGCGGAATCAGTCAAATTTGCAGAAGCTTCTCCGCTACGCGGCCTTGAAAGAAATGCCGTAAGCCGTAAGGAAAGTAACCAGGTCAGGTATATACGTAGGGCACGAAGTGTTATCTTTCTCGTATATTAGATCAACTTCTATTGAAGTAAATAGGGAAAGTATGTGCTGAATTGGATGAAACAATTCTCACTTTCTTGCAGAACCTCATCATTGGATTTTCTGGTTCTTCGTGATTGATCACTTTCAGAAATATCAGAAAAAGAGCTTAGGTCCCTACGTAATGGTGCGGGAACGGGATTTGAACCCGTGACCTCAACTCAAACTTGTCTAGAAAATGGAATGCGAGAACGATTTTCTTATCAAAAAAAAGAAAGGCTATGAAAGAGATTGATGGACAAACACTCTACAGTGCAGGTTCTAAGACTAGGCGAAGATCGGAGACTAAACACGAATCATCAATTCCCATTCGAGTTGATGCAAACAAGAAGTTCTAGGTCCTAGAGTAGAGGAATCTTTCAGTCATAACAGCACAGCAGGAAAGATATTCTTGCGACTGAGACAAGTCGAAGATTACTGGAAAGTCAACAAAGGGAGCGACTTTCATTGGAGCTTGAAGCCCAGTACCCCGGGTGTTGGTGATATCTCCTACTCCCGCTGTCTTTCGAGCGTAACCATGGATGTCAACCTGTCCAATCGATCGATTGTTTGTTGTTGGTGCCCCCTGTCTAAGTTAGTCTGCTTATTCTAATTCTTAAATCTTTCATGGGGTAGTCAGAAGGCGAAGGCTCAGGCCACCCGGTAGCTCCGGTGGGAGGTTTCTGTAGGCGACGAGCTTGCGAGTCGATCATCGAATCTATTCAATAGTTCTAGTTGGATAAGAATATGAATGAATTGAATTAGTTTCTTTATGCTCTTGGAGAGTAGGATAAAACCCATTCAACATTCAATTACGACCTGGACGAAGAAGGTGAATCGACCTGACCGCTCCGTGGGGCTCCAAGGGCGCGACGAAGGTAATGGTTATAGATAGGGATCGACCAACGGAGATAGGCTCATGATACGAAGAGACGAGAGGCGAAAGTTGTTCTTTGAGACGAGAGTCGAATATATGTAATTGTAATAGTGAGACCCTAAGGGCGAAGGCTATGTAATAGACGTCCAACAGTAGTAGGTAATAGAAGAGCTCGAGCGAAGAGAAGAGGAGAAGTAGAAGATAGAAGTCTTAAAGAGTATTGGCTCTAGGAGAGGCCCCGTAGGGGAGAGTGGATAAAGACTATCTAGTGAGTGAACGGTTAGGAAGTGAGTTTCGAGCAACGCTAAGCTATTCACATCTATGGCTTTGTCACAACCATTCAGCAGTTTCGGGTTTGAGTACTGTTGGGTCGATGTTCATACTCTACTCTCTCGTATCTATAATCTATAGATTGAAGAAAGAGAAACTAAACGAGGGGAGTCCATGGGGGAGTGAACCCCACCATTCATATTAATGCATTGGCTCTCCTTTTGAGCTCACCATCTTCATCCCTAACGGCTCACCGCTGCGCGGCCTTCCCACTCCGAGGCGAGGCCACCGGATCTGTAGGTAGGTCAGAGACATGCCAGGGAAGACCAGGTAGAGAACTCCAGTTAGATGCCTGAGGTCTGAGAGAAGGAGATTGCTCCACTGGGAGATGGGAAACTATATGCGGAGCTAGAGGCAGAGGGGCTTGTACTTGGCTCACCGTCAGAGGGATGGGAAGTAGATTGCTCGATAGCTTAGCTTAACCCGGGAGGAGAGATTTTGCACTAAACTCAAGGTTGCGCAGCAAATGGAATTTATGCAATTCTGAGCTCGGAACGAGTTAGTTCATAAATTCAATAAAATCCTAAATACTTTATCCTACCCTCCGGGTGGCCTTTGGAGCCTTTACTTTGATTCAATTCAAAGCATTGCTTTCAAGTCTTTCTAGATCGCTTCTGTATTCTGTAAACTCGGAAACTAATCGTTTTCTTCTTCCGTGGGAGAGAATGGTTTTTGACTCAGAGTTTTTGGATGAACTACTTTAGGTAAGGGCCTTCTTCTATTCTCTTGTTCTTCTCTTTAGACTTCTAAGAAGAATGAAACGAGGCCGCGTAGCGGATCTCATCTATAGAATCAGAGGCCGCGCAGCGGTTGAGAGAAGAGAATCAGATTAGAGAATTCATTCGAAAATTACATTCTAACACGAAGCTCAGGGTACCGTAGGTAGAACTATCAAAGTAACAGCGCTCTTGAAACTTGTCTGTTCCGCTGCGCGGCCTACCGAACCTAGCCGATCTTGAACCTATTTGAGCCTAAGATTCTCTATAGAAACCGCTGCGCGGCCTCAGGCAGCCTTCTAATCTTCTATACCGGCAGAGCATCCTTTATCGTCGACTTCTTTTATTATTGAATATATGCTCATAGAACTACCGTGAACCTACTGATTAGAGAATAGATTACCCTAGGGGAGGGAGGCATTGTCAATTGACTAGTCAGGCATTTCACACATCTCAAAGAGCCTGAGCGGGGGCGGATACGTAGCGGGTCTTGGCCTCAGACAGTTCCCTTACCTTCGTGACTAGAGTTTTGTTGAACCTAAGTCAAACGAGGTTAATAACCTAACCGCCTCAAACCTTGAACTAAGAATTGAATTATTCCGCCTCATTGACGAGCTTATTCTTGAACTCATTTACTCTACGTCGCCACCGGCCCTGAATGATATATAGGTCTCCTCCCGGGCGAAAAGAAGTCAATATCAATATTTGGTCACTAGGAAATGGAATTCTGAGCTTACTAGAATAAAGAGCAAGAAGGATCTCAAGAGTGAGACGAGAGTCGAATACAAACGGTAGGGCCGCGCAGCGGGGCTGCGAAGCAGTTGAGTTGATAGACGAATCTGGACGGAGGCTAAGTGAGACGATAAGTCGAATTCATAGCCGTCAGGCTACGAAGGCGAAAGTTGTTCTTTGAGATGAGACGCTAGTCGATCGAATAGAGTCAATTCATGTAATTAGTTTAGAGAGAACGCCCTAACCTAAAGCTTTTGTATTGATCCTAGTTTACCTTCATCGTCTTCATAGATGGGACGCATAAACCTTAGTCGTTCAAAACTTTCTGCCCGAGTAGCAAATCCTTCTTTGCTTTGAATGGAAATTAAATCCGCTACGCGGCCTCCATTCTGATTTGTAGATTGTCGTCCCGGCTGCACTGCTTGCCTGCTCAACCCAGAAGAGAAGAGAAGGGCCTTTCGCACACTTTCTTGGATGACCTAGATCGTGAATTGAAACGCGCATTTCCAGGTGTTTAATCCGCTCATGAGTCTTGAATTTACATTCCATATTCGGGCAGGGAGGGTTTCTTACGCGATCGGGTTCTGGTCCCTTTCGGTGCTTATGCTGACTTTTGGTCCTTGAGCGCCGTCTTGCCAAACTTCTCCTACGGGTGGCTCTTTTTTTTTGTTGCTTACCGAGTCTGAACGGCTCTCGAAATGCCCTAATTGATTAGGCTTTCCACTGATTCCTATCAACCAAGGCTGCAAGTGCGTGCTGTTGGCCCCTTTGCTCCGTGCTCCCATTGGCCATGAGGTAGTGATTCTAAACTGCATAACATAACATAAGTAGAAGGTGGCAGCGAATAGATTCAAGGGGGAGCCATATACGAAGAATTGAAGAAGGTCGCCACCTTCAGAGCTAGATTTAGATTGAGATCTTACCATCAGACCCGATACAACCCAGAGCAATTGCTACCTAGGCTTCCTTCGTAAGCTGTGCTAAGAGGCGAGGTGCGAAGTAGTGGGTGTCCCCGTCCGAAACCGGGTTAATGAAGCGGAAGCACAGTACTAAGGCAGTGCCTTAATAACCTAAGAAGTTGAATTAGATTACGGGCACAGCAGGACACATCTAATTAGAAGTACAAGATTGAGCTTGATATAGAATAGATCTGCTGATTTGTCAATGGCATCCGATCCAACTCAAGGTTGCGCAGCAAATAGAATCTATTAGATTCAGACAGGCCTAATCGGTCTTCCCTAACCTAATCCCTATCCAAGTCTCTGACGCTAGCGGTCTACGGCGAATCCGAATGCCCATCTTTCCTTACCGCGACCGAAGATATAGATGACCAAGAAAGGATCAAGATCTAGACAGGAATCCGCTCTCTTCTCTTCAATGTGTTCGGTATCAAAGATAGAAGTCAACTTATTCTAAAAACGGGAACCATTCTAAACGCTAAACTGCCTATATCCGGAAATTCAATATCAATATAATAGATAATGCTGAAAGCTGCTTTTTAAATTCAAGAGAAAGCCAAAAAGCGCAACCACATATTCCGCTTCCTTGGCTTGACTAGATCCTACCCTAAAAGAAAGAGAAAGAGGGCCGCGCAAGTGGACTACCCAACCTTTATTTAGCTTCGCTTTTTGATCTAAGATTAAGATAAGATTCTTGAATTTCAATATTATTCTAGAGCGCTTCTTATCTTATCTGAACTTGACTTATCCGCTTGGATAGTGAATATTGACATACGTCAATTAAGCTTCGCTTCACCTATTGTAGAGACTTCGTCGCCTTTCAATCTTTAGCTTCCGTCCGGAATTTGGGAGGCGCTAGCGGTAATTCGGTATTCTGCTTCGCAGCAGAAGAAAAGGGCGGAGCGGAGGGAGCGCGAGGCGATTCATCTCAGACTCATCTCCAAGAGCCTTCACTTAGAAGTCCACTCGAATTGACCGGTTCGGAGCTAGGCTAGGGCTTGGTTCGGCCTTCGGCCTCGGGTAATTGAGGCTCCGCTAGGCTCAACGCTCAATGAACGACGGTTGTCTTGTCTTGGGCACTTGACTTGAACTCGCCTACGGACGAGCGAAGCAAGTCATAATATTCCGAGACAATCAATCCCTGCTTCCAAACAGACGAAGGAAGGCCCGGGTAGCGGTTCGTTGCCTCTGGCACTAAAGGTCACGCAGTTCATTTAAATTGAGATTTGTGAGCCTCCCTGTGGCTCCATAGCGAGAACTAGAAATGCGGAAGCTTGTTATTGAAATCGAAATCTTAAAGCAAAGCAATGGCTCCGAAGGCCGCGCAGCGGATAAACTAATTCAATGAATTGAATCTATTCATTCTACAATCGAATAAGAATAAGAAGAAGTGAATTCGCTTTCTATTGAGGCGTCCTTCATTAACCTATCGGCTCAATGTATCCTTCTCGCCCGTTCGTGAGTCCCTTCACTTCATTTGTCTTTTTCGTCGGTCAATATCAATATCTGTAATCAAAAAGAAATTCAAAGAATAGCTCCTTTCAGTCGCTCCTCATTGGTAAAGGAAGAAGTCGTACCAGACAAGAAGGCTGCGAAGCAGATCAGTAATAGTAATGGCTGTTAGGCACCGAGGTGCGAAGTATGAATAGGCATCAAAAAGCACATAGAAGTTCGAGGCCCCGTAGGGGAAAGCTCGAGTAAGAACGAGAGCAGTGGGAAGATCAGGCTGTTGGCAGAGAGGTCTAATCTTTCTTCCTATGCCGATTTATAAGCGCTCAAAGGAAGTATGCATCATCCTTCTATTCTAGATTTCTCTTTATTCTGTAGTGGTCTTTCAAGTGAATTCGAAGGGAAGGACCAACCGGAAACAATAGGCCCGCGCAGCGGAAGTGTAAGAAAAGGCTACGTAGTAGACTAAGACAGTACTAAGAAAAGGGCTACGTAGTAGATAAAGTCAAAGCCCTTCTAACTTATCTAAAAGAAAGGCCACCGGAGGCTATCTTCTTCAGAAGATAGTCGAATGTAGGGTACGAAGTGCGCAGCGGAGTCCCAACGGTAGGCTGGGTAGGTTCTGTAGGTTGACAAGTCCAATTCTTTGATTATATAGTATATAGAATATTAGAAAAGATCTGAATCTGAGATGCTAGCCGATAGTCATCGGCGGATCTCCTATCAAGGTCAGGTGAGACCTTTCTGGTTTATCCTACTAATGATCATGCGATTAGGCATTTGTTCAACTAATTTGTGAAATCGATGAGGTAAAAGAAAGGCTGCGAAGCAGAGTAAAGGAGACCGGTAGGTCGATCTTTCGAACGAGAACTAATCGTGATGGGTAGGTGTATCACACCGGCAAGCTCGCCCGCCTATGTTTCATGTTTAGTCTTTCTTGGATGAGAAAAAGAAATTACCTTGTATATATGGGCATTCTTCCCAACCATGCTTGACTTCTCATTAGAAAGCTTCTTTTCTCACGTAGTTCGCGGCCTTTACTTTAGTAGTAATTCAGAGATAGATTGGCTCTCCTGAATTCATTCAAAAACCTTAGTTCCCGGGGGAGCGGAGCTTGCGGGGGGCCTTAGTGCTCGCTTCGCATACTCCAGAAAATCATGACTTTTCTCCAAGAGCCTTTCTTATTTTATTATCCCCTTCTCTGAGCCCGATCCATCTTAGTGAAATTAGTAAGTCCACGCACAACGAGAGCGAAGTCATGCGAACTCAGAAGCAGCAGCAGATGGAAAACAAAGCCGGAGGGGTAGGTTCTGTAGGACGCGCAGCGTATCAATATGTGAGCTCGGAAGAGCGAGGCGCGTAGCGATGTTAGGTGAGCCAGCTTATAGAGAAATTCGTGAAATCAATCGAAAGGCCCGTAGGGAGTCGAATAGCTACGGGACTGGGTTAGTCGAATAGTGGAGGCTAGAATCTCTTTCAAGATAGCCTTCTTTCTCTGTATTATAGTATGATAGTGAAGCGTTGCTGAGTTCGTTGGGTTTCACTCTTTCTTTGTTTACCGGGGAGTGGGAGTGAGGGGAGTTTTAGGAGCCCCTACAATTTGGGTAAAAACTCATATCTATAAATGGTAGTAACCCGGGCCTAGAAAAGAGAAAATTAATAGTAATAGGCATAGTAAACCTTAGGTTTCAGAAGAGGTGCGAAGTAGTGACTCTAATAGAAGAGAGAAGTGAGGCTGGGTAGGCCCGCGCAGCGGTTCTATCTAAGAAGCCGGGATCTAAAGAGGTCACACCATTATGATTTGACTGGTTCGACTGTGAAAAGAGAGAAGCTGATGTATAGGACGCGCAGCGTATGGAAAAAAAGAGTTTGAGGTTTCTAGGCAGACATTAGCCTATTCGTTCCCCTACCCTTCTTTGTCTTTGCTTCGCTGCCCCTAAGCTACGCTCGAACGAAAGAAGAAACTTCGCAAATTATCCTTAATCGACCAGCAATTAGCAATTGAACCTAAATGAATTGGTAAAAAAGATCTACCTACCGCTAGGGTCGAATACCTTGACTTACCGGGAGGCAGCTACGCATAACCTACCGGGCAGTAGAGACTTCGTATGGTAGGTTCTCTTGCCTCAACCCAGCTTCGCTTCCAGAGCTGCTTTAGTTTCTCCAAGAGCCTTAGCTGTCTTAGATGCCAAGTTAGCAGCCTGCCTTAGGTGGCTCCGAGTTCAGGGAGCAAACTACCTACCTTAGGCAAGGGTAGCTCGTACGCTTACACACAAAGACAACCTATTCTAAAAAACCTCTGTTGAAGGCCACCCTCCGGGTAGGTTCTGTAGGTTGCTATCTCAAAGATTCTTTGTGAATTCCTTTAAAGTCAGGATGTGAGCATATATCTAAATCGAATGTTCGGACATACGATCGTACATCAGATGGACTGAAATAGCCATTAATGGCCTGGAAATGGCCTTTTCTGAAGTTCCGGACAACCCAGGTTTGAAACTTCCTACCGAATTGAACCTCCTTGAGCCTAGGTTTGATACCGAACCTAGAACCGAATCTCTGTCATCTAGACCCTTTCCTCGCCTGACGGCTCAAAATCCGCTGCGCGGCCTCACTTCGCTAGGTTGACGAACCGAACCTCTCTTGCTCTACTTCTTAGATAGAACCGCTGCGCGGCCTACCCGGAGGCGTAGAAGTAGTCATATATCCTTTCCTTTTCCTTTTTTCGTCTAAGCTTCGAGGAACACCCACTTCTAATTAGTAGGAATGATATCGATATCGATAGCCCATATTTGTAGGACTAGACGGGTTTACGTTCTTTTATCACTGTCGGCTTCTATTCTAGCTTGAGTTCTTTCTCCCAGAAATCTTGAATTGAATAGTTTAGGGATGGGAGCAAAGCGACATGTTAGAGCACTATGTGAGCCTATAGAAACTATGTAATTGTGAGCTTAAAGGGCGAATGGGCATCGAAGCGGGGGTTGGAACTAGTACTATCGATTTCTTTTCTTTACATAGCAAGCTGTTGCGAGAGGAGCTACAAACAAGGTCCAGTCTGACTATTCCGCCTCTCACTCTGTTGATGTTCCGGTAATAGGTCATAGGTCAGCCGCCAATCTCCTTACGAGTCTGCTAAATCTTCAATTTTCTATAGCGGGGTGCGTCTAGATCCGAATCGATACTATACGTCGGGGTGCTAATCCTACCTTGCCAAAACTACAATCTTCGCAGACCTTTCCCAGGTCTTATATCCGAACCATCTGATCTTTTTTATTCCAGTTGGGTGTGTGCTGAATGGCTGAAGGTTTGAGGTAGTCAGCCGAGAATGGCCAACTCAAGGCTTGAGATAGCAACCTACCCGGAGTTTGGACTAGCGTCTCCTACTCCTCGTAGCCTACAGAACCTCCACCGGAGCTACCGGGTGGCCTTTTTCCATAACGTCGGCTGGATATCTTTCATATATCGTCGTCTTTCAACTTGAGGTGAACTCCGTTATCTGAGCCTACTCCTACTAGATCAAGGCGACGAGCTTGCGAGTCGATCAGGCGAATAGAAGTTGTTCTTTGAGCTGATAAGCGAATCGAAGGCTCCAAAGGCCACCCTCCGGGTAGGATCTAGACTCATCTGACGAGAGTCGAATATCTAAAAGAGTGAGCCGTCAGGCGAAGGCCGCGCAGCGGAGTTCGTTCAGGCAAAGTGAATTCTTTAGCGTTCGTTATAGGTTGCGAAGCAAATTCACTAGATAGGTTCAACAATCCGTTACCACTCTACCTATCGTTATCCTAGCTGACCTATCTCCTATTCCTCTTCTTCGACCTCTTGGCCCGGCGAAGTATACGCCTCTAATTTATAAGAGAAAGTAAATTATCCAAAGAATAATATGCTATGGATCTCAGTACTAGTTCCGTCCTAAGCATCCTACGGATTAGTACTTAGTGTCTATAGCATCCTATACTGACTTCTCCAAGATAGGATGTTTCGGATACTTTATTATCTTTCAAAAGAACCTACCCGGAGGGTGGCCTTATCTCCAATAGCATAAACTAATTGCATGATCGACTATCTCAAACCTACTTGACTTCGTTCGGTTCGACTACCCTTTCTTTATTTAGGCTCACAGTATCCTTCGCCGGAGACGCCTCGGTTGCTTGGATTGGAGCGGGCGGTAAACAATTATGAATCCGGCTGCTAGCATAGATGCCCCCGTCTGTTCGAATGCTGGTTTGGCTCAGAGTAGACAATTCTCTTTAAGGTAGCACCAAAGAGCATCCGACATATCTATATAGTGATTACTACGAAGGACGGTTGTTCATAGAATAGGAATAGCATACGAAAAGAAAGTAGGGGTAGTCCGTTGGATTTAATATAGCAAATTGAAAAGAAGCAATGAAAGTATAACCATCTGAACGAACTAGCTAAAGTAAAGACGACCAGCTACGTATCAAGCAAGGGAAGGGCATCCTTTCTGAGTGGACTCAATCTCTCTCAATCACAGTGGCAAGTTTGAAAGCGCGCATGATTTGTGAAGCCCGGTTTCTAGAGATAGCGGAGTCGGATGAGTAAATGGCATGATGAGACTCAATGGTAGGACATCAACTACTACGTAGCCTCAACTCCGGTATGTGTGTCATAGGCTGATAGCACGAGCTCAGATCTGGGTGGGTCCCTCGTTCCCCATTTAATCCCGTTCGCTTCTTCAGCTCACATAAAAGAAAAAGAATAGAAAGGCCACCCGGTAGGGTAGGTTGAAAAGCCTATCTCTTTCTAAGGGCGAATTAATTGTGAGCTTATGACTATTAGAGAAAGAGAATGGACGGAAGCCTATAAAAGGGAGAGCTTCTAGCTCCCGTGATGTTTGGAAGTTCTACGCCATGGACAAGCAGAAATACATTGAGCACATGATCAAAGAATTGCGGAAAGCCGGCAAGAAAGCTACAGAGATGTTTCTGCGGGCGGAGGAGCTCAGACGAGTCTATATGAGAGTCTAGGGGCACGTTTGTTGAACTTTCTAAAAGAGTCTAGACGACTTTATAGGCAGGCTGAGAGCTTCTGACCCTATACCTACTATTTTCTTTGACTTTGTAAAAGAGGCTGATGCTTCTTTATCTACAACTGATATAAGAAACCCACGGGGCGGTGCGAAGGTGCGAAGTATTCCGTAAAGCACTTTTGTAAGCTTTGTAAAAAGCAGTAATGATCAATGAAAACACCTTTTCTTTTGCTTCCAAAATAATGCCTCTTTTGCATGGAATGCATACAGTACATAACATATCATCATAATTCAGAAATAATAGAGTCAGTTAGAATGCAATAATGGGAAGGATATATGAGACTAACGTCGAATGTAGGGTACGAAGTGCGCAGCGGAGTCCAAATGAGTGAAGCGACTGGGGTTGTGAAAGGTACCACCATAGAGTGTGAGCCAACCAGCAAACCTATCAGCCAGTAGTGACAAGCCTTTTGGGACCTTCAAGTATATAAGATCCCCCCTCTCCCCTCACCTTAGAGTTAGAGCAAGAAGCTAGAAGCCCACAGAAATGTCTTATATCGCTAGAAAAACCTTGAAAATCACAGGTATCCTATCCTACTACTAAAAGACTGAAACTAAGGCCGCGTAGCGGATTCAGGACGCGCAGCGTATCTAATATAAGCTAATTCAAAGCTATAAGCTAGCTAGTTAGGTGGGTCTATTTTGAAGCCGAAATAAAGGCAAGAGAGTCCTGACTTTGAAACATCGAAGCAAACACAAAAAATATACCAACATAAAAATGAAAGATTATAACACAAACATTCACATGTATACAAGCATACAAACACAAAGATATACGTGAAAAACTCAAGAATGAGAAAAATCACGGAGCCACACCACCACAAGAAAATTGACTATAGAAAGAAAGATTGCAGAGTTACAGAGACCTTATCAAACTTTTTGAGGAAGAAGAGATTAACTGCTTAAGTTTTTTTTCTTCTTCTCTCATAGATTTTCCCTTGTTCTCACTCTAGGATTTCAAGCTTCGAAGCCTCCAAGAGCTCTCCACAGAAAAATAGACCACATTAAACCATAACCCAATATGTTAGATATTATATGGGATCCCAAATCAGACCTCAAAGTGCCATAACCAGTCTTGGACACATCACACCCGAGCTGGTATTTTTGCGGGCTCCTTGGCCCTTGCTGCGTTTGGGCCGCCTCGACGCCATACATTCAGCCTGCTGGACGCTTGGGGCTTGCTAGAGTGCCATACCTTTTGTATGCTGGGCGCCTGGGGCGTGCCTGAGCACCAGAATCCCTGCTTGTTGCGTGCCTGGGGCGCGCCAAAGCGTCAGTGCGGTTGAGCTCCAGTGCGCCAGTGCGCTTGTGTGATGGCCCGACGTTCGGGTGTTCACATACCGTAGGATCATAGAGCAATTTGAGAAAGAAAAGAGATCCGTAGAAAACCAAAGATATTATTCATTTATTTCAATAGTTCATATTGCAAGATCTTTTCATCGTACTCCTTATACAAAAGTGAAAAAAAAAATAAAACAAGCAAAATAGCACCGTGGATCTATCAGCACTTTGAACTTTTTTAGCATTAGGGTTCTTTTGTGTATTCTCCCAGAAGCACCTGACCTGATATTGTACATAAAACAATACCGAAATTAGAATTCACAGTAATTAGGGAGTACTCTAAGTACTGCAGTAAGCAATGAAGTATTACATTTTATAATAGCAAAAATACGATTTGCGAAAAAGATGCAGGAAAAATAACAAGGTAAAAGTGCAAATGAAATAATTAATTTCCTGCAAAAGATATTAGCTCAAAGTTGTAGGTTACTGATGTCATTTTTTCAGCAACCCATCACGAATGTTGTTACTGTGTTATTTTTCCAGTAACAACCCACGAATGCTATTACTGATGTCATTTTTCCAGTAATTAGTCATGAATGCCGTTATTGATGTCATTTTTTCAGTAACTGGTCACAAATGCTATTACTGATATCATTTTTCCAGTAATTAGCTACAAATGCTATTATTAATGTCATTTTTTCAGTAATTAGCCACGAATGTTGCCACGTTGGTTCCGAACAACCAACCAAGCTTCAAATGAAATTTGGCTCAAAGCAAATAAGCGAAACAGTTAAAGTGCAAAAATGTAATACTTATCATATATTGGGTACCTTTGTTCCTCAAGTTCGAATGAGTGATAGTTCGCTCAATCTGCATTTAAGTTCCCAATATTTTAGTATTTGGCAAATTTTCTTGGGAATAAATATTATCTTTTTTTCCATTCTGTTCTTCTTTAGTTTTTTTTTTTTTATTAAAATTTGATTTTTTGGTTATAAAGTATGAAGGAAAAAGTTAGAATAAAAATGACTGAATTGAAATTAATAAAATTGGAAATAATAGTCGTTTCATAACATTTGTATTGTTCTCATTATTAATTAATGAGAATAATATTAATGTGAATGACTAATTATTAATTTAATAGCTATGATTTTAATAAGTATATAGTAACAATGTTAGAAAAATGTTCATTTCATTTTCTTCCTTTCCAACTCCTTTTACCTTAGGATTATGATCGTCGAAAAATGAAGGGAGGCCGAAGCGGGGTGTGGCTAGAGGCTGGAGAAGTGCTGGCTGGGCTGTTGGCTTGCTGGTAGGGTTGCTGGCCGACGACTGGCTGGCTGGTAGGGGTTGGGTTGGAGGGGCTGGCAGGGAGAGGGAGGGAAGCTGCTGCTGCTGTGAGGGAAAAGAGGGGGGCTGCTGTGTAGAGGAGGGAAAGTGGGAGTTTAAATATGGAATGGGAAGAGAGAGGGAGGGGAGAGAGTCGGCTAAGTGTCGACCAGCCTGCGCCAAAAATGGTGTAGGCGGCTCCTTGGCAAGCAGAAGGTTCCGCCTGCAGGCTCTGTTGCAAGACAGAGCTTGCGATCGCAGCCGTAGCAGGGATCGGGCGAATGGGGGGGAACAGGGGTTTTCGGAAAAACTTACTTAATTTTAAAATTTTTGCATTTTTTTCGCTGTTTGGCATCCAAATACAAAGAAACATGACACCGAGGTGTGTTATGACATAACAAACACCCTTGCGCTGAAAATTTTCGATTCAGAGCAATATTTTATTTTATTTTAATTTTTGAGGTTTAAAACTTCGAAAATTGACCACGATCGAACCGACGCTCAGAATTTGATGAAACTTTTCGAGCAGTCGTTAAATAATATACTTAACACAACGACACTGAAAACGATGAATTTGGACACACATTTCAATGCTCTCGATTTGTAGATTTAATAATTCAAAAAATAAAGCGGGAGCTTTTGTTATTCGGATTTCTCTCAGACTATGGCACTTTGATCTTAAATTTATTATTTATCTAAGGGTACTTTTGTTTGCCTTAATTCAAAATTCTCCGGAATCCTGATTTCAGAGGCGGGAATTGACCTAAATCGGAAGTAACTACTTTGGGTCGTTACAGCTTGAGCGCCAATCTTGTAGTTGGCAATTGTAGATCCATCCCGGAATCAACCATAACATCATTTGCTCCCTCTTTGATAATCCAATTGGTCTCCACACCATAACAATCTCCCACTTGGAGATCAATTGCAATCAATCTATCTTCAACATTGAATTTTCTTCAATTTGTCTTTCCTCCTTGCAAAAGGACGCGGTGTGGCTCACTCCGCCTCTTCTTTATCCATCGAGGCCAACTGAAGCTGAGCATAGCTTCAGTTTCCCAGCTGTTATTAATTTCATAAGCATTTCGACTGGGTTTATTGACGTATGAATCTTCTCCAACATCAGCTAACCGTCTTCCAACCAAGATCGGATGAAATGGTACCGCTATTGAATGTGCTTCATCTTGGCGTGAAACACGACATTCTTAGCTAGGTGGATTGCACTCATACTGTCACTATGTAGCCTTCCATCACTTTGCTCGTTGCCCAACTCATCCCTGAAGCTCTTCAACCAGATCATCTCATTGCTCTCCTCAGTGATGGAGACATGCTCTGCCTTAGTTGTGGATAAGGTGACTATCTTTTGTAACTTGGAGATCCAGTTCACCGTAACACTACCCAAGGTAAAGACATCCGGTTATGCTCCTCCTGCTGTCAATGTCTCCAGCTAAATTCGAGCCTACATATCATTGTAGCTCTATCTTGGACTTACCAAAACAAAGTGCTTTGTCCATTGCACCTCTTAGATAATTGAGAATCCATTTGACTGCCTCCCAATGAGACTTTCTGGGATTGCTCATGTACCATCTGACCACTCCCACTGAATGGGCAATATCCGATCTTTTGCAAATCATTACGTATATTAAACTTTCGACTGTTGAAGCGTAAAGAACCTTTTCCATGCGTTTTCATTTGATTTCAGTCTTTGGCATCCGATTCTTTGTCAAGTTGAAGTGGCTTGCTAGGGCAGTGCAAACTGGTTTTGCTTTTTTCATATTGAATCTAGTGCTCTTCAACATAGATAGCCTGAGAAAACTTTATTATCCCTGCACTTCTTTCCATACTTATCCTCATCCCGAGTATATGCTTTGTCGGCCTTAAGTCCTTCATATCAAAATCCATTGACAACTTTTGAGTTTTTTTATTTCCTCCATATTTGATCATGCTATCAACGTATCATCTATATACAGAAGTAAAATAATATAGGAGGTCTCAAACTGCTTCACATAATAGTAGTGATCTTCTTAGCATTTTTTGTATCCTGCGATGTATTCTGCATTTGACATGAATCTGTCAAACCCCTCATGCCATTGCCTTGGTGCCTGTTTTAAGTCATACAAGCTTTTCTTGAGCTTGCAGACTAGCTCACTCTTTTCTCGGGTCTCATAACCCTGTGGCTGCATCATGTACAACTCTTCTTCCAGACACCATGAATAGATGCAGTCTTCACATCCATCTGCTCCAGATGTAGATTTTCGACTGCTACGATGTTCAACACTACTCTGATAGTAGTCATGATCACTACTGGAGCGAAGATCTCGTTGTAGTTCATGCCGTGCTTCTGCTGGAAGCCTTTCACCACGAGCCTTGCTTTGTAGCGTTTGCTACTATCTGGTTCTTCTTTCAACATGTAAACCCATTTGTTTTGGAGCATTTTTATCTTCTGGAAGTCTAGCCAACTCTCATGTCTCATTTGACATGAGCGACTTCATTTTGTCGTCCATGGCTGACTCCCACTTGATTGAGTCATCAACTTGTAGCGCTTCCTCATAACATTTTGGTTCACCACAATCCGTTAGAAATATATAATATAATGGAGGAGAATGCATCTGTGTGGGACGTGACAGTCTTGTGGATCTCCTTAGTTCAGTAGGAGTTTGAGGTGCAATCTCTTCTCCACCATCATGAGCATCTGGCTGTGCCTGTTCATCTTGCTCAGTGTTGTTATCTAATTCGATGTAATTTGGCGCAACATCTGAAGTTCAATTCCTATCATTGTACATCTCATTCTCATTGAATGTGATGTCCTGACTTCTGATAATTTTTTGATTCTGATAGTCCCAGAATCTGTAGCCAAATTCTCTTGCTCTGTAGCAATGAATGTGCACTTGATTTCATTGAATCAAGCTTGCCTCTGGAATTTGCATCACTGTGCACATAGGATAAACAACCAAATTTCTTTAGGTGATTCAATTTCACCTATTTTCTGCTCCACACCTCATCGAGTATCCCTTCTTTCAAGGGAACTGGAACTGAAGGACCCCAATTGATCAGATATGCAGCTGTATCTATAGCCTTTGTCCAAAATTTCTTGGGCAACCCAGCATGTAACCTCATGCTTCTAGCTCTCTATGTAAAAGTCCTATTCATGCGCTTTGCAATATAATTTTGCTGAGGTGTTCCTGGAACAGTGAGCTCCTGCTTTATCCCATTCAAAGCACAAAATTCTTTGAACTCTTTATCACAGTATTCCTTACCATTGTCTGATCTGAGGCACTTGAGCTTCAATTATGTCTTGTTTTCAACTAAGGCTAACCACTTTTTGAACACTTCAAACACATTAGATTTGTGCTTCAAGAAGTATACCCGTACCTTTCTAATATGATCATTAATTAAAATGACTAAGTAAGTGGCTCCAACAAGAGAAGATGTGGGAGCTGGTCTCCACACATCTGTGTACAAGCTCTAACTTTTGAAACTTCAAGTCTCTCTCTCTTTGAGAAACTGACCTTCTTTTGCTTGTCGTACACGCAATCTTCACAAAACTCCAAGTCCACGGATTTCAGCCTTGAAATCTTTCTCTTAGATAGCATAGATTTCGATCATTTCTCGCTCATATGGTCGAGCCTTTAGTACCATAGATATGCATAAATTTGCTTTGTTGCTGCAATGGAGTCAGACACCTTATTGATCAGGTAAAGTGTCCCATCCACAGTACCCTGAGCAATTATCAATGCACCTTTAGTCACCTTCCAAGAATCTCACGTGAAGCTCATGCTGTATCCCTCACAAGTTAACTGGCTGATAGAAATCAAGTTCTCCTTAGATAAAGAGCATGTCAAACATCCTTCAACTTCCATACTGACCCATTCAACAACTGTATATCCACATCACCCATTCCAAAGATGTTGCAAGCTTTGAAGTCTCCCATGTTAACCATTTCCAAATCACTTTTGGTGTAGTTCTGGAAGGCTTCCTTGCATGGGGTTGCATGAAAGGAAGCACCCGAATCTACCACCCAGGATTTTGTGCTAACAAGGGATATAATCAATGCATCTTGATCCTCATCTACTGAAATATTCACGAAGGGGTTCATTTTTTTACTCCTCCTGGCTTCTTCAAGGCATAGCAACCCTTCTTGCAGTGTCCAAATTTCACGCAGTTCCAACATTTAATATTTCCCTTAACCGACTTTGATTTTCCCCGCCTTGACTTATACCTGTTTCTATTGAACTTTCGATTTGCAGTCCTTCCTTTGATCTTAACATTAAGTGCTGAAGTCGATGCTTCACCATTAGATGACTTCCTCACTTCTTCATTCGGCACCAACTCGATAATGTCATCAAACGTCAGGGTTGCATTCCCTGATGAATTGCTGATTGCAGTAACCAATCCATCCCAACTATCTGACAATGAAGACAACAGTAACAAAGCTCTCACATCGTCATCTAATTTGATGTCAACTAAGCTTAACTGGCTTGTAATAGTATTGAACTCATTCATATATTCGGTCACTAAACCGCATTTACCATCTTCATAATGGATAACCTTGTTACCAAGAAAACTTTGTTGGAAGTCGAGGATTTCTCATACATTCTCGTTATGGCTGCCATGAGATCCACCATAATCTTCTCATTCACAATATTGAACGCCTCATATGAGGATAAAGAGAGGCGAATTAAGCCTAGTGCCGTTCTGTCGAGAACTTTCCAATCTTCATCTAACATAGTGTCTGGTTTCTTTCTAACTCTTTCCAATGGTAATAAGCATATATTCTTTTGCTAAAGCAAATCATCCATTTGTATTTTCCAAAAGGCGAAGTTTATTCCATTGAACTTTTCAATATTGTCTCATTTTCATCGGCCTTTGCTCCCACTCAAGCTAACAAATCATAACACCGAAATCTAGCTCTGATATCACTTATTGAAAAAAAACCAGGAGATCTACTCCGAAGAAATCCCTATGATCGGGATTTAGCCGTTGAGAATCACTAAAACAAACACGAAAAATATACTAACAAGAAAATGAAAGATCGCAACACGAACTTTCACAAGCACACAAGCATACGAACACAAAGATATACTTGGAACACCCAAGAATGAGAAAAATTACGGAGCCACACCACCACAAGAAAATTCACTATAGAAAGAGAGATTACAGAGTTACAAAGAACTTATCAATCTCTTTGAGGAAGATGAGATTCATCGCCCAAAGCTTTTTCTTATTCTTCTCTCTAAGCTTTTTCTTATTCTTCTCTCCCAAATTTTCTCTTGTTCTCACTCTAGGGTTTCAAGCCTCCAAGCCTCTAAGAGCTCTCCATAGAAAAATAGAACACATTGAACCCTAACCCAATATGTTAGAATTTATATGGGATCCCAAATCAGCCCTCAAAGTGGTCTAATCTGTCTTGAACGCATAACACTCAAGCTGAAATTTTTGCGGGTACCTGGGCACTTGTCTTGTTGCTTCTAGCGTGCCTGGGAACCTGTCTTGTTGCTTCTAGCATGCTTGAGCGCTAGATTTTCTGTTTAGTGGATGTTTGGGGCATACCTGAGTGCTTGACCTTTTGTATGTTGGGCGTCTGGGGCGTGCCAGAGCTCCAATGTGCCTAAGCACCCGAGTCTCTGTATGATGCGTGCTTGGGGAACGCCCGAGCACCAGAGTCTCTGTCTGTGTGCCTGGGGCGTACTTGAGTGCCAGCGCCCTTGAGCATGCCTGAGCTCCAGTCTTGTAGTTGACATATGTAGATCCTTCCCAGAATTAACTAGAACATTATTTGCTCCCCTTTTCATGATCCACTTGGTCTCCACACCATAACAATATTGATTTATGTAAGCAATCCAAAAATAATTAAATTATTGAGTGCACTTTATTGAGCCACTTTTTCTTGGGTGTTTATGATGGGCTTATACTTTATAATGCATGTGCCTTGTATGCATCATTGATGCAGTCAACGTTTCTTGATAATATTAATTTTTGAATTACTAATAATGGCATATGGAGGCTATCAACATAGCCAAATTTTTATTGTGTTAATTTTTTATTTATTTGAGTTATTTTACTCACAGAGTTATATTTTTAATTGGACTTTTCAACATTTTGAATAATGAATTTGTTAATGACATATCAAGTCAATGTTGATAAGGGGAATTATTATTATTTAGTTGGCAATCTAGCCAGATATTTTCTTAGAGATTTGATTGAGAAACTTAGAAAAAAAATCTTCATTTGATGGAAAAATTTAGAAAACAGATAATGAAGTGCTAAGAAAACTTCTTTGGAGTATTGAAAAGAAAGTGGATTTGTGTTGCTTATAGTGAAGTTATTAAAGGTGTGTAATGGTGCAAATGCATATGCTTGAATTTAAGGTGGTTTGCCAGATAGCTTTCTTATTTTAATGAAGGATTAGTTCCAAGCTTTTGTCTTGTATTAATTATGTATGGTGCGTTGGTGCATGTTATTTGCAATGATATTCTTTTTCTTAATAAGATTAGAGATATAAAGTAAAAGTTGAGCTATGGAGAACTATTCTAGAGACTAAAGGGTTTTGTCTCAGAAAATCCAAAACTAAATACGTTGAGTGTATGTTTTATCATAATAAACGTTGTAATATCAATGATACAGCACCACTATTACTGCTACCTCCAAATCTTAGTCTTACTAAGTGGGATCAATTGCTTGAATCTTGTCTGCATTGTGCACTATCAAATAATACCCTCATTATGCTTCAAGCATTTAAAGTTTTTCCTAATAGTTTATTCTTATATTTTTTTGGTGTTCTACTTTTCTCTTTTAACATGATAAAATTCATAAACTCAATTATCATAGCTTCTCTTAATACAATAAAACTTTAAATGGTATAATAATACACATAAACCTTGTAAGACGACAATCTAAGCTTATCCTAAATTGAAGGCACTCTTAACTTTGCCAGATATGAACTCATTTCTCAAATATACCTGCTCATTCTCCTAAACATTGTCATTTACACAACATGTTTACTAATATGCTTTGTTTTTGTTGGCCAACATTCTCTTTCATTTTAGTATGGCTAATCTATGGCGGTACAATAAATCTATTCTTAAAATATGAGTGAGAATTTTTAATCGCACAACACCCTTAAAGTGCTTTTCCTTTTCATCCATCTTGAATTCTATTAATCACATCACTATTTTTTCTCCTTTTTGTATGATAGAATTATGATATTTGAATATTTCATTATTCTTGATAACATGATCTTCAATTGTTATCTTTATTATTATAATTAAAATGCACCACATATATTCATTTATGGATCTACTAGGATGAAATGCTTTCGATTTAAGATGGTCTGCATAACCCTAGTTTTACTTTCTCCCATCTCTAGTTTTATGAATAAAGAATATCATATGCGAATAACAAGTACTAAAGCACCATCACTAGAATGTGCTCAATAAGAACATTCGTATTTCCTTGCTTTTTGTGTGCTTTCATTATTCAGAGAATAATTTTTGGAATGTGAGTAGTACAATCTTTAGGGATTATAAAGAACGAATAAGATCCTTGTGATGGAGGAACTATTTAAAGAAGTCAACTTCAACTTCCCCTGCTTCACCCATGTTGTTTTAAGTCTACTATAGGTTAGATCATCCATAGCTTTTGTTTTTCTTCACTTTTTAAGGTAAGGAATCTTGGTTAACATAATTGTGACTCAAACTATATCCTTATGAAATTTTAATCTTCTACTTGTGTTCAATATTTGCTTCATGTTTATGATCCCTTAGTTGCAAGTAATCTGTTGAACTGTTAATCTATTCATTTTGCTTCCACATACACATTCATTATGTTTTAATTGTCATTTGTCCTACATCATATTTAGCATCAATGCAAGTTCTTTATGATGTAGTGTGCTAATTTTTGCATTGTATCGTCTCAATTTGTTTTTTTTTTTAATTATCAAATAATTTTGATTTATCTGAAATTTTTGGATGGAAATTTGACATCTTTATCTCCAAATTTTTTTAAGGTAATTTGATTTCACTTGGAAACCTAAAAAAATTTATAAATCAACTGTTTTGTTTGTAAATATTCTTCAATCGGAACTTCATTTTCATCATTGTTTTATTATAAGATAATTAAAGCTTAATAAAAAATATCAAATCCTTAGCTCATAAATTATTTTAATTAAAAATTAAAAATTTTGCATGCTTTATTTCATTTTGTAACAAAGTTATTGCATGCATCATCTTATAAATTTATTTATGTTATTTATTGGACTACTTTATTAACTGTCATAATTTGTACACAACTTAATCATTTTAAGCTATATTTTGATTTTTGGTAGAATGATGAGAACAACAACTTTGTATATCTTATTACTTAATTTGGTGGTTTAGATTTCCAAAACCATAAAAACCTGAGAGCTTGAAATAAGTTTTTGTCCAAAATAAAAGGTTCTCATGCTGACTTGTGATTAGGGCTGGCTTCGAGTTGAGTCAGCCCAGACTCGAACTCGGTTCAAACATCGAGTTCGAGTTGGATTCGAGTCGAGTTTGAGTTTGAGTTAAGTTCGAGTACGAGTCGGGTTCGAGTCGAGTTTGGGTCATTTCAAATAGGGTTCGAGTCAAGCCATTCGACTCGAACTTAACTCTAATGTTTCGAGTTCGAGTTCGAGTTTTAGATCAAATTGTCAGCCCTACTTGTGGCATATTGATATTGAGCTCAAATTTCAGAGCCTAGAAATGATGGCCTATTCAAACTCCTACTTGATTAAATAGAAAATCACACTCTCATGCGCCAATAAATAAAATCTTGTATTTCAAGCTGGATCAAGACAGTGGTTTTAAAAGTTAAGAAAACTTTACCTACCCTTGAACCAAATAAAAATAAAACAGCATCCACTAAGCCAAGAAGTTTCCTAATTTCCATCACTTTCACCACAATCACTAAGTAGAGATCAATACAATAACCTTTTGATTGATGCTGATGATTTTTGAGATTTGGATAATATACATCTTCATCCTCATTATAGAATGGAACAATCTTTTAGGAGACATAATAGTTATGCTTACCATTTTTTAGAGCATTTCCGTCATAACATGGAAGAGCCACTATGTAATATGGGTCGACATTACATAACATTACGATTAGCTTAACAAGGCTTTGATGATAATATTATTCATAGAGTAAAGGTAGATCTATTCACTTTTGATGGATGACCTAACCCAAAGTTTTTCTTGATAAACTTGTCGATATAAATCAATATTTTCATTGAAGTTCTCCATGTTTAGGACTATAAATGTGGTGGGTCTTGACTTAACCTAATTTTGTTTCAATGCATTTAAAATATTATATGGTAAAAATTTCTTCATTTATTTTAAAACAGGTCAGGTTTAAGTTGCCCCAACTTAATTTAGTTTAAACCTGAGCAGATATGTGTGTGTGTATTAATTAAAGTTCCATGTATCACTAAATATAGGTTTCAAAAATTAAATTAGATATGTTAGCATATACTAGCTTTTATGTAGCGTTTGTGTAAACCTGAGGTGACTAAATTTATCCATTATACACAAATTGTATTGCGGCCTAAACCTAGATATGGATCAACCCAAACTCGACTAAAATAAATATTAACTTGAATTTCCTGGATTGGATTTGGGTCAATTTCAATCCAATTTGTGAGATGACCTGATTAAATGAGAATCCGGATTAGATTTGGGTTAGGGAGACCTAATTCAAATTGGGCCCCTTTACCTATATAATTATGTCCATGATATAATAGATGAATTCATTTTTTTTATTATGAACTTGATAGGCCTTGCAAAGACATGCTGAATCAATCTTGAGTGAGAGAACCTTGATCATGTTAATTACCTATTTTTTTTTTGGGATAAGATGAAATAAACCTTAAAGCAAAAGTTGTTCCACATTCAAACAGGGGATTATCAGTGTTGCTGATTATATGACTCATATTGATGAGTTGATTACTTAGTGTGATAAACTATAATCTTATGATTTATCTATTTTGAGGACTAATATTCGCCTTGAAATGTTGATTTGGGAGGTTTACTTTATTGAGGATGTATTTCAATTTGCTACTCATTATGTGCAATATCTCAAACTTCTCAATATGAGCAATATCTCAAACTTTTCAATATGAGCAATATCTCAAACTTCACTTCTATAAAAACATATAAGTTTACCATGAATTAGTTCTCTACATTGCTTTATGTTCACAATCTCACCGACTTCTAATTCATACAATGGTCATAAAAGAAAGGCTCTCGTTTAACCTCAAATTCTGAAACTTCAAGTGTAACTTGTTTTAATGTGGTAAAAGTGGTCATAATATAAGCGCTTGCCCATATTGAAATCTACTACTTGATTTTGAGAGTGTTTAGCCTGATAGTGAATATGAGAAATCCTAGTTGCTGTTGGTTCTTGTGAAGAGGCTAGATATGCTGAAGAAGCTAATAAAGCTGAAGAAGCATAAAATGAGTCACACATTGCGATAATGCCATGTGTAATAGTTACTCCTCAAGTTGATATTGTTTCAAGTTGCACGTCAATATTTCATACACTTTAAGTGTTGACAAATCTTGTAAGATTATCATTTATAATTGGAAGTTGAAAGATGTTCTTGCCACCTCTACCTAAACATGGATGAAGCTTATACATGAGCTTTACCCACAATCACATAAGATTGCATGGGTAAACTAGGCATCTATCTCTATTTTACGCATTTGTCTTGTACCAATATAACTAGGAAAGTATTCTAATAGAATATAACACACGATTATTTTTATGAATGTATTTCACATACCTTTGGAAGTGGTTGGCTTTATGATATGCAGCTACACATAATGAATGTGCAAATGCCTACTCGTTCACATTACAAAAAAATGGCTGTATTAAACCCTGTCAAGCCCATCCCACACCAATCTCAAGATTCATCAGCATCAATAGAACAAAAATAAGTACACATTATTACCGATCATGAGTTTAAGAGAGAAGCTTATGGGAATACTGTACATGCCCTAGTTGTTGCATAAACTCCCGCAATGATGAATCTCTTTCATTTGAGTTAAGTGAAAAATTGTTTGAATTTTTTCATACCACACGTATAAACTCTTAAATAACCTTTTGCTACTAAGGAGAATTCAACATGCAACTAGTTTATGGATCATCACTTAATATTCATCTCACTATCATATGAACCTGAATGAACATGTTGAGTTCAAAAGTTGAGTTATTATTTAAGTTTTTTATTCAAGAGAGTTTATCTCTATGATATCCTTACTCTCACTCCAAAAAAGATGGTATCTATAGTCATTTTCCCATTCCTTGATGGCATGCTAAGTATAATATTTGGTGCATGAGTCTTCTTTAAGATTGATCTAAGAAGTGGGTATCATTAAATTTGTATGAGAGAAGGAGATGAATGAAAAACTCCCTTTAAAAAAAAGATGGCTTATATGAGTGGCTGCTATTGCCTTTGACTTAATCGACACTTCTAGTATCTTTATGTGGGTAATGCATTACATTTATATATCCTTTTATTGGAAAATTTCTTATGGTTTATTAATGACATTTTAAAATTTTTAATTGAACTAAAAGTGAGCATTCAACACATTTAACCATGTTTTTGAGCTACGATATTTAATAATCTATTTTAGTACAATGGTGGCCGAATTACATAATATTTGAAAATGGGTTAATTTTAGTGGGCAATGACAGCCTTTGAGGCCTTTACTCAGACAAAAAATTTTTTTAACATTTCCTGCCAATATTAAATTCGCCAAATTGTAGCAGGTATGTTCAGTATATTGTGATGCCTTTGGGTTGGTGATTGGAGATGTCCTTGAGCAAGAGGGCCACCCAATTGTTTTCTCCAATGAAAAGTGAAGGATGCATGTCAACATGTTAACGTTACTCTACATATGATCATGAATTGTATGTAGACGTCCAAACCCTCTTGATTATATCATACAAAAGAATATATGACGAAAAGGAGGGTGATGATTAACAGGATCTGAGCAGTTTTAATAAAATGGAGTGGTACTTCTGCGATGTTGTTGATAAAAAAGTTCCATGCACACATTAAAGGAAAATTTATAAAATAGCTATATGACTAATAATATTATATGAGGTAAAATTTAAATTTGTAAAGCAAAAATTTATTAATAAAATATTGCAGATATGCGGATGCTAAGATAGAAGAGTGATTATATAATAACAGAGGATTGGATAAATGAGTAGTCATTCACAGCATGCAATATTGGAGTAGCTTTAGCTGAGAATAGGCCATAAAAACTCGTTTATGGACATGGGTGGATGCTGCAAGAATGATCTCACATACTTGGAACATAAAAAATGATTGCTATCCAATTGAGTATGGTTGAGAGAGTATTCATATTGTCGATCCCACTTTATCTGGCTAAGATAAGTGCTGCTGTTAGTATTCAATTTGTTTTCCATTTGGCTTTGGAAGAGCATGCCTTTACAAATTGACATGGAAGCACAGTGTTTTCTCACATTTGCTTGTCCGAATTTGGTTTATAAAATGCATATTTTGAAGCTTTTTTTATATGTGAAATCAAAGAAAGCTTTTTAATAATCTCAACTCCGACTTTATTTTCTATATTCAGTAAATGCAATAGCAGTAATTTTATTTTGTTTATGCATAATTCTTAGGTTCAAGCTCACATTGTCAAACTTCGGAGGCAACTGAGTATGATCGATGGCTTGCCACAGCAGTCAAAAGCAGCGTCTGGACAGTGAAAGAAACCGCCAAAGAAAAGCAATTTCCAGTCAAAATTCGAATGTTTTGGGGCTGTTTATTCAACCTAAGCTCAAATCTGATAATTTAGACTAAAATCTGATTTAAAATGTTTGGTTGCTGAAGTCATTTTGAACTGTGAAGTCTTTAATATCTATCTGAACTTAAATTTGATATCATTCTGATGTTACTAATTAGTATGATTATTTGTGAAGTAAGAATTCTATATAATTATCTTTATTGCTAATCAGATATTACTCTGATGTTTCTATTGTGCATTATCAAATAGAAACCTCTCCTTAAGTTTCAAATAGAGGATATTCTTACTAATAATTTCTTCTCAATTGTTTTGGGTATTCCCTAGCTTTTTTAGTAAGTGAGAAATTATAAAAAAACTCTGATTTTTTAATAGAGGCATGATCTACATTGAATATGGCCTAACAAGTTATAGTAGCCACTCGGAAAGCAAGTGAACTAACAATGACATAGTGCAAAAAAAACTCTCATTTGGCTCGGCACCTAATGTCTTGCTCCAGTCCCAAAAGCTGAATTTTAAAATATTCTAGTTCGCCTAAGGCCTTTAATTTGAATTTTTCACAGCATAAAGTTGGTGCCATTGAACTTGTTTCTCCCACTCAAATTTAACTCACAAAAAACTTTGCTATGATACTAGTTGTTATGAAAACATTTTACTGTTTGCTTCTACTCTCGACTTCAAGTAGCAAACATCCCAGGACCTGGGCGCCCAGCGGCGTGCCTTCGGCTGCTCTAAAATGCCCCCAACGCCTTAGCACGCCTAGACGAGGAGGTCCTTCTGTTGCTCTTGCATTGTTTGGCGCCTAGGCACACAAAGCAAGTCCTCTAGATTCATTTAAGTTTGTCCTTTGTACTATTGATCTCAGTCTTCGTGTGCTCACTCTAATGCATTCTAGACTCTATTACACAATAGTTAGGACTTTATAAGTTATAGCACTCCTAGAAAGTCAGTGAATGTGCTTTTCTACGTTAATTAGGGACTAACAATGATATATATGTATTAAAGATATGTAATAGGAAAATTGAAGGGTTGAAGCATCCACATTCCTTTAATACGCGCATTAGTGACAGCTTTCAAGAAGGGAATACCAAATTTCTCTAAGTTAATGGAAAGGCCAGAGCAATTTTTGAAATATGGATGATATGTGAAAATAAAGGAATGTGAATGCTTCAACCTTCAATTTTCCTATTACATATCTTTAATACATATATATCATTGTTAGTCCCTAATTAACTTAGAAAAGCACCTCCACTGACTTTCTAGAAGTGCTATAACTTATAAAATCGTAACTATTGTGTAATAGAGCCTAGAATGCATTACAGTGAGCACACGAAGACTCGTAGAGAGGACAAACTTAAATGAATCTAGAGGATTTGTTATACTTACATATTAATATACATCAAAATATATATATGATGTGTATTATTGTATATTATTGTTTGAATACAGTTTTTTGTGGGGTCTATATACAAAATAATAATAAAAAAATTTGTATTGGCCCTGAATACTTTTTTTTGATATATATTCTTATATAAACATAATATTTTTTTTTTTAAAATGAAATTGGGAGTAAGCCCTTAAAATTCTTCCAAAAAAAAAATGTTTGCTTATACAACAAGTGGACAGTTAATATAAAGTCATTAGCAAGTGAATATATAATATGTGATAATAAATTTAAAGTCATAATAGCTATCTCATCATTTATAATAAATAATTAGGAAAATTATAATTTATTACCTATAATTTTATAAAAGTCAAATTTAATCAATATGATTTATATTCTATCAAGAAAAATACTATTTAGATCTGTTGATGTAATACATAAAAAAAATTATTCAATAAAATTTGAACATTATTTCAATACAAAACTTAAAAATAATATTTGTATTATTTTATTGTAAATAAATAAATACTAATGAAATAATATTTAAATCTCATTGAATAAGTTCTCTTAGATACCATCTTAATAGATCTAAATCTCATTAATAAATTTTAACTGTTTTTTTTAGTATTTCTTAAGAAATATTTTGGAGTCCAAAGAGAATAAAAATTAAAAGTACGGAGTTGAGAATAAGTTTTTTTTAAAATGATGTTCATATTGAATTAATTAAAAATAATTATGCTTAAAAAATAAACTAGAAAAAAAAAATACAAATATTATATTGCACTCAAAAAGAAAAAGTACACTCAAAAGAAAAGAAATTATCGAGAGCCAATAAATATTTATATTGCCGTATGTATAGAAATAAATTTTCTTATTAGTTTTGATAATTAAAAGTTAAAATCATAATTATAAATATATTTAAGAGAATTAATTTTAATGAGAAAATATTAAAGTATATTAAAAAAAAAATGTTATGCTTATATAAAAATATACATAAAAAAATATTCAAGACTAATAAAATATTTTCTCACATAAAAAAAAATAACATGATCAAATTATGTCATTGGGTATGTCTCGTATGATGGAAATTTGAGCTACATATGCCATTGGGTATGTCGTATGATGGAAATTATGTTGGCCATTATCCTTTCCAAATTTCATGTATTTTGCATGACATGGTGTCTTTGGAATCATTGTGACGAGATCTAGCAAATGGACCCATCAAATTAATACTTACGATAGAAAAATTGTGACTTTTCAAGAGGGAGAACCTAAATGTGACGTCCTTCAATTTCTGACCATCGAGGATTTGAGATTGGAGTCGTCTTTTGATGATTATAATAGAGATTTGACAAAGTAATATAAAACATCACGGATATTTGTTCATTTCGGGTTTGTTTCTAGCTCCTCTTTGAAGTCCAGACCTAGCGTTTACAACAAAAATGTCTGGATAGAATATCCGTTAAAGAAAGCTCTAAATATTTTAGATATCAGTAATTATATTATATATTTAAATATAAGCAAAAAATGATGAAATAGAATATATGTAATGATCCCCAAAATTTACCCCTATAAACCAGGCTTAACTAAGGCCTAAATATAATTCTATTAGACTCTTGACAATATTAAGAGTCCAACGACAAAATCTGGAGTCAAATCAGGCAAAGTCGGAATTTCAGAATATATTAATATTCAATTAATGCCCAGAAAAATACAAAAATTATTTTGTCCTCAAATCTCAAATATGATTGCAAATTTGAATTCCTCACATCGAAATATGTTAAGGGTGCAAGTTTCATAATTTTTGGGCTTAAAATGGAGAAAAGATGTGCAAAATATATTTGAAATTTTTATTTAAAATCAAATTATATATCTATATTAACTAAACCAAATTAATTAATTCAAAAGTAATGATTTAAATCGGATGGTGGGGATCCGGAGTTTCGATCCGAACACCGGACAACAGATTCATCCAATCAGAACCGCCCGATCTCGATCGGACGGACCGCGACCAGATCTGATCCGAACCGTTGAATCGGATCTTAGTTTAGATGGCTCGAATTAGTCCCTAATCCGTCCACCTGCCACGCATTGGGCGTGGGTTTGGGAAAGCTCCGGCGGCGACACGTCCCCGCCGCATCAAGGTATTCCCGAGTGCACGAAGCGCACCCGAAGTACTTAATTTTTTCGGCGAAACCTCTATTGACGCGAAACTCTGACGACATATATTGCCTCACACGTCAATGAACGATAACTTTGTAAAAAAAAATTTCAAGTAGTATTCTACAATTTAGAAAAGTCAATTTGTCCAAAACACCCTGTTTTCGTCGTCAATGAACAGTAACTTCGTAAAAAAAAATTTTGGCGGCTGGCCGAGGGGCTTTTGGTGCCCGCCGACACGCCGCGACCAGAGGAGTTCAATGGCGGTCGAATCGCGGCGAACGGAGGTCGGACGACGCCGGAAAGCACCGTGGAAGGTGTTCACGGGTCTCCCACCGAAGACGATGAACAATATTTTTGCTGTAGCAAATCGGTTACTGTAGCACTGGTTCAGTGTAGTGAACTGGTACTGTAGCCACCGGCTTGACCAAATCGTTAACGACCATTAACGCTGTTAGCCGTTACCATTATGACTTTTAACAAAATCCGTTAATGACCGTTAATTGAGATAGAATATTCTCTAAAATATTTCAAATTTAATAAAATTACATAAAATTACTTAAAATTCAAATTTTATTATTCAAATATCTTAAGAGAAACAAATCCAAACATAGTCAAGTAAAATATCAAAATACTCAAAAGAATGAGAGAACATTTTGGCAGAATTAATTTTAGCAAATAAGGTATTTATGGACTCCCCTCAATGTGAATAATCCCATGGCAGTAAAATTAATGCAGTTTTGCTTTATAATTTGAAAGCTAGCTTTTTGAACCCTAGTTAGGTTCAATTACGCCACATAAAGCGTGTTGAACTAAAAATTTAGCAACCAAGGTGTTAACAAACTCCCGACGATGTAAATAATCCAATGATAGTTGTTGATTAGTTTTGACTACTAATTTACAAATTTACATTTGTAACCATAGTAAGATATAGTTGTGTTTTGTAAAGCGTATCAAAGCTCGATTTACCCAAATGAGGTGTTTATAAATTTCTAATTATTCAATAAATCTCAATCCATTCTAAACAACAATTTTGGCAACTGACTTTATAAGTTAAATATTTGACTTAAGATGAACCCAGCTTACACCATTAGGTGCATTACAAATGAGAATCACTATAAGATAGTACTTAGGTAAATTGCAGTATTTAGGTTCGACGAGATCGAGTTACTTAGTACACGAATTTTTTAATACTAAGAATTAGGTTAATTAAACATTGAGTATCTTGGCTTCATTACAGTATAAGAACAAATAATTAGTACATAACAAAAGGATGTCATAATTAATTTGTTTGATTATTATATAATCGTTGTAACACATTTGTGTCAAATCCTATTGAACATATTTTTCAGATAAACATTGATGCATGAAAAATTTAAGAATATAAAGATACATTTAGATGTTCACTCATGGAGAATTAGAGTCTATACAGACTATTGAGCAAGGGCAGGCTATGGAGTGATTAAGAGATTGAACATATCTTAGAGGCAGAGTGTGTATATTGTTCAAAAACCTCAAATTTAGATGGTTGGGAAAATGTGCATAGTTCCTCAGTTATTATGTATAGTGCCCACAGAACACATTAGTAAAATAAGATATAATTTTAAATATTTACATTAATATACAATCTCTTAGCATTGTTGTAATAACCCAAATTATTATTCTAGCTAATTAGGACTAATCCAAGTCCTGATTCAAATTTTAGTGTATTAATTAAGTCATTAGGAGTTCACCACCAAGACCTAGTCCAAATCAGAAGGCAAATAAATCAAATCCTAATTTTTAAGAATTTTAGGGACCCTAGAAATTGACCTAATTATTTTGACCTCAGATCAAAAATTGAGCTTTGCCATTGCGCTCATTGCCCCTAAATTAGCTAGGGGTGATGTTTTGGTGGCAATCAGAAGTCGTCAAAATTTTGTTGAATATTTTAATAATATTTAATTAATGAAAAATTGATATTTTTAATTTGACCTCAAAATCAAAATCCAACTTCACCATTGTAATCGTCACCCCCCAAATTAGCTTGGGGTGATATTTTGGAAGCGTTTGGAAGTCGTCGGATTTTATCGAATACTTTAATGTAATTAAATACCCTCAAAAAATAGAAAAATTAAATATTCATCGGAATCGAAATCCAACTTCGTCGTTGTGTTCCTCACCCTCGAATTTATTAAGGGTGAATTTTTGGAATTTTTGAGAGCTCGTTTATAAAATTGAATTTTAGAGATTAATTAATTAATTATATTTAATTAAAATTCATTTTTATTTTCTCTCATATTGTGGCGGCCACCCCTTAATCAAATAAATGTTAAGAGGTGGTCGTCACTAGTACCACGGACATTATATTAATAACATATCCGTGATACTAATCAAGAGCTGAGCAAGACTTAATAGAAACATACATATATATAGCAGTGCAAAATAGGTAGAAAGAAAGTATCCAGACACAATCCACATTAATTCACTCACATACAATACATTTAAATGCAGAACAGTAAGAATAAGAAAACATAGCTATTACATTTTTAACAAAGGGAGGTCAAGAAGATGGAAGCATATCTCCTTTAATGAGCCGCACTTTACCTTAACCTAGCAGCTAAATCCTCAAGTGCTGGATCTGACCTATTCTCCTGATCTGCCATATGTACATATATGACAGGGCACAGCAAAAAAAAAAAAATCTAGTTAGACTTTAATAAGTCTAAGTATAATTTAAGCTAAATGTTTTACATGTGTTATTAATGTCACCATTTTAACTTAAACACAACAAAAAGTAACTAAGCAGTAGGAGTAGTAAGCGTAACAAGAAATTAGGATAGTTATAAATATAATATCTATAACTAAACAATAAATGAGGTAAAAGCATACCCCAACAACTAAGCAAGGAATGGGCATATACATATAAATAGTGAAGTAAGTAAGAGTACTGAAAGTAAAATCTAATCCTACACATGCTGGTGATCAAAAGAAATATACAAATCACAATAATGAATCTCAACAGTGATACATATAAATAGCAATAAAATCTAACATTCTACTATATATATAAACTGTACAAGTAAATAGCTGACTGAATAAATAATGCCAAAATATAGCCAAATACTACCACTGCACATCAAACTCTGTATACTGACTGCCATATCAGAAACTTGGCCAAACTGGCCCACATATATATATATATACATCTCAATTGCAAACATACTGAACATACTGCATGACTGAAGAGGCAGACAATACTTATGCAGCATTTTTTTAGTTATTTTACTTTTATTTCTATGGACAACTGTTAGAAACAACTGAGGAGTCAAGCACGTCTGCAAGACTATACGGGTCCCAAGCCTAACACACTCTCCCCAATGAGAATGTTAGGCATCCTGATCTCACCTTACCCCTGTCCATCGGGGCAAATGTGCACCATAATCACCATAAACCGAACCCAAAGGCAACTGTTATCCTATTATTCTAAGTTTTCATTTTCATGCACAAAGTTCTCTTATATGAAATGTACAAGGAAGTAAGCTCAAATACACAAGGAATGCGTAGCACAAAATATCAAAATAAGCAAGGGACTCTACTAATATGGTGGTATCATTTGTTTCTAATTTATCCATTCTAACTATTCTAAGTTATACAACTTAGAAGCACGGCCTTATGAGTTGAAAATAATCAGAACTGATCATGTTCTAATTTAGTTCAATCAAAATCGACTATAAGTTAAATAATAAATCATCACGTCCTAATTGATGAATTGAGACATTCTAAGCTAAGATCCAATCATAATCTACTAAGCTATGGATTATGAATTAAACACAACAAATTTGGGTTCAATCACATAATCCAAAGGTCAGCAAGGTCTATAGTTCAATCTAAAAGTGAACTGATGATTAAGGCATATTCTATTAAGTAAAAATCAAGCTTAACAGAATGGGTCTCTATTCTTAATCTAAAATTGAAAGATAAAATAATCAAAATGAAACTATGAAAAATCTAGAAACTAATAAAACCAATGTTTCATTCATTGAATAAATCACTTATTCAATTAATGAGATCTAACTTAGTGTCTAATCCTAATCTTAAGGAAAGAGCCTAAGTGAAGTGAAGTTCCTAAGGAAGCACCTTAGTTTGACTCTAAGTTCTAATCCATGTCAGCATAATTTATAGTTTTCAACTAAGTTGATGATTACAACTTAGTTAGCAAAAGCTCATATATCCTAATGTCATGGTTTTCAAATAGAAAGCAAATCCTAATGATACTAAGATCTATGCAAGTGGTGTACGCACTGTACATAGAGCTCAAGAAAATAACATAATTAAAAGAATACAGAACTTCAATAAAGTTCTAAGAATGAAACGTACCTTTAAAATAATCCAAACCTGAAGCTTGACGATTGATTGGAATGAGACGACAATCGCAACACCTAAAATAATTGGGCAAGGAACATCTATATCAGGCTCTTTGTACTTTTGAGTACTCCTAAACAAACATGGATTTCATTTAATTATTCCTCCAGTACATATGATAGAAGATTAAGCTATAATATCCTAGAGATAGAATCTACAAGATAGAATGTAATAAATAATAATGATTAATTTCTTGAGGAAGGTGGATTACAAGGATATGATTCCTAATAGTGAACTCAAGAGAATCATTGAATCACAATAAGGAGTATTACTTCCTGAATAATAATACATTAATATTAGATCTCAATCAAAGTAACATGAGAGTTGATCCCTTCTAATGAGCAAATAACATAACCTAAGTGAAATGAAAATCTCAGAAAAATGTCTTTGTTCAAAATAATTTTGTTTTAATATAATTGAGTATAGAAATTTGAAAAGTGAAGTTAGATGTTAAACAGTTGATAAGATAGATGAAAATAATTCAACTATATGCAGATCAAAATATGTCTAAGTAATTGTAGCTATAGCATGAGATAAAAAGACACACATACTTGTATTCTCATTGATGAACTAGTTGGTGAATTACAATAGGTTTCATGAATCTTGATTGGAAGGATGATAAGTTCAACCAAATGAAATTCTATTAATAAAATGTTAAGATTGTGAGTGTATAAGTAATCTTACTTGGGACAGATTTAAGCAACTGATCGCATAAGAGTCCTATCTTACATGCTATGAAAAAGAATGCTAAATGTGTATTGATTAGATATCATCTCCTAGATAATGGTGAGAGAACAATCAATTCAAATTACACTAAAGGATTTAAACAATTATCTTTTGTCAAGAAGTTTTCTTTATTAAATATGTGTCAATCAAAAACATGATATAAGCCTAGTAATTTTGATACTCAATATACTAGATTATACTTATGGACATAGGTAGCTTACGGTAAGAAAAAAAAAAAGATTATCTAAGAGAATTAGCATTTCAATTTAACATAATTGCTCGGCCAGCTCTTTATAACTTAATTGGAAAAGATTTCACTCTAAAATATTTATGGATCTATCTACTTTACATGCAAGATTAAGATTATACTAACATATACATATGCATATCAATGTGATGAACCCTAATACAATTATCTCATTCAACTTAACTTAACATAAAAAAAAATAATACAATTAAATTCATTAAAGAGTGTGAGGAGTTACCCATCCAACAATTGAACTATTATTAGCAAAAGAATAAAGATAGTCACTGTTTTTCCGGCCATCAATGGAGGAAGAGTTGCTGCCATTTTCGGCCAAGAAGGAGGAGGAAGGGCTGCTCCCAATTTCGGCCAAGAAGGAGGAGAGGTCGGCCATGGAGAAGGAGAGGGGGGCTTGGTCGGCCAAGGAGAAGGAGATGGAGCTTGGTCGGCCAAGGAGGAAAGGAGGGCTGCTAGGTTTGGAGGGAGTGGAGAAGAAGAATTTCAGCCTTGGAGAAGGAGATGGGGTCGGCCAAGGAGAAGGAGAGGAGGTGCTTGGTGGCTCGGCCATGGAGGAAGAAGAGGGGAGGGCTTGGTGGCTTGGCCATGGAGGAAGAAGGAGGAGAAGCAATTTTCAGCCAAGGAGGAAAGGAGGAGCTGTTTGGGTGGCCAAGGAAGAACAAATTTGGGTTGGGGCTGCTAGGTTAGGGTTAGGCTACTTAAGAGGGAAAAAAGGGAACTCTAATCGTAGCCATTAGATCAAAATCCAACAGCTGAAACTTCACAAGCCTTGATCTAAGTCAATTAAACTCCAAAAATTACAAACTTGGTATTTAAACAACCGTCTCAATGAGATGAACACAAGCGTCTAAAAATTATTGAATTTGGATGAGTATTTTATTTTATATTAATTTTTAAGTGAAAAACTTCAAAAATTCACTACGATTAATCTGGAGTCCGAAAAATTACGAAAATTAAAACATAGATTCCTCTCATAATGCTTAACTCAAATACACATAAATTTTTGAAATCCAACTTTTATTTTATCTTTTATCGACTCCGGAAGTTTAAACTTGCCGAATTTATTTAGGACGATCCGGAACTCAGATTGCACTCAAATTTTGGCAAGAGGATCCCCTTAATATGTTTTATTTGAAGATATTTTTATTTAATTTTTATTTGACTAAAATCAGGATCTTATATTTTCTCTTAATCTGATTAAGTTTAGGCCTAATCGGCTCAGTAACAACGTCGGGTTGTTACACCTATTCCTTTCTCTCTCATGGCTGGCATCCCCCTTTTCCCATTCGGCACCTCCCTCTCCCCTACGCATACTAAAGGGGTAGAGCCCCTCTTCTTCTCTGTTTTTTCATGTTCTCCTCCATGCATTGGATGAGATAACTCCTTCATATCCCATCCAAAGCCATCATCCTCTTCTCCTATAAGATGGAAGCTCAGCCTTTCCTTCCTTCCTTTGCTCTCAAACTGAAGTCTTTTTTCCTCCTCCCAAGCTTCTCCTCCTTCCTCCATTGCTGTGCTTGTTGCTGAAGGAAAGCTCCAAAGTTCATGCAGAAAATAGAGCTCTCCTCCTCCATCTGCTTCCATTTGAAAGCCAAGGTACCTCCCTTTCCCCAATTGAATAGATTCAATGGCTACCTCATTTTTTTCTTATGCATGTTTTGCATCCTTAGAAATTTGTGATTGGGTATGGAAGCCATTAAAGTTGATTAATGTATTAAATTTTATTAAAAATGAAATGCTCTGTTTTACCTCTTTTGTGCATACCTAAGCCTTTAACTCTATTATTTGCATAGTTAGAATAATCATTTTGTACCTATCTTGGTATAGATGGAAAGGTCTTGGAAATACATTTAAATCGGTATATGGCACCACACGTGAAGTGCTCTAGGTTGAGAGTATTTGAGCCCGAAAGATGACATGTTACGGCTTTTGCACAGGCAAAATCACCGTCGGGGGCTACCGCGCGCTGTAGCACCCGAATTTCAAAATTGAATTCGCCGTAGCACGCTGCAATGCGCCATAGCAGCATATAAATTTGATGATGTTAAAATCTGCCGCAGCGCGCCGTAGCGCGCTGTAGCGCCTGGCTCTTGGCTAGGGAGCGCTACAGCGCACCGTAGCATCCATCACTTAGGAACTCTGGCGCCGAAGCACGCCGCAGTGACTGAAAGTGCTGCAGCACGCCACAACGCGTGACTTTTTACCAGAAGGTGCTACAGCGCTCCATAGCGCCCATAACTGTTAGGAACCCAGAACTATTCAGAATGGCCGAAACTTCATATTTTTAGTATTTTAATGATCCTATGATCCCAATGGGGCCAAAATATATTAAATTTGAACATAGTTTTAGTAAAATTAAGCATTGTATAAAATTGTATGTGATTTTAAATTTGGAAAAATTAGGTTTTAACCCCCTTTCATGAAAATAGAATCTAACGTTGAAATGACCATAAATTGATCATTAGATATTAGAATTCAATATTCTTAGACTCTATGGAATTCTTGGACAATAAACAATAATAAACTAACTAAATTTTTAGATTTTACTAAGTGAAATTACTAAAATACCATTATAGGTTAAAATCCTTAAATTGGACCCATAGAAATTAATAATAGTCCAAAATTTGAAGTACTTACTGTTTAAATTTATATTAGACAACAAGGAATCATTTGACATTAACAAAGTTCAATTTGGAGCCATTAAGCAAAAAGTAGCATTTTAAACTCTTAAGTAGGGGCAAAATGATTATTTTGCCCAAAATTTAGGTTAAGTGCCCTTAACCTCTAAAATATCTTTTAAATCATTAAAACTAATAATAAAACTGATTTAGAATCAATTTAAAACCCTTAACCTCATAATTATGTAATTTGGTAAAATTCTTATTTCAAATCTAGAAAACTCCAAGTAAAATTTATACTTCTGATTTAGTCCTAATCACACATATGGCGCCCCACCCCTTAATCCCCAGGATTAAGCTAAGGGGTGGTGTGTCACTCTAGCTAACCCTTCACTTATCATTGGATTAGGATAAAATCCACAATCCACCTACTAAAGGAGGGAGTGAGCATAGAATCAAACATTCAGTCACATAATAAGAATTCATACAGAGTGTGGAAGCGATTTACAATAAGAAATATCCAAGCATCACAACATAAATATAATAAAATACATCTCAGAATATAAGCATAGAATCCAAATATACAGTTATGAGTACCTGTATTATTATTACAATATTTTAAAGTAAAAGCAAGAGAAGCAAAAATGCACTCATTCTCACTTATGAAGGAAAACTAAACAACTGCTTCTTCCACAGGCTCCTCCTCTGGATATGGCTCCACACCAAGTTCCTGATTGCCCAACTAAAGAGGATCTGCCATTATCGATTTCACAATATAGGGCCCCAGCCAAAAAAAAGAAAAATCTTATGTTAGACAATTGTCTAAGTACATTTTAAGCTGATAATTTTATATGTGTTTTGTAATATCACCACTTACATTCTCTAAGCAACAACTGTATATAAGGGAGCAATAAGCCATACAATAAGGAAGGAAAAAGCTATAAATAATCATTTATAACTCAAGCAAAAAGAGAGGCTAAGACATGCCTCAAATGCAAACTAAATAAGATAAGGCATATGAATATATAACAACTACTGGAAGAGAAATACTATATCCTAAATATATTGGTAATCAAAAGAAATATGCAAATTAAAATAACTGAACTCAGTGATGATACATATAGATAGTAGTAAAATTCTAACATTCTAAAATATATAAGCAGTACAAAGAAAATAGCTAACTGAATAAAAATGCTGAAAAGTAAACAATACATCAAAACTTAACATATAAGTAAATATCTGTGTACTAACTGCCATATAGTAAGGAGCTAATCTAGCCCACTAAATATAAAAAGGACCCTAGTGTCAACAAAGAGACTAGGCACAAGACTATATAACCCTAGTGTCATCGAAGGAGACTAGGCAGATATATAGGGTTTTCTCCTAGTGTCATCAAGGAGATTAGGCAAAGAAAACACAACAAATATTCTCTTAGTGTCAACAAGGAGTCTAAGCAAAAAAGATATAAACAAAGTCTTCTCCAAGTGTCAACAAGGAGACTAGGCAAAGAAGATATAACTGAGAGGCAGCTCTAACACATATAATTATTATCTTTAATCAATCATTTTAATATTTTCACAAGGAATCTAAGGAGTCTCCATATTTTCTTAACATTTATTTATGCATTAAAGATCTGATATGATATGCTCAAGGAGTTAAGGCATAAAAATACAAGGAATGCGTAGCAACAAAATATCAAATAGAAGCAAGGGACTCTACTAAATATGGTGATATCATTTGTTTTCTAATTATCCATTCTAACTATTCCAAGTTACACAAGTTTAGGATCACCATTTTCCTACTATCGAGTGTAACTTAGAAACTCATCCTTATATGTTAAAAATGATTAGAACTGATCAGGTTCTAATCTAGTTCAATCAGATAGATGACTATAAGTTGAATCAATAAATTATACATCATAATTTTATGAATTTAGACATTCTACTTAAGTTCTGATCAAGATCTTCTAAGCCTATAGATTATGGATTAAACACTACGAGATTTAGGTTTAATCACATAATCCAAGAAGGATAAGACATAAGATCTAGGTTTCATTCTAATAGTGATCTACTTATTAAGGCAAATCCTATTAAGTAATCAGACTTAATAGGATGAATCTCTTATCCTAAAATTAAAGTTAAAAGACAAAATAATCACAACAAGTTGTAAAATAAAAGAAATGTCTAGAAACTAATAAAACCAAGTGTGGCGACCGGGGATCGAAGTTCGAGAGTCTTTAAAGAACAATTCATCGCAACGTGAACATATATATTTTTATAATTCAAAAAGGACATAATAAATAATAAAAGTCCATTTATACAAATAGAGCCAAAACATATATGCAATTTTACAACAGTTTGAATTTTACAAAAATAAAATATGAAATATCTACATTCTTCTGCTTCTTTTATTTCTTCTCCTTTTTATTGGCAGATATTCTAAGCTTTTTAATCATCAAAACCTGAAAAATTTAGTTTACCAGTCAGGTAGAAGTACGCAAATCGTTCTTATAAGAATAAATCTAGCATCCTATAATAGGTATGAATCAAGTATGAAAATAACTAAAAATCTATATAGAAAATAAAACAATTTCTAAATTCAATTTTTGCCCTGCAAGTTAGCTGTGAAAATCAATATATATATATAAAATAAATTCTATCAAAAGCAATTGTAACAATAAGTCAAGTCCGTAGACTCCTGAGCCCAAATGGGTAAACCCATAGGCATAACCTGTGGGAAGCTTATCTCGCCACCCGTCGGTAGCTTACTTAAAATAGGAACTGATGGTGTGTCTTTCCTCTGGATTTTCCTACTTCCTACAAGAGGCTAAATCCCTCCATATAACTCCCAGGGGCTGCTAGCTGGCCCAATCTGTACAGATTCACAGTGTTGCGTTCCACCCTCCAAAGACATACACCACAAAATATATATACTGTATTTCATTCTTTTTGTTACATGCTATTTGATATCATTCTTTTGCAGATTAAAATGTGGTAAGCAGTGTAAATAATACTCAAATGGAAAATGGTTCAAATAAGAATACTGAAATAAAACTTATAAGTAAATTTACGTATCTGACTGTTTTGACTTAAAATCAATCAATTCAATTTCTTTGATCTGCCAAAATAATGAAATTTATTAATTTAATATTTTTATTAGGTTTATAAAATGACTATTTTGATTTATTTGGATTATTTTTATTAAGTTATATAATTATTTATGCCTTATAAGGTCAAATTGGGAATTTGACCTTATAAGGGCATTTTAGTAATTTTACCTCAGTGAAATATAATTTTTTTTTGTTAGTTTATTTTAGATTATGTTCTAAAGTTTCTATAGAATCTAAAATTATTAAATTCTGATATAAATTGGCTAAGTTATAGCCAATATATTTTTTAGGGTTAATAATTATGGTTAAATGTGATTAGTAAGTGATTAGTGAATTTAGTCTCAAAATTATTAAACTAATTATACATTTAGGTTTTAATTTACTTTATGAGTCATTTAAAATTGAAATCACTTAATTTGGATTATTAGATTTGCTAATATTCACTAATCAAGTTTTAGAGTAATTAGGATTAATTAGGAGATCTAATCGTTGGATCCTAAATATTTTTGCAGTTTACTGTAAATTAGAATTTTCTGATCTAAATTGATATTTGGATCACCTAATTTGGAGCTAAATTGACTTATTTATGACTATTTGAAGTTTTTAGGGTTAAAGGTTTAATTAATGTTAGGTCCTAATTTGTGATTAATTTAATTTTAATATAAACAGCAAAATTAATACTTTTAAATTATTCTTTAGGATTTTTTGAGTATTTTAAGACCCATATTTGATATATTTAAATTAGTTGTTACAAAGTTAAGGTTATTTGAATATTTGTTCATTTTCCTAATTAATTAATACTCTAAAATGTTACTAGGAAAAATATAAATCATAATGAAAATTAAATGACATTAATAAATTCCTTGATTTTTGCTGATAAAAATAATATATTTATTTGTTAATTTTTGTTAAGTATTTTGTAAGTTATGAATTTCCAAAATATGGTTATTTATCAATTAATTACTCATATATTAATTTTACTGTTTTAATTAATATATTAATTTCTTATTCTGTTTTATATTTATATTAATGTTACTATTTTTATATTATTTATAAAAATTTTCTGTTATTTATTATTATTATCTAATATGATTAATTTATTAATTTATGTTATTATTTAATTACACCTATTTTTCTATTTATGAATATGTATATATTAATTACTGTATTATATTTATTTAATAAAATTTGTTATTTATTATTAATTATCTATTTTTATTTTTCTGTTAATTATTTTTCTGTTTATATATTTTTATATCATTTGATTTGACATATATATATATATATATATAATTTTTATAAATTATATAGATATATATATAAATATATGTATTATTAGATTTTATAATTATTACATATATTATAAAATTTCTGTTTATCCATTTATATATTAATTTACTGTATTTTGATTATTATTTCACTATTTTTATTTAATTTAATTATTTTATTTGTAATATATATATATATATATATATATATTTTATTATCTATTTTAAATATTATAAGAATTTAAATTAATTAAATGTATTATTTTAGTTAATCTATTTTATTTTATTTAATTATTAAAGAATTTCATTTTCTGTTATTATATTTTTATCTATTTGTATAAATGTTATTATTTAATTATATACATACATATATTAATTACTGTTTTATAAGTTTATATATTGAAATTTGATTAATATTATTAAATATTTTATTTATCTGTTAAATATATTTATTTAAGATGTTATTATTAATCTAATACTAATTATATATTCATATTTATACATATTTATACTTATCTATTTTATTAAGTTAATTAAGATCTTTATAATATTATATATATTTTATAATTATCTGTGTATTATTATAATAATTATTTTATTATTATTATTATTATTATTATTTTTATATAAATATAAAAATTTATTCATTTATTTGTATATTTATCTTATAGTATATATATGTAATTATGTTATAAGTGTATTTATATATTTATTATGCTTTTATAATTAATTTATATTTCTGCAGGTGGGACGTGTCGAGCAGGGATTCGCCGGTCAATTTGGGTGGGGTCCACATCTGTCTCAAATGAGACAAATTTGAGCGGCTGATTTAATTTGTGGGTCCCTCCACAGACGCGCTTCCAATAAGAATTTGCCACGCGTCTGTGGTTCAAACCGGCGTGTATCTAAATCGGTGCATACTAACCCGGTTGAATCGGTTTTTGGTTCGAGGGATCGGGTTTGACGTCGCTTCGTCTTCCCGAAGATGCGAACGAAGGGGATTAGGGTTTTGGATTGTGCGATCGGTCGATACTTTGATCGATCGTACTCAAATGTCAGTGCATTTTTTAACAATATTAAGGTTCTAAAAACGCTTAAATGATTAAAGTAGAGGATGGAAGAAGGTACCTTGAATGGCTGCAGAAATTTAGGGTTTATTCAGGCCAGAGCTTCGAATGAAATTGAGGAATAAATCAAAGATGAAGCAGCTGTTGGCAGGGTTAAATTAGATGCGTAGATTAATTTTTTAAACTATCCTAAAGCGACGAACGCCATCTGGACAGGAAAGGAGGTGCCGCGTGCCTTAACTTGCACCACACGTCGAATGCGCGTGAGAAGATGAACGAAGGTCGTTCGATCTTAGATCGAACGACTCACGTTCGCCGTTCAAAAAGAAATGCGTGAGTGATGGCATTTCTGAGATTAACGGAAAGTATTTAATTAAACTTAAATATATATTATTATTATATAAATTTTGATTCAATTTTTATTAATTGAACTTAATTAATTAACTATATTCCAAAAAGTTTCAATAAATCACTCCTAACTAATTGAGGGGTTTTGAACACAACGGCGCACTCGGATTTTTGATCCGATGAGTATTTATTTACTCGAATTTTCAGGTATTTGAATAATATTAAAATATTCATCAAAAATTCAATGACTTCCAAATGCGTTCAAAACTTCACCCCTAGCTAATTTGAGGGTGGTGAACGCAATGGTGAAGTCAGATTTTCAATCTGAGGTTAAAATTATTTAAATATTAATAAATAATTGAAAATAAAGTTTTGGAATTTTACATTCTCTCCAACTTAAAAGAGATGTCGTCTCGACATCAATCTAAAATTTAGAGGTATTTACAAGATCTATAATTACTTACTAGTGGAATAAATGAAGATATGCTTTCCTCATACTTGATTCTTCTTCCCATGTAGCTTATTCTTTGCAGCAGTTTTTCCATCTAACTTTTATCATGGGAATGGATTTACTTCTTAATTTCCTCTCATCTCGATCTAGAATCTCTTCTGGTTCGATCACATAGCTTAGATTTGGTTGCAAATTGATATCTTCTACTTCTACTCTTATTGAAGGTTCAGATAAACATTTCCTTAAGGAGGAGATATGAAACACATCGTGCATCAGACTCAGATGTGGTGGAAGTTTGATTTGATATGCCACCTGGCCTACTCTCTTCAAGACTTCAAAAGGTCCAATAAATCTTGGACTTAATTTTCCAGAAACTCCAAATCTGGAAACTCCTCTGAATGGGTTTACTTTCAAATATACAAAATCTCCAATAAAAAATTCAACATGACGATGATGAGCATCAAAATACTGCTTCTGCCTGTCTTGAGCTGCTTTCATTCGATGCTGAATTATTTTTATCTTTTCTGTTGCCTGAAGAATCAAATCTAATTTTAATATCCTATTTTCTCTAATACTATTCCAGGATAAAGGAGTAATACACTTCCTTCCATAAAGGGCTTCATAAGGAGCCATTCCAATACTTGCTTGAAAACTATTATTATAAGAGAATTCAATTAATGGAAGGTGATCATCCCAACTTCCTCCAAAATCTAAGACACAAAGATGAAGAAGATCTTCTAGAGTTTGATTTACTCTTTCAGTTTGTCCATCAGTCTGTGGATGAAAAGTTGTACTCATACAGAGTTGTGAACCAAGATCTTGATGAACTGCTTTCCAAAACTTTGAAGTGAATATACTATCTCTATCAGAAATAATTGTTTTTGGAATACCATGCAACCTTACTATCTCTTTTAGATAGATCCTTGTCAACTTGTCTACTGAATCTATTTGCTTAATGGGTAAAAAGTGTGCCGATTTTGTAAGTTTATCCACAATTACCCAAATAGAATCATTATTGGATTTTGAATGAGGAAATCCAATTATAAAATCCATAAAAATGTCTTCCCATTTTCTTTGAGGTATAGCTAGAGGTTGAAGTAATCCACCTGGTTTCTGATATTCTGCTTTTACTAGATTACAGGCTTCAGACTTTGATATAAACTCAGCTATACTTCTCTTCATTCCTGGCCACCAAAAATATAATTTCAAGTCTTGATACATCTTGTTATTTCCAAGATGAATTGAGTATATAGACTGGTGAGCTTCTTTTAATACTTTAGATCTTAACTCAGTTTTATTAGGTATCCATATTCTGGATCTACACCAAATATTCTTATTTGAATCTAAATTTAGTTCTAGCTGCTTTCCTAATTGAATGGATGCAAATAAGGAGCTAAATTCTTCATCAAGATGTTGAGCTTCTTTAATTTCATCCATTAATGAACATTCTATAGTCATCTGAAATAGCTTAGTATTTGATAACAATATGACTTCTAATTGAAGATCTTTTATTTCCTTGAGTAATATAGGATTAGAAGTCAAAATATGCAAATGTAAAATTGCCTTTCGACTTAGTGCATCTACTACTACATTTGCCTTGCCAGGATGATATTGAATTGATAAATCATAATCTTTGATTAGCTCTAACCATCTTCGCAGTCTTAAATTGATCTATTTCTGAGTAAAGATATACTTCAGACTTTGGTGATCAGTGAAGACTTCACATCTTACTCCATACAAGTAATATTTCCAGATCTTAAGTGTAAAGACTATTGCAGCTAACTCCAAATCATAAACTGTATAATTCTTCTCATGAACTTTAAGCTGTCTAGATGCAAAAGCTATCACTTTTCCTTTTTGCATGAGAACACAGCCTAATCCAATTCCAGAAGCATCACAATAAATTTGATAGCTTTTTCCTTCAATTGGTAGAACTAGAACAAGAGCTGAGGTTAGACATTCTTTTAATTTCTTAAATGCTGATTCACAAGATGAGTCCCAAACATAAGGTACATCTTTTTGGATGAGACGAGTAAGAGGGACTACAATCTGAGAAAAGTTCTTAATAAACTTACGATAGTACCCAGCTAATCCCAAGAAACTTCGTATTTCTGTCACTGAAGTAGGTTGGGGCCAATGCACTTATCTTACTTGGATCAACTGATATTCCTTCCTTGCTAATTATATGGCCTAAAAAGGTGACTGCGTGAAGCCAAAATTTACATTTTGAAAATTTGGCATACAGTTGATGTTGCCTTAATAAGTTTAAGGTGATTCTAAGATGCTCTTCATGTACCTTAGCATTCTTAGAATAAATCAATATATCATCAATGAAGATGATGATAAAAGAATCCAAGTAGGGTTTCATTATTCGTTGCATCAGATTCATAAAGTAAGATGGGGCGTTTGTTAACCCAAAAGGCATCACCAAGAATTCCTAATGCCCATATCACGTTCTGAATGCAGATTTAGGAATATCTTCATTGTTGATACGAAGTTGGTGATAACTAGATCTCAAATCAATTTTGGAAAATATGGAAGCACCAACTAATTGATCAAATAAATCATCTATTCTTGGTAATGGGTATTTGTTCTTAATAGTAACCTTATTTAATTCCCGGTAATCGATACATAGTCGCATACTCCCATCTTTCTTTTTAACAAATAAAACTAGGGCTCCCCAATGAGAATTACTTGGTCTTATAAATCCTTTTTCAGTCAACTCTTGAAGTTGATTTTTAAGTTCTTCTAACTCTTTGGGTGCCATTCTGTATGGAGCTTTTGATAAAAGGTTTGTTCCTTAACTTAAATCAATACTGAACTCTACTTCTCTTTGAGGTGGCAGACCTGGAAGTTCTTTTGGAAAGAAATCTGCATATTCTTTCACTATAGGAGTTTCTACCAGAGTTGTAGTTTTAGCATCAGAACTTGAAAGTAAGGTTAAGAATATGGGATACTTCTTTCTAATTAACTTTTCAATCTTGTTTGCTGGGATAAAGCTAATAATTGCACTTCTTTGACCAATAAAGGTTACCTTCCTACTTCCATTATAAATATATACTCTCTTCTTTGCACAATCAATTAATGCCTTATTCTGACTCATCCAGTCCATTCCAAGAATAATATTTATAGGGATGACAATGAGTTTAGCTTCCCAAGAATTTCCATTTATATTTAACTTACAATTACAAAAGATTTTTGTCTCTAAAAACTCTCCTGATGATAAATTGACTTTAAGTGCTGAAGAAAGTTGTTATATTGGTAATGAATATTGTTGAACTATTTTTGACATAATAAAAGAATGCGTAGCTCCAGAATCAAAAAGAACTGAACACGGATACTGAAATAATAAAATGGTACCTATAACCACATCAGGTTCCTCTTTTGCCTCTTCTTGAGATAGGTTGAATATTCTGGCCTGGGCTTGATTATTCCTTGGATTATTGGAAGATGCCATATTGTTTCCTTGGTTTGCTGGTGGTATTCCTTGGTTCCTTATAACTGCTTTTCCTTGATTTGGAAGCTAATGCCCATTGAATGTATAAGTGGCACGGCAGAACTTTATGGAATGATTTGTTCTTCCGCATCGGTGGCATTGGCCCTCACCGGTAAAACACTTATCTGTAGTATTGATTCTTCCACAAAATCTGCAAGTGCTTGGTGTTCTCGGAGCAGGTCTACTTGAGTTGCCTTGAAGATTATAAACTTTTCCTTGAGGTCTTGAGAATTGCTGCCTCTTGAATTGGAAATGAGGAGAAAATGCTGGCTTTTTTATTCTTAAAGAGTACTGCTCTTCTTGAGCTTCCATGAGCTTGGCTTTTTCTACTAATTGAGCAAAGTTTAAAATTTGAAGAGGTGTCAAAATATGTTGAAAATTATTCCTTAATCCATTAAGGAACAAATGACACCTGACTTCCTCAGTAGTAACCATCTCTGGAGAAAAGTTGGCTAAACGTGTGAATTCTTCCTCATATTCTGTCACTGTATGACTTCCTTGCTTTAGGTTTAGAAGCTCCTTCCTGATTGTCTGTCTAGCAGACTAAGGCACATATTTGCCTAAGAATATCTTTACAAATTCTTCCCACTGTATTTCTTCTTCTGATCTATTCTGGAATGTGGTGTTCTTAGTTGTCTTCCACCATTTTTCAGCAGCTTCTGTCAGAAGATAAGTAGCTAGAGATACCTTCTGATCTTCAGAGCTTTTAGCACATTTAAACTCCTTTTCTATCCTTTGGATCCATTCTTCGGCTTTATACGGAGTTGCTTTTCCATTGAATCTGGGAGGTTGAAGTTTAAGGAATATATGAATGTCTTCATTTACTACTTTTCTCTGAATAGGATTTGGATTCTGAATTTATTGACTGTTCATGAATTGACTCATCATATTCATGAACTAGAGCATCTGATTTGCTCCACTATTATCAAAGGGATAGACTACTTCAACGTTAGGTAAAACAGTCTCGTTGTGACTAGGAGTATTTTGAGAAATATTTTCCTCCTGAGATTGATTGTTGTTGTTGTTGTTTTGACTATCCATAATCTGAAAAATAATAAACTATACTTAATAGGCTCTCCAACTTAAGATCTAACTATTAATATTCTAGTAACTGTATTCATATAGTTAGCTCTTAAATGAATTATTCCTTAAATAGTCTCAAACTTCGCTCTGATACCAATTTCTGTGGCGACCGGGGATCGAAGTTCGAGAGTCTTTAAAGAACAATTCATCACAACATGAACATATACATTTTTATAATTCAAAAAGGACATAATAAATAATAAAAATCTATTTATACAAATAGAGCCAAAACATATATAAAATTTTACAACAGTTTGAATTTTACAAAAATAAAATATGAAATATCTACATTCTTTGGCTTCTTTTATTTCATCTCCTTTTTATTGGCAAATCTTCTAAGCTTTTTAATTATCAAAACTTAAAAAATTCAGTTTACTAGTGAGGTAGGAGTACGCAAATTATTCTTAAAAGAATAAATCTAGTATCTTATAATAGGTATGAATCAAGTATGAAAATGACTGAAAATCTGCATAGAAAATAAAGCAATTTCCAAATTCAATTTCTGCCCTGCAAGTTAGCTGTGAAAATCAATATATATATATATATATGAAATAAATTCTATCAAAAGTATTTGTAACAATAAGTTGAGTCCGTAGACTCCTGAGCCCAAATGGGTAAACCCATAGGCATAACCTATAGGAAGCTTATCTCGCCACCCGTCGGTAACTTACTCAAAATAAGAACTGATGGTGTCTTTCCTCTGGATTTGCCTACTTCCTACAAGAGGCTAAATCCCTCCATATAACTCCTAGAGGCTGCTAGCTGGCCCAATCTGTACAGATTCACAGTGTTGCGTTCCACCCTCCAAAGACATACACCACAAAATATATATACTGTGTTTCATTCTTTTTGTTACATACTATTTGATATCATTCTTTTGCCGATTAAAATGCGGTAAGCAGTGTAAATAATACTCAAATGGAAAATGGCTCAAATAAGAATACTGAAATAAAACTTATAAGTAAATTTGCGTACCTGACTGTTTTGACTTAAAATCAATCAATTCAATTTCTTTGATCTGCCAAAATAATAAAATTTATTAATTTACTATTTTTATTAGGTTTATAAAATGACTATTTTGATTTATTTGAATTATTTTTATTAAGTTATATAATTATTTATGCCTTATAAGGTCAAATTAGGAATTTAACCTTATAAGGGCATTTTAGTAATTTTACCCTCAGTGAAATATAAATTTTTTTTGTTAGTTTATTGTCGATTATGTTCTAAAGTTTCTATAGAGTCTAAAATTATTAAATTATGATATAAATTGGCTAAGTTATAGCCAATATATTTTCTAGGGTTAATAATTAGGGTTAAATGTGATTAGTATGTGATTAGCAAATTTAAATACAAAATTATTAAACTAATTATACATTTAGGTTCTAATTTACTTTATAAGTCATTTAAAATTGAAATCATTTAATTTGGATTATTAGATTTACTAATATTCACTAATCAAGTTTTAGAGTAATTAGGATTAATTAGGAGATCTAACTGTTAGATTCTAAATATTTTTGCAGTTTACTATAAATTAGGATTTTCTGATCTAAATTGATATTTGGATCACCTAATTTGGAGCTAAATTGACTAATTTATGGCTATTTGAAGTTTTTAGGGTTAAAAGTTTAATTAGGGTTAGGTCCTAATTTGTGATTAATTTAATTTTAATCTAAACATTAAAATTAATACTTTTAAATTATTTTTTAGGATTTTTTGAGTATTTTAAGACTTATATTTGATATGTTTAAATTAGTGGTTATAAAGTTAAGGTTATTTGAATATTTGTTCATTTTTCCTAATTAATTAAAACTCTAAAATGTTACTAGGCAAAATATAAATCATATTGAAAATTAAATGGCATTAATAAATTCCTTGATTTTTGCAGATAAAAATAATATATTTATTTGTTAATTTTTGTTAAGTATTTTGTAAGTTATGAATTTCCAAAATGTGGTTATTTATCAATTAATTACTCATATATTAATTTTAATGTTTTAATTAATATATTCATTTCTTAATCTGTTTTATATTTATATTAATGTTACTATTTTTATATTATTTATAAAAATTTTCTGTTATTTATTATTATTATTTAATATGATTAATTTATTAATTTATGTTATTAATTAATTACACCTATTTTTCTATTTATGAATATGTATATATTAATTACTGTATTATATTTATTTAATAAAATTTGTTATTTATTATTAATTATTTATTTTTATTTTTCTGTTAATTATTTTTCTGTTTATATATTTTTATATCATTTGATTTGACACACACACACACACACACACACATATATATATATATATATATATATATATATATATATATATAATTTTTATAAATTATATAGATATATATAAATATATGTATTATTAGATTTTATAATTATTATCTATATTATAAATTTTCTGTTTATCCATTTATATATTAATTTACTATATTTTGATTATTATTTCATTGTTTTTATTTAATTTAATTATTTTATTTATAATATATATTTATATATATATACATATATATTATCTGTTTTAAATATTATAAGAATTTAAATTAATTAAATGTATTATTTTAATTAATCTATTTTATTTTATTTAATTATTAAAGAATTTCATTTTGTGTTATTATATTTTTATCTATTTGTATATATATTATTATTTAATTATATATATACATATATTAATTACTGTTTTATAAGTATATATATTTAAATTTGGTTAATATTATTAAATATTTTATTTATCTGTTAAATATATTTATTTAAGATGTTATTATTAATCTAATACTAATTATATATTCATATTTATACGTATTTATACTTACCTATTTTATTAAGTTAATTAATATCTTTATAATATTATATATATTTTATAATTATCTGTGTATTATTACAATAATTATTTTATTATTATTATTATTTTTTTTATATACATATAAGAATTTATTCATTTATTTGTATATTTGTCTTATAGTATATATATGTAATTATGTTATAAGTGTATTAATATATTTATTATGCTTTTATAATTAATTTATATTTCTGCAGGTGTGACGTGTCGAGCAAGGATTCGCCGGTCAGTTTGGGTGGGGTCCACATCTGTCTCAAATGAGACAAATTTGAGCGGCTGATTTAATTTGTGGGTCCCTCCACAGACGCGCATCCAATAAGAATTTGTCACGCGTCTGTGGTTCAAACCGGTGTGTATCTAAACTGGTGCATACTAACCCGGTTGAACCGGTTTTTGGTTCGAGGGATCGGGTTTGACGCCGCTTCGTCTTCCCGAAGGTGCGAACGAAGGCGATTAGGGTTTTGGATTGTGCGATCGGTCGATACTTCGATCGATCGTACTCAAACGTCAGTGCATATCTTAACAATATTAAGGTTCTAAAAACGCTTAAATGATTAAAGTAGAGGATGGAAGAAGGTACCTTGAATGGCTGCAGAAATTTAGGGTTTACTCGGGCCAGAGCTTCAAATGAAATTGAGGAATAAATCAAAGATGAAGCAGCTCTTGGCAGGGTTAAATTAGATGCGTAGATTAATTTTTTAAACTATCCTAAAGCGACGAACGCCATCTGGACAGGAAAGGAGGTGCCGCGTGCCCTAACTTGCACCACGCATCGAATGCGAGTGAGAAGATGAACGAAGGCCGTTCGATCTTAGATCGAACGGCTCACGTTCACCGTTCAAAAAGAAATGCGTTAGTGATGGCGTTTCTGAGATTAACGGAAAGTGTTTAATTAAACTTAAATATATTATTATTATATAAAATTTGATTCAATTTTTATTAATTAAACTTAATTAATTAACTGTATTCCAAAAAGTTTCAATAAATCACTCCTAACTAATTGAGGGGTTCTGAACGCAACGGCACACTCAGATTTTTGATCCGATGAGTATTTATTTACTCGAATTTTCAGGTATTTGAATAATATTAAAATATTCGTCAAAAATTCAATGACTTCCAAATGCATTCAAAACTTCACCCTTAGCTAATTTGGGGTGGTGAACGCAATGGTGAAGTCAAATTTCAATCTGAGATCAAAATTATTTAAATATTAATAAACAATTGAAAATGAAGTTTTGGTATTTTACACCAAGGTTTCACCCATTAAGTAACCCGTTTACCCAATGAATGAACTCTAACCTATGATCTAGTCCTAGTCTCAGGAAGGGTCCCTAAGGTGTAGTGTTAAAGACTTAGGAAAAATTTTGGAGTCTGACCTAAGGGCGATTCAGAAGTTTTTACTCTATTGAATCCTAAATTTTGATGCAGGTTATTGTTCAGGGATTTCATAGAGTCTAAGAACACTGCATTCTGAGTTTAATGAGATAAGTTATGGGTATTTTAAGTTGGTAGGCAATTAAGGCCTCTACATTAGTGATTTAATTTAATTATTATCGATTATCTATCGTGTATACTTATGCGTCCTTTTAACTAATTCAGGTTTTACCTTAATTAACTATTATCTAAAATTGCTATTAACTTAGTGTTACTCAACACCTAATTAATGCCCCTCATATTCTAAGCATATATATATATATATATATATATATATATATATATATCGGTTAAATAAATTTTGATTAAACTATGGGTCTACCGGTTGGCATTTAGTTGATCCTAATTACGTCACAACATTAGCTATTTGAATCATAATTCCTAAATCAATATATACGTTTTATTATATAATATTGATTACGTTAACTGGTTCTAGTTTATTAATCCAGCCCAATATAACCTCTAACAACTTATCTAAATATATGTATACTTTTTAGTTTATATATATATATTTACAATTGGCCGCTTTTAATTAATTAAATTTCTATATGATAATGTTATTTAACTTACCTAATGTTAATAAAATTTTCTGGCTAATATTTATTTGCTGTATTTACACCAAATAATATTAACTAAACTCTAAGTAATATTAACCAACTATTAGCCTAAGGTTTCTGCTTGCATATTGCACTGATTAATCTTAATCATGGCCAATTAAATAATTATCCTAAACTATACACGTGTATGTATATATGTACGGGTATATATATATATATATATATACACATATATATTTCATAATATTATATGTTTACTGATTATCCCATAAGAATACACTTGCATAAGCACTTAGCCAAATTTAAATAAATTCTTAATTGCAGTTGACTCAAATTGAACCCTATTTTATTTTCTATCATAGTTAATTCATCTAGTTATAATTATATATGTATAATAATTACATGTTTAAAGTTTCAGTTTAATATATATATATACATATATTTTATTCTTTACTCATTATTGAGACTTAAATGCCCTAACTGCTAACTAATTGTGGCGCCCCGCACCCTTAATCCGCCAAAGGATTAGATTAAGGGTGGGGTATCACTCTGGCTAACCCATCACTTACCATTGGATTAGGATAGACTCCACAATCCATCTGATTAGGGAAGGATTAACATAGAATCAATCTAATAGTCAATATATAAGTAAACGTACAGAGTGCGGAAGCGATTTAAGGAAATGTAAACCATCCAAGCATCACAATATAAATATCAAAAGTAGAACTAAGAATATAAGCATACAATCCAAATATGCAGTCAATGTACCTGTATTATACATCATTTAAAAAGTTCAAATATAATAGAATGTGCAAATACTCTCATTCTTACATATAAAATAAATACTAAACAACGGCTTTCTCTACGGGCTCCTTCTCTGGGTATGGCTTCACTTCTAACTCCTGCTCATATAATTGAAGAGGATCTGCCATTGTCAGTTTCACAATGTAGGGCCCCAGCCAAAGAAAAGAAAAATCTGGTTAAACAATTGTCTAAGTACATTTTAAGCTGATTATCATAAAGGTTATGTAATATCACAATTTTACGACTTCTAAGCAACAATGTGTATAAAGGAGCAGCAAGTAGTACCAAAGAAAAGGGAAAGCTATAAACCATCATTTATAACTTAAGCAAAGAAAAGGAAAGAGGCTGAGACATGCCTCGCATACAAACTAAACAAGGAAGGGCATATAAATATACATAACTAAACAAGTACTGTAAGAAAAGTTCTACATCCTAAACATGCTGGTGATCAACAGAAATTATGCCAATTAAAATAAACAACTCAGTAGTGGTACATATAAATAGCAGCAAGATTCGAACATCTTAAATATATATAAAAGCAGTACAAGGAAATAGCTGACTGAATAAGAATACTGAAAAGTAAACAACAACAACTGCATATAAATCCATACGTGTACAATGTGCCATACAAAAAAGAGCTACTTAGCTCACTAAAAAGGGCTGAAGATCTTAGCACCAGTACGGCTAGGGCGGTTCCTAGCACGGCATGGCTAAGGCAACAACAGTCAACATAGAAGGCCCTAACACAGTACGGCTAGGGCGGTTCCTAGCACGGCATGGCTAAGGCAACAACAGTCAACATAGAAGGCCCTAACACAGTACGGCTAGGGCGGTTCCTAGCACGATACGGTTAGGTCACCTACAGTCATACCCGAAAGATCCTAGCACCAGTATGGCTAGGGCGGTTCCTAGCATGATACGGTTAGGGCAACAATCGGTATGAACAAAAGAACACTGAGAGGCAGCTCGAACACATCAAATCATTATCTTCTCATTAATTACTTTAATATTTTCATAAGGAATCTAAGGAGTCTCCATATTTTCCTAACATTTTATTCATGCATCCAATGTCTTATATGATATGCTCAAGGAAATATGGCACAAAAATCAAGGAATACGTAAGCAACAAAATATTAAATAGAAGCAAGGGACTCTACTAAACATGGTGATATCATTTGTTTTCTACTTAACCATTCTAACTATTCTAAGTTACACAAGTTCAGGATCACCATTTTCATACTATCGAGTATAACTCAGAAACTCGTCCTTATAAGTTAAAAAGGATTAGAACTGATCAGGTTATAATATAGTTCAATCAGGTAGATGACTACGAGTTAAATCAATAAATCATACATCCTAGTTTTTGTGAATTTAGACGTTCTAACTAAGATCTGATCAAGATCTTATAAACCTATAGATTATGGATTAAACACTACGAGAATTAGGTTTAATCATATAATCCAAAGAGGTTAAGACCTAAGTTCTAAATTTTATTCTATAAGTGATCTACTAGTTAAGGAAAATCCTATTAAGTAATCAAACTTAATAGGATGAATCTCCTACCTTAAATCTAGGGTTAAAAGATAAAATAATCAGAACGAGTTGTAAAATAAAAGAAAGTTTAGAAACTAATAAACCAAGGTTTTACCCGTTGGGTAATCCTATTTACCCAACGAATGAATTCTAACCTATGATCTATTCCTATTCTCAAGAAAGATCCTTAAGGTGTAGTGCTTAAGACTTAACAGAAATTATTATAATCTAACTTAAGGGTTGATTTCACTCACTTGATTGTCACTAATATGGTTATAACGTAAATTTTAATATTTTAAAAGATTAATTAAATGTTAAGGGTGTCTATCCTAAATTTTTGACAAAAGGACCATTTTGCTTCTACTTAAGGGTCAGAAAAGTCAACTTTTGATTTGGGGGTCAAACCTGAGGTTTCTCTTTTCCAACTAATTTTTTACTGTCTAACTTGAAGATAGACATTAAGTACGTCTAAATTGGACCTCAAACGGTCAAGTTATGACTAAAATAAGGCTAGGGGTAGTTTGATTATTTATCTAAATTTTTAGGGTTCAAATCCTAAATATTATTTCAGTATAATGATGACATTGGAATTCTATGTTAAATATCTTTTTGAATTTTTGAATTTGGAGTTGATTTGACCAAGTTATGGCCATTTGAATTCTAAGGGCATTATGGTCATTTTTCACTAAAGTCAACTCTAAGTTCTAGGGTTGACTTTTTATCTTGATGTCCAAATGGGAAAACTAATACTACTACGGTGATGGGGCTGCTCTCCTGAGCATTTTAAGACCCATATTGACTATGTTCTGATAACGGGGTAAAAAGTTATGAGGCTCTAAAGAGGTCATAAAATGCTACCTCGATATGTGTACCCAAAATAAATTTTTACATTACGTTATTTGATTCCTTATATTTTTCTGAGTATTTTAAGACCTATATTGGCTATGTTTTGATCATCCTACAAAAAGTTATTAAACTTTTAAGATTTATTATTCAAAAATACAATTTGAATTATTTTACTGTTCATTTATTCAAATTAAATGATTTTACTATTCATTCCTAAAGTTTTTATATAAACTTTATGAAATTATTAATCCTTAATTAATCTGTGATTAATTAGGCTTAATTATTAATAAGCATTAATTAATCTATTATTTAATTAATTAAATTATATTTATTAATATTTTACTATAGCAAAGTAATTAGTACTAATTATTATTTAATTAGTCTTAATTATCTATTTATATTTATTTAAGAATAATTAAGTATATTTTACTATTTAATAATAATTAATTATCCAAATTACTGTTAAGGTTAAATTAATCTTAAATTATCCCTAATTAATCTCTTAATTACACTTAATTAATTAAGGTTACTATTTAAAAGTAATTAACACTAATCCTAATTTAATTAACCACTAACTGTAATTAATTAATCATTAATAGTAATTAATTAACACTAATAGTAATTTAATTAATATTTTAATTAAGAGACAGTGGGCCCCACTAGATATGTGGCACTATCAGAGGCTGCCACGTGGCACTGTGGGCCCCACAGGGGCTGAGTCAGCTCGGGTTACTGGGCAGTGGGCCCCACCTGACACGTGGCACTGCCAGAGGCTGCCACGTGGCACTGTGGGCCCCACGGGGAGCCGAACCGCCGCGGTTGACCGGGCAGTGGGTCCCACTTGACACGTGGCGGGCCTAGAGGCTGCCACGTGGCACTGTGGCCCACTGGGGAGTTGAACCGCCGCGCAACTCGGGCTGTGGGCCCCACGTGACACGTGGCGTGCCGGCTGGCTGCCACGTGGCGTTGTGGGCCCCACGACCGAAGCCAAAGGGTCGCGGGCTTCGGCTGGTGGGTCCCATTGGACACGTGGCAGGCCCAGAGGGCGCCACGTGGCGTGGTGGCCCCACCTGGCTGATGCGGACCCGGCTCGGGCGGGTCGGGCTCGGGCGACCCGGCCCGACCCGGACTTCGTCTTCCTCACGAAGACGGCCCGAGGGCGCCGGGCTAGGGCACGGCTTTTGCCGGCCTTCCCGGCGCCAGACCACCTCGTCCCGCACGGCCGACGGTAGCCCTCGACGAGGGCTACACGCCGGTGGGCGAACCTTCGCCGGAGGTGGCCGGGATCGCCGGCAAAACTAAATCCTAATTTCTAGGGTTTCGGCCGACCGAACCCTAAAATTTCTAAACCTAGAGTTGGGTTGATCGGACTTGATCGAGCTCGATTAGGTCCGATGGATCGTTGATCTAACCCTAGACCTACGGTAATCAAATGAAAAATTACAAATCCAATGGAGGAGAGGGGAGATCAGGGTACCTCAGATTTGACGGCTGCGGGGGGGGGGGGGGGGGGGGGGGGGGTGGGGGTGTTGACTCTATTTGAGGCTTCGGAGCTCGGGTTCGTGAAACCCAGAGCACCGAGCTCGCCTAGGACCTCAGGCGACCTCGCCGAGGTCGGGGAAGGCGCCGGTTGGCCCGGAGGGGCGGCGGGGCACGCCGCGTGGCGACGGGCGGAGAAGACGAAGACGGGAGCTTCCTGACCGTCAGATCTTGCGACGCGTGGACGGCTCGGATCGGTGCGGGTCGCGGGTCGCGGATCACGCTACAGGCTGTCCGATTCGAGCGAATTGGATGGTCCTGATGGTTCCGTCCGATCCGACGGCGCCGTCCACTTAAGCTGACGGCGCGGGACGGCGCCATTAACTTTAATTAAAAATTAATATTTTTTTTTAAATTCAAAAAAAATTTTGAACATGTTTTTCCTAGCTAATTTGGGGTCAAGGAATTTAATGGCGAAGTCGGATTTTTGATATGACGAGTATTTTGATACCTCGATTTCTGGCGTATTTTTATTATTAAAATATTCGTCGAAATTTCGATGACTTCCGATTTACACGAAAAGTTCACCCCAAGATAATTTGGGGTCAAGGAACGCAATGGCGGTGTCCGTTTTTCGATTGGAGGTCAATTTCTAGGGTTTCTGGATTTCTAGAAATTAGGATTCGATCCATTTGACTGCTGATTTGGACTAGGTCTCAGAGATTGACTCTAATTGACTTAATTAGCACTTATAATTGTGTTTAAGACATAGGATTAGTCCTAATCAACTATGATAACAACTTGGGTTTTTACACTAATTGACCCATAGTAATAACATATCTGATTATAATAAAATATACCTATATATATATATATATATATATATATATATATATATAAATATATTAGACTAGATTGCAGCGATCCAACTTAATTTGGCTCACAATATTACACTAAGAATCATATATATATATATATATATATATATATATATATATATATATATATATATATATATATATATCAATTGATACCATGTGAGTTACGCATATTAAGGAAGGATTTCTTTGATGGTTGCCCTCTCCAAGAATAAGCTCAAATTTATAGATGAGTCAATCAACATTTCAAGTTTGGGAGAGATGTAACACGATGGCAGCCTCTTGGCTAAATCAAGCCATATCTCCCTTAATATATTTGACCATCACAAGTCATATGTTGCGATGAAATTATACATGGCTTTACCCATCGCATTTCTGACTTTGATGATAATGTTGACCTCTAGCTCACCGGCAGCCATCCAATGTCATTAGTATTACCAAAATTATGTGTTGCAACTAGTTATTCCCATTCAAAGAGAGTATGAACAACAATTAAATGAAAAACTATATAACAATCCCACTGTATATTTAATTGTTCCTCTTCTACAAGCAGATTAGAAAGAAAGGGAAAATAAAGATCATAATTTTGAATACAAATAATACCTATGTTTATATAATTATAGCACAAGCTAATTTGTGTATATAAACTTATACATCGGAAGGTGAAGTCTTAAGTAAAAGAATGGATGAACAAAGAAATTTGAAGCGTCGAACACACAATCAAAGGTACACAGAGATACCTCTTTCAATCGAGTACCCCATTCAAGCAGTGCAGGGAATAGAAGGGAGAGGGGTACCTTGGTCTTGCAAATGGGGGTTCCTTCTATGGATCCTTGGGAACTTGAGAGTTTGAGAGAATGGGGAACTTCTTCTTAATAGCTATCACAATAAGAATGAGAGGTAGGGGGAGAGCTTCAGCTGGCCAAATGAGGAAGAAGAGGGGGCTGAAGTTACTTTCTAAGGAGAATGGGGGAACAAGGCTCCATTAAGAGCCTTCCCATCAACTTAGGTGGGAAGTAATGGCAGCCAACTTTCACTCAAGTGCTGGGATGGGGAGGAAGCTGCTAGGAAAGGAGGTGAAAATAGCATATGGATCAGATTTTGAAGAAAAGAAGAGGGAAAAATGCAATATTTTGATTAACTTAAGTAATTTAATTCTAAAAATAATGAAAAATTTGAATTTTATAAATGTGCTCTGAAAAATCCTAAAATTTCACCCATAGCTAATTAGAGGGTGAGGAACGCAACGACGAAGTCAGATTTTAATTTTGACGAGTATTTAATTATGCTAATTTTCGGGGTATTTAATTATATTTAAATATTTGCGAAAATTCGACGACTTCCAAACGCGTCCAAAATGTCACCCCTAGCTAATTTCGGGGTTACGATCGCAACGGTGAAGTCGGATTTTGATTTCGAGGTTAAAATAAATAGCTCAATTTTCTAATTAATTAAACATTAAAATATTCCAAAATGTTGGATTTAACTCTGAATCGCGCCAAACCTTTAGGGATTGATTCAAATGACTAGATGAATTTAATGGAATGGTAATTAAGATATAATTAAGCTTAAATTAAGCTGGATAACAACCTTAAGTTATTACAACACACCTCTTTGAGTAAATTAGGACAACACATAATGATAAATTATAATAACTATCATTAACTCTTAAAATCCATTAAGTCTTTTATTAGGAGCTTCTTAGAATATACATTTCACCTTAGGATCTTTTATTTAAGATTAGAAATAGATGCTAAGTTAGATTTTATTCATTGAATAAAGTATATTATTCAATAAATAGGACCTTAGTTTTATTAGTTTCTAGATTTTCATGATTCAATTTTGATTATTTTATCTTTCAACTCTAGGTTAAGATTAAGAGAATCATTCTATTAAGCTTGATTGTGCTTAATAGAATTTGCCTTGATTATTAGTTCACATTTAGACTTAAACTTTAGTCCTTAAGTTTTACCCTTTGGATTATGTGATTAAACCCAATTCATGGTGTTTGGTGCATAATTTTTAATTTTAGTAGATCTTGATCAAATCTTAGTTTAGAATATCTAAATTCATCAAATAGGACATGTTGATTTCTTATTTAACTTGTAGGCGATATTGATTGAATTGAATTGGAACCTGATCAGTTCTAATTGCTTTTAGCTTATAAGGTCATGCTTCAAAGTTACACTCGATAATAGAAATTGAAGATCTTGAACTTGTGTAACTTTAAATTGTTAGAATGATTTAATTAATAATAACTGGTATCAACTTGTGTAGTAGAGTCCATTACTCACTATTGTTTTTCTTGTTGCTTTTGTATTCCTTATACTTTATGTCTTTTTTTGAACATGTCATACAAGATAATATTGTTGTATGAAATAAAAATATAGAATAATTAGGATAATATTTGCATAGGATTCAGCTACTTGTTGATCTTACACATTTTACCCTAATGGATATGGGTAAGGAGAAATAAGGAGTACTTGGCATTATTCATTGAGGAGTGTTGTGCTAAGTTTGGATTTTGTATAGTCTTATAGATGTGCTTAACTCCTCAACTACTTCTAGATATGTCAATAGATGTAAAGTAAATAGCTAAAACATTACTACATTTATGATTGCTGTCTCTTCAGTTTAGTTTATGTTCTGTTATTCTGGCCTAGCCTCAGATGATGCTAGGAATATTTTGTCGCCTTAGCCTTCTTATTGACGCTAAGAATCCTTTTGTTATAAGCAAGCTAGACTAGCTCTCTTCTGATATGGCAGTCATTACATACGTGTTTACTGTTTTACTGTATATTGTTTACCATCTACTGTTACATTTTACTTCAGTCAATTTTACTTTACTTGCTTACTTACTTATATGATGCTACTTTCTGTTATTGCTTACTATATATATCATAGTCAGACTATTTATTTTTTTAATCTGCATATATCAAGTGATCATAAGCATGTTTAGGATGAGCCTTTTCCTTCAGTATTTTCCTTACTTTACTTATACTTATATGCCTAACTTTGTTACAACTTTGGTGTTAAGGTATGTTCTTTTACCTCACATACTGCTTAGTTATAAATGCCTTTATTTATAGCTTATTCCTTCCTTTGTATGCTTGTTGCACCTGTACACTTTTCTTATTTTTATAGTCTAAGTAAAATGGTGATATCATAAAACTTATGAAATATTAATACCCTAAAATGTACCTAGATAATATGTCTAACAATATTTTTTTTTCTTCTTATTGGCTAGGGCCCTATCATTATAAAACCAATAATTTTAGATTCCGAGTTATTTGAGATAGTCAAGCCTTCTGAAGATCAGATTCAGGAGGAGGAGCGTGCTGCAGCTGGAGATCCTTAGTTAGCTCCCTTTTATCTTGTGAGGATGAGAGCTTTATCTTTCTCATTAAAGTTTATTTAATGTTTATAATAATTTAAGTTCTTATGTATATTCTCTTACTATTTTATTTATTATGAGTTGCATTATTACTTTCTTACTTATATTATGGAGGATTGAATGTATGATTTACTTTTCCTTACTTTCGCACTCTGTATTTCTATTTACTTTAGTGATTGATCTACCTTACATACATTCTGGGCACATCCTTTCCTTATTAAGTGGCTTGTGGATTTTACTTAATGATAAGTAGGGGATTTGTCAGAGTGGCTGTGGTGCCCCACCCCATAACCTGTAAGATTAGACTTAAGGGGTGGTGTGCCACTCTGGAAAATCCCTCATTTATCATTGGATTAGGTAAAATCCACAATCCACTAATAAGAGAAAGGATGTGCATAGAATGAAAACATACTATCAGCTATAAAATTAATACAAGTATAAAGTGAGAAAGCATATAAAGTAAATATTACATCAATTTTATCATACATCAACTGAGAAACAAAATGCAATATAGCTCAAAAAATAATAGTGCAGAAAAGTAAATACAGTCACAAGTGTACCTACATTATTACAACATTTAATTAAAGTTCAAAATGAAGTAAAATGCATCACTCATCCTCACAAATAAAGTAAAAGAAACTAAAGGTCTTCAGCTCCAATTGTTGCGCTTCCTCTAGAAATGGTTCCTCCACAGGGACTAGATCCTCAAACTGCTCAAATTCTGATATTTTCTATTTCATAATGACAGGGCCCCAGCTAATAAAAGAAAATCTTATTATACAAATTGTTTAAGTATATTTTAAGCTAAAATTTTGTTATACATTTATTAATATCACTATTTTCCTAAGCTTAAAGCAGTAGAGAAATAAAATAGGTGCAACAAGCATCAAATAAAAAGTGGTAAGTTATAAATTAAGCATTTATAACTAAGCAAGGATGAGAAAAAAAACATACCTCAAAAGTAATTAAAAATAATGAAAAGAAAGACTATATCCTAAATATGTTGATGATCATATGACATATGCAGATTAAAAGAAATAAATCTAACTGTGGTGCATATAAGTAAGTAATAACAAGTCTAGCATCCTATAATATACAAGTAATATAAGTAAAAAAGCTGATTGAAGTAAAGGTAAACTAAAAAGTATAGCTGAAAAAAAATAAAAATCTAATATTAGTGAAATAACAAAAAATTGTATATTAACTGCCATACAAATGAGGGCTAAATATAACCTGCTGAAACCAAAAGGATTCTTAGCATCAACAAGGAGGCTAAGGTGACAATTATTTCTCTTAGCATCAACAAGGAGGCATAGGCAGAAATATTTTTAGTGACATAAGTGGCTAAGGCAAAAAAGTTTCTCCTAGCGTCAACAAGGAGGCTAGGTAGAAAAATATATATATATATAACTAAACTGAGAGGCAGCATTAATATATGCAAAAATATATTTTAATAATTTACTTTACTTCTGTGGACAATTTTAGAAGTAGCTGAGGAGTCAAGCACATTTGCAAGACTATTCGGGTTCCTAACTTAACAATATACTCCTCAATGAGTGATGTTAAGTAATCCTTATCTCACCTTCTCTCTACCCATTGAGGTACTATGCGCAAAAGTCAATCAATAACAGAACCTAATGCAAAGTTATCCTAAATATCCTAACCTTTTGTTTTCATGCAATAATGTTCTTGTATGATATGTCCAATAATTTAAAGCACAATTTTCAAGGAATACGTAAGTAACAAAATTTCAATAGTGAGCAAGAGACTCTACTAAATATAGTGATATTATTTCTTATCTAATTAAACTATTCTAACTATTCTAAGTTACATAAATTTAAGATATCTAATTCCTATTATTATGTATAACTTAAAAGTACGTCCTTATAAGTTAATAAGATTAGAACTGATCAAGTTCTAATCTGATCCAATCAAGTATGACTATAGATTAAGTAATAAATTACAATATCCTAATTTGATGAATTTAGACATTCTAACTAAGATCTGATCAAGATCTACTAAATCAGGGATTATGGATTAAGCACCATGAGCATAGGCTAACTCATATAATCTAAAGGTACAGTCTAAGGAATCTAGGGTTTTACTAAGAGTGAACTACAACTTAGGGCAAATCCTATTGAGAAAAGTCAAACTTAATAGGATGATTCTCTTATTCTGAGTCTAAGGTTGAAATATAAAATAATTAAAATTAAGTTGTAAAATTTAGAAACTAATAGAATAAAGGATTTATTTATTGAATAATCTCATTATTTAATGAATAAAATCTAACCTATGATCTAGTCCTAGTCTTAGGAATAGTCCTAATGTGAAATGTAAATTCCTAAAGAAAGGACTTATGAAAAATTTCACGAGATTTAACCTAAATTGGTTGGATGAATGAATTTATACACTCAAAATATTCTAATACAATTTTAATATTGATTTTAATGATTTAACAGATAAATTAGGGGTTAAGGACGCTTAGCTTAAATTTTGGGCAAAATGATTATTTTGCCCCTACTTAAGGGTCCAAAAAGTCACTTTTTGATCTAGGGCTCCAAATAAAAATTTATTACTGCCAAATAATTCCTTATTGTATAACATGAATATAGATAGTAAGTACACTCAATTTGGATAAGAAACATGTCATATATGTCCTAACTATGGATTTTGACCTAATGGGAAATTTAATAATTTACACCTAATAAAATCTAGATTTTAATACAGTTTAATGTTACCTGCTATTCAAGGATTCCATATAATCAAAGAACACTAAATTTTGAGGTTAAATGGCTAAGTTATGAAGGTTCTAAACTTTAGGAGCAATTCAGTAATTTTTTAAGGTTAAAGGGGCAAAAACTGAACTTTTCTGTTTGAGGTCAAGATTTAGCAAACTAAGTATCTATAGCTTTCTTATATTACACTGAGTACTTTGATTAGGAGTAGACCCAATTTGGACTTCAATTGGTCAAATTATGGCCTAATTAAGGTTAAGGATATTTTGGCCATTTTTGATTTTCTAGGGTTTAGAATCTAAATATTATTTTAGTTTACTGTGGCACTAAAAGTCTAAGCTAATTATCACTTTAAATTTTTTGATTTGGAGTTCAATTGACCAAGTTATGATCAATTGAAAACCAAGGGCATTTTGGTCATTTTTGGGTGAGGGTCATAAATATTACTTTACAAATTAAGCTTAAAATAGAAAAACTAATATTACTATAGTGATGGGCTATTCTCCTGATCACTTTAAGACTATATTGACTATATTTTGATGACTAGACAAAACGTTGTGAGGGTTTGTTTAGGATCTAAAATGTAATTATGTTAAATATTCCTTGAATCGAATTTTTGAACTACGCCATTTGATTTATTTTATTTTTCTGAGTAAAATGAGACCTATATTTGATATGTTTGGATCATTTTTTTTAAAATTATGAGGCTCTAAAGTTTTGTATTAAAAATATTTAATTTATATTAAATAACTTTACTGTTCATATATAAAATTCAATCAATTTACTATTTTTAATATTAATTATTTTAATCAAATGTGTATTAATTAACTTAATTTACTGTTAAAATTACTGTTATACTTATTAATCATTAATTACTGTTAATAGATTAATAAATTATACACATATATTGTGGCGGCCCTGCCCCGCCGTGGTCCTGTTGACTCATAAGTTAACATGATTACGGTGGAGGGGTCACCAAATGATAAGGTCCTCACTTAAGGTTGGATTAGACACACATTCTAATCCAATTTAACTAAGGACTTTGCCATTCATTCCAAAAATACTATCACTAAATGATCATACATGAACTCAGAGTGCGGAAGCATAAAACATAACATCCATCCAATACAGTATAAATACAATAATACAGAATAAGTAAAGTACTGAAAGAGAATTATAAACCTGTATTATTACAACATTTAATGAGTTTAAATGAACTGAAATGAAACTCTCAATCTCACTGAAAGAAAAACTAAAGCTATGGATCTTCAGGAACGGGCTCCTCCTCCAATGGTAAGCTATCCACTGGATCCACTGCTCCAACAAACTCAGAACCTACCATTATCAATTTCATAATGGTAGGGCCCCAGCCAACAAAAGAAAAACTGGTTAGACAATAAGTCTAAGTACATTTTAGGGCAAACAATTTTATTAAATTAAGAAGATATCACCATAGAAATAGAACTAAGCATAATAGGTGCAGAAAAGCGTACAAAAGAACAGTAATAAGTTATAAACCATAGTTTATAACTAAACAAATAGGAAGTAAAATATACCTCCTCCAAGCAACTGCAACAAGGACAGGTAAGTAAAAGAAAAGTAAAAGAAAGGTAAGAAAAGTACAACCTAAACATGCTCATGATCAAACAGATTATGCTAAGTGAAGTACAAAATTTAAACAGTATAAAACTGAAAACATTATCATCCTATGTGAGCATATGAAAACAGTAAGTAGAACTAGCATCCTATATATAACATGTGCAGAAAAACTGAAAGTAAAACAATGCTGAAATGCAGAATATGCTAGTAAAATAATACCTGTAAACTAAAACTGCAGTGACTATCTAAGTCACCCACACTGAACACATCTACAGCAAATCTTACCCTGATGAGCTAAGAAACTCTGAACTGAACATCACTGAAACTCTTAGCCTGATGAGCTAAGACTGAACTGAATGTAAGTGTACTTGAATTAGTATAATCATATTAGAATCCTGACTCTGTAGTCAGTAGGGCAAGAGTCTATCCATCCTATCACTCAGACTAGGCATGGCCAATAGACTGTCGGACATTAAACCCTCGAAAGGTTGCCGACCCCGAACGGGTTGATCGAAGAAGTATACTAATCAAGCTACACCTTACATACCACTTGTGAAATGAACATAATGCTGCTTATAAATAATGTTCCAAATTAACATAAGATATTTATCAAAATATCTTATGTACATAATACATGTTCAAGGTATAAGGCTCAAAATCAAGGAATGCGAAGCATCAAAATCAAAGTGCAAGAAACTCTATCTAAAATACAGGTGATATCCGTTGTTATCTACTTTATTCATTCTATCTACTCTAAGTTACATAAGTTTCAGAATTATCAATTCTTACACATTCTGTAACTTAGAGTCACGAATCCTACTTGTTGAAGATAATTATGACTGGCCAAGTCCTAATTATAACTTAATCAAAAGATGACTATTTGGTTAAAATGAATAAACCATCGACCTAGTTTTGTAATTTATTTCATCCCAACCTCATCTTGATTAGCCAAATCAAGATGAAAAGATTAAGAATTAGACTCCAAACGATGGGGTCTAATCACTTAATTTAAGGTATAATCTAAGGGTCTAAGTTTAGAACTCAAATCTCACAGATTAAGTTAAGGCAAATCCTAATGATAAATCAATTTCATTAGGATAGATCTCTATTCTTAGTTCTAAAGTTTAAAGATTAAATAATCATTTAATAAACTAAGAAAATCTATAAACTAGTAAACTCAAGGTTTCGCCTATTGAGTAACCCAATTTACTCAATAGATGAATTCTAACTTAAGATTTATTCCTAATCTTAGGAAATAAGGCTCTTAATCACTAAGAGTATCTCTCAAGACACACATCCTAACTAATGTTATAAGACCTAAGGATGGGTCTAAGATTGATTAAGAAAAGATAAACACTCATAATTTACTTAGGAAATTTCTTAAAGAATATATTTTGAGATTTTAATCAAAACCTAATTTAGACTTAAATTTGATTAATTTCAGTTCTAAATCATTCTATTTACTGATTTTAATAATTAGAAATTGAATTTAGGGCTTTAAAAGGCTAAACCCTAAATTTGGACAAAATGACTATTTTGCCCCTACTTAAGAGTTCAAAAGATCAACTTTTGATCTAGGGCTTAAATTCTAAAATTTTCTTTAGGAAAGTGATTCTTACTGTCTAATATAAGATTAGACAGCAACTAAATTAATTTTGGATAATTATTAGGCCATATGAGATCAAATTAGTGAATTTGACTCATAAGGGTAATTTAGTAATTTAATTAAGTGAAAGCTAAATTTTCTTTTAGATTATTGTTCTTTACTGCCTAGGCTTTCCATAGAACCTAAATTTGCTGAAATCTGATAAGTATTGGCCAAGTTATGGTCAATACAAGATCTAGGATTTTAAGGTGATTAAGGAATGCTTAATTAAGGGTCAAAAATTCTAATTTTGCCAATTAGTGTCCAAATTAAGTAAAGTCAGTGGCTATGGTTTACAAATAGTCCACTGATCACAATGACATGTATTAGGTTCAATTTGGACATAATTTGACTAAGTTGTGACTTAATTAGGGTTAAGAGTGATTAGTGAGTGATTAGCAAAATTAATCACTCAAATACTAATCCAACTTTACAAATTAATTTTAAATGGTTCTATGAGTCTTCTGAAACTTAAATCACTCAATTTGGGTTATTAGGTTTGCTAATATTCACTAATCAAGTTTTAGAGTGATTAAGGGTGATTAGCAAATCTAACCGTTGGATCTAAAATATTTTTACATATTATTGTTAATTACGATCTTCTGATCTAAATGAACTTTTGGATCAATAAATTTGGAGCTCAATTGACCAAGTTATGGTCAATTGAAGTTCTAGGTCTAATTAGGGTAATTAGGGTTAGGACTTAAATGGGATTAGGCTCAAACTAATCCAAACAGTCAAGTTAACCCTACTAAAATGATCCTTAGAGTTTTCTGATCACTTTAAGACCCATATTCAATATGTTTGGATCATTGGGTATAAAGTTATGAGCTAAATAAGGTTTGTGATATTTTATTTAAGTTAAATTAATCATTGAAAAATCACTTTGCAAAATATTGATCCTATAGCAAAATTTTTGGTATCAATAAATTCCTCATATTTTTCTGATTAATTTAATATATTTAATTGTATAATTTGGATGTGTATTTTATGAGTTATTTAGGTTTAAAGTTTAGAATTAATTTAATTAATTTTAATTAATACTGTTTATCTGTTGTTATTATTCATATATATATATATATAATTATATAATTTATAATTATCTGACATATAATCATATATATATTTAAATGTTTTAGTTTATTTCTGCAGCTGGGACCCACGACTGCGCCAGCGACATCGACATTGCCAGCGTGCAGGACACGCGTCAGCAGCGTACTGGCCAAAACGAGCAGTACGGGGTCCACGACCTGACCTGTCCGACAGGCCGGACACACGTCGAGGCTGGACTGGTCGTCGGTCTGTATGAGGGTCCCACCATCTTGACACGCACGCGACCCGGCTTCGACTTCACGGGTCGCTTCTGACCCGGCCCAGCCCCAAATGGGCCGGCGTCTTCTTCAACAGATCGAAGCAGAGCCGAACTAGGGCATTCCAGCTAGGGATCTTAAAGGCGACGGTTATGGCCTGAATATATGGCTACGAAAAGAGCTAATCTAGCACTTACCATCAGCTAAGAGATCTGGACCTGGGATGATCGAGGCTTCGAGAAACAGACAACCCTAATTTCTAAGAACGAAGAGGGTAATGATAACAACTGTACACAAAATGCCAAATTGGATCAATTAAAATTGCTAGAGTCCGATCTGTACCACTAAATCGCTAATCTAGAACATGAAATAGATATTCGAATTCCATTTGAAGCAATGAAATAAGAGTTTGAAGAAGGAACGGTACCTGAAAATGGACGGCAAACGAAGGCTCACAATCTTGATCCTTCGCTGAACTTATCGGCACGCTTAACTGAAGATTCAAAGATGCATCCAAGCGAAATGAAGCGAAATGGATAATATTGTGCCTTAGAAGCGGCGGGGAAGCCATTTGCCGAGCGATGAGCGCGCCGTGTACCTCGCCTGCAGACACGCGGAGCCTCCGTCTTCGATCGGGGAAGACACATGCGAACCGTTCGATCGAATGATCGAACGGTTCGCCTTTACCGTTAGATTCTAACGGTGAAAGCAGAATAGCGGGAGCGGCATTAAAGTTAAGAGAACGGCGCCGTTTAAAATACTATTTGAAATATTGAAATTTAATTAAATTATATTCATTTTATTAATTAAATTTAACTGCTTAAATGTTTTTCAAAAATCCCCAATAAATCACCCTTAGCTAAATGAAGGGTGAGGAACGCAACGGTGCACTCGGATTTTTGTTTCGACGAGTATTTAATTATTTGATTATTTGGGGTATTTAAATAATATTAAAATATTCGACGAAAAATCAACGACTTCCAAATGCCTCCAAAATTTCACCCCTATTTAATTTGGGTGTTCTGAACGCAATGGTGAAGTCAGATTTTCAATCTGCGGTTTAGATAAAAAGTCAAATTTCCAGGTTTTGGGATTTTCTAGAATCCTTGTTTTGACTTTGATAACTTCTGGTTTGACTTAGGTTTTAGAGATGAGTTTCAAATCACTTAATTAGTGACTTAAAACCTTAATTAAGACTTAGATTAGTCTTAATTGAACAAAGTAACAACCTGGGTTGTTACATATATATATATATACATACAGACATATATATATATATTAATATATAGTTAATTGATTAATTAATTATAATTTAATTAACTGAACCACAATTACTATCCAATTAACTTAATTAACTAACTACTAATTAATTTCTAAGTAATAGTAAATATATATTATAACTATATATATATATATATATATACTTTTCTGTTTATATACATATAATATATATATATATAATTATATATATTTATTAATTTTATGTAGGAATTATGGCGACGGGACCCGCTGGGACGTGTGGCGCCCTCTGGTTGGTTGAACCAGAGGAGGCGGGCCCCACCTATGGCGGTTGAGGGGCAGTTGGGTCCCACTGGGACACGCGTCAGCGCCTGGTTGAGTAATGCACTGTGGGTGGTCCCACTGCCGCGTCGAAGAGACCGCGACACAGACGGATGGCCCCACATTCCGCGCGTCCCACCCGATAGGTGCCACGGCGCTGCGGGCCCCGTCTAGCCTACGCGTATGGATCCTGAGGAAATGGGTCGGGCCAGGGGCAACCTGGCCGTCCTTCGCCTTCCGTGACAAACCCGAGCCTCTCCGGCTAGGGCATGAGTTTTCACGCCCTTCCCGGCAGCTACAGAGCTCGGCCCGCACGGCCGAAGGTCAGCCTCAATGAGACCCACCCAATGGTAGTTGGACTGACAGCAGAGGAGGTCGGGACCACCGGCTAGGTCTAACCCTAACTAGCTAGGGTTCGGGTCTGTGGGCTTAACGGTAATCACTGTAGCTTAAGCCCCAAATTCCTTCGATCGGGTTCGATTGAACCCGATCGAAGCCGGTGGATCGTCAATCGGAGGATTGAAATCAATATTTGAACAACTATCGAATGCATTGAGTGAAAAAGGGAGAGTGATCAAGTACCTGATGATAAACAGTATGCGATCTAGGGTTCACGTGTCGACGGCTCCGAGCTAAAAAATGAGCAAATCTCGGTCCCTAAGCACGAGTATGGTCTTAAGGGGGCTACTGGACGAAGTCTGCAAAGCTGGGGACGCGCAGATAGGGCGACGACTTCGGCGAAGCGACGCGTGTCGCGGGAGATCTCAGCGAGGAGGACGAAACGTCGGGGACATCTGATCCTGACGGAAATCCAAACGACGCGCGGTAATAAGGCGGACGACGTTGGCTATTTAATGGCACAGCAGAAAATTAAATATTTTAATTTAATTAATTTAATTAATTAATTAATTTAAATTCTCATTTTAATAATTAATTAGCGTACAAAAATTTCCAAATACTCACTCCAAGCTAATTGAGGGGTGAGGAACACAACAGAGAGGTCAGATTTTTAATTCGGCGAGTATTTTAATTTCCTAATTTTTGGGATATTTAAATATTATTAATATATTCGATGAAATTTTGACGACTTCCGATTGCCACGAAAACATCACCCCTAGCTAATTTGGGGGCAATGAGCGCAATGGCAAAGTCCAATTTTTAATCTGAGGTCACTTTAGATAGATCAAATTCTAGGGTTTCTAGATTTTTCCAAAATTAGGATTTGATCCATTTGACTCCTGATTTGGACTAGGTCTTGATGGAAGACTCCTAATGACCTAATTAAAGTACTAAGACTGAGATTAGAACTTAGATTATTCCTAATTGGCTAGGGTAACAACTTGGGTTGTTATAGTGGCATAACTTCGCTTGACCTAATCTTGCGGATTAGGGGGCAGGGTGCCACAATTGTACACTTTAGTTCAACACAATCCCATAGACTATATATTTAGATATACAATTTTTAGGAACTGCATTGCTTACAACTTACTTATTTGCACTATACTTATAGTTTTATTTTATGCCTTCATATATTACATTTAGTAGATTTTCTTTTGTACAATACTATAGTACTCAACATATATTTAGTTTGATCATGGTTCCACATTTTACTCTTTCTCTTAGAACACATCTGTATGTTTATGTATGCCATATTATCATAATTTTATGTGGGTTATTCACTTCTATTAAGGATATATGGTATTGTTCAGTGTATTCATGCTTTAGTTTTAGTTTTTCCTTACACTTCTAAGAATACAACCGATATGCTTACAAAAGTGGTAATAGTGGAGAAACTAATGCTGTGTTACTTTAATTGGCCTCAGCACATGACAAGACAGTGGGGGCCAGCCATATCACGTTCCTAACTGAGATTGAAGAAGATAATGAAGAATCATGGTGAAATGAGGGATGATTACAAAAGGTCTCAAAGTGTGTAACAATCCTAAATTATTACCCTAGTTAGTCAAGGCTTAATTAGGTCATGATCTTAGTTTTAACACTCTAATTAAGTCATTAGGAACTCATCCTGAAGTTTTGATCCAAATCAAGTGTCAAATGGATCAAACCCCAATTTTGGGAATTTCAAGAACCCTAGAAATTGACATATTTAAATTAACCTCAAATTGAAAATTGGACTATCCATTGCGCTCATCGCCCCCAAATTAGCTAGGGTGATATTTTTGATGCATTTGGAAGTCATCAAAGGTTTGTCGAATATTTTAATGTATTTTAAATACCCTGGAAATTCGAATAATTAAATACTCGTCGAAATCAAAATTCAATTTCGCCGTGTATTCCTCACCCTTCAATTAACAATGGGTGAATTAATTAAAATTTTTGGAAATCATTTTATAATTTACTTTTTACAAGAAAGAGAATTAGATTTAATGTTAAATAATAAATCATAAGTTTAATTATTTAAGTCATAACGGCGTCGTTCCCTAATTCTGCGTCATTAGCATTTTTGCCATTTGATCGGTCAATCAAATGACTCCATTTCATCATCCCTGTCGCGCTGACACGTGATGCTTGAAGCCACACGCAGCACCCTCCGTAGCCTCGTAAATGGCAATCCACCGTTGTAGGTCTCGTATTAAGCCCCATGAGAGCTCTGGCCTTCATTATTTTTGCCTTAGAGCTGCTTCGAACCCGTGAGCCTTCTGCTTTGTCATATCGAGTTTCCAATCGTTCATCTAAGGTACCTTCGATACTTCTATTTCTTTTATGCATCTTGCTCAACTAAATTTCAAAAATCTATTTCATGACTTCGATTGTAGATCAAACTAATTTGATTGACTTCGAAGAAACTTGATCGAATCAATTAGGGATTTGATCCACAGTAGTTAACAGTTCCGACCCATTTCCATCCCGTGGGCTGCGATTAGAGTTCAACCTCACTGCCGTCTCAGGTCATCCCCACTTCTGGTTCAACCATTATTAAGAAGATCACGTCGAGCCCTACCTTTTGCCGTGCGGGACGGCCTCCGGCGAGGTCAGAGTCACCATTGAATGTTGTGCCCTAGTTGTGACCTTTAGGTTCGTCAAGGAAAAATAGGTCCCTGGGTCGGGTCGAATGGGCCTGACCCATATTTTGCTCAACCCGTTCTCTAGTCGACTTCTGTCGCATGTGGACCCCCACCTTAGGAGCTGTCGCCCTCTCTGCTCGCCAATTCATCCTGCAGGGCCCACGTCTATCTGACGGATCTTTTTACGTAAGACCGCCATCTTATCTGTCAGGACTTGTGGGTGTGCCGTCTTTTAATTTAATCATTGTTGATTTAATTAAATGCAGAGGTAAATGTGTCATTAAACTAAATGAAATTTATATCAAAAACAATAAGCATCCATAACTTTTAATCCATAAGTCCAAATATATTAAACATATATCTCATTTTAGTCAGAAAAATGAGAGGGATATTATAACAGCGTCAAATCTTCATTTGAATGAGTATTTACCATAGTGACATTTTAAGACCCCTCAATTAACCCTAAACCTTAGAAAACTTCCATTGCTCATAAATTTGCACCCCCTGATTCGAACATAGTCAATATGATCTCATTTTAATCAGAAAAATGCTAGGAATAGCTTGAAGGTATTAGTTTTGCTATTGGACTTATAGAATGACTAATGACTTTTGGGTCATGTAACAACTCAAATTGTTACCTTAGTCAATTAGGACTATCTCAGTCTTAATCTTGATCTTTAGTGATTAATTAAGTCATTATGAGTCAACCACCAAGATCCAGTCCAAACTAGAGGTCAAACAGATCAAATCCTTATTTTGGGAATTTCAGGAACCTTGGAAATTAACCTATTTATTTTGACCTTCGATCAAAAAAACGGACATCGCCATTGCGCTCGTTGACCTTAAATTAGCTAGGGGTGAAGTTTTCGTGTCAATCGGAAGTCGTCGAAATTTCGACGAATATTTTAATAATATTTAAATACTCGGAAAATGAGAAAATTAAATACTCGTCGGAATCGAAATCCGACTTCGCCGTTGCGTTCCTCACCCCTCGATTAGCTAGGGGTAAATATTTGGTGATTTTTTTGAAACCATTTAATAAATAAAATTAGGCAATTTTAAATGATTTAATTTTCCAAATATAAATTAATATGTTTATTTATTTCTTATCTTTTCTATTTTTTTTCTTTCTCTCCTAAAAACCTCCGCCCAATTGCCCTAAAAAAACCCTTCGCACGAACAGCCGAACTCAAGCCTTCGCTCGTCCGATCCTTTCCCTCGCTTTCGGCCGAACCTCGCCATTCGCACGCCTCCATCCTCGAGCGGCCTCACCTCTCCTCCCTCTACACTCGACACGCGTCGCCTCTCCCTCGCAACCTTCGCCTCCTGGCCCTCAAAGCCTCCTCGCTGTCTCCGCCCTTCGGATATTTCTTCTTAACCCTCAGTCGACCTTTTTCTCCTCCATGGCTGAAGCTTGCAAGGCGCAGCCCTCCCTTGTACGGTCGCAAGTAGGAGCCACACGCGTCCTCCTCGCCGGCCGAGTCTCGCCTCTTCCACCTCTCCACCTCCTCGGCCCAGTTGATCCCAGGATGGGTTGCGGTCGAGCATCCATCTCCCCACTTTCGACACAACATGGAGTCGCCAACCTCTCCCCTTCATCGCTCCCGATCTTCCGCTGCGCGCACCCATCCCGTAAGGTACCCTCCCCTCCCATTCACTCTTTAAGCATGCTATCTTAATAACTTTTCATTGGAGATGCCACCAATAGCTTTTTGAGAAGTTTTAGAATCAAAGTTAAATCAGTTAACTTTATTTTCAATGCATTGTTATAGGTTTTTTTTCAAGACGTTCATCTAATTTAGTATTCATCAGCTTGCATAGATGCAGGAGTAATGCGGGTTGACAGTTTTGGTGTAATAAATATTTTGGAATAATTTTGTGAATATTGATGATTGTCTTAAATATGTAGAATAAAACTGAGTGGTTTGCATCTAGTTTTTGTTTGTCTATTTCGATATGGCAGAATGGCTTGTATATTTTCAGGCAACTGATAGTGCTTTATTTTTCTTATTTAAGTTTTGTGTGAGATATTTTGGAAACTGATATAAGTCTTAGAGAAACTACATTATCGGCTCTTTTATATGGGTTGAATATTGGCTTACAATGAAGATACCGATAGAATAAATGATACAGAGATGATGAGAATGCTAAAGTGGATTAATGGATATGCTCGAAGGAGTAGAATGAAAAATGAGTTTATTTGTGTGGCCGGATTGACTCCAATAATGGATATAATAAGATTTGAGAATATTGTCTTTGAATGCAGAAAATTGACTCGAGTGGCATAGGGTGAGGACATTAAATTGCAGCATAGCACTAAGTTAGACTTTATCGTTGATTTAGTACTATATAAGCAAAAAAAAAAAAAAAAAAAAAAAAAAAAAAAAAAAAAAAATATATATATATATATATATATATATATATATATATATATATATATATATATATATATATATATATATATATAGCATGAAGAACCTAATTTTGGAAAATAAGATGAAACTTAGAAATATAGCACAACCGAGAACTTTTTTTTCCTCTCTCCATGATGTCCTAAACAATAAGTTCTAAATGGATTAAATGCTTGTAAATAAATTACTAGAAATATTCTAAAAAAAATACTTAGATGTGCTGCTATTAGGATTTGATGTTTATGTTATAAGTTTAAAATAATCTATTAAGGATGATCACTTTCTTAAGTTCAAACTATTTTTTTTTTTATGTAAAATTATTACACTTGTTTATTGGCATATAAACCCAAATATCCTAAGAATTATTTAGTTCAGTTTTTCTTTTCTTTTTACTAAAATTAGCTAAACTATTGAGTTGATAATATGTAATTAAATCATTTATGTTTTTCATTCAAATTAAATTCTTTAAGATAGTCTCAACCTCATTTATCATAAAATGTTCAATTAATTACAAACTCGTGATATATATGTGTATATATGAGTGAGATGAGTGAACAGATTTCTGATAAGTCCGAAAGATCTGAACTCATCTTTCTTCCAAATACGGCATATTTAAAGGAAAGTGAAATTTCTAAGTTGAACTAAAATAAAAATCTTGGCTTTATAGTTTTACATATGAATATATTGCATCAATGGGATTGGAAGAATGGTGGTCCTGTAAAATTATTATGATTTGGAGTGCCATCTGAAATCTGAATATATATGTATATATATATATATATATATATATATATATATATATATATATATATATATATAGCTTAAACACAATTAAATTTAGAATATATTAAGTTGTGTATAATGGAAAGAGTATTGTTATATGATTCTCAAATATCTCCTAAAATGTATTGATGATTAGGATTTAGAAAGTTAAGTGAAATAAATTTTTTTTATTAAATCCACTTTTGCTTGTGAGGCCCATAAAAATATATTTTTTAAATCTTAAATCCTAATTATCCATAATTTTTGGAAGATATTTTGGAGCTATGTAACATTTTTCTAATAAAAATGTGTTAAAATTTGACAAACAGATAATCATAATTTTCTCCATGAAAATCTGAGAGAGGGATAGGTGAACAATTGGATTCAGTCATTAGATAGTTCAATGCCGTTCCTTTGATCAAATCTTTGATGTCACTATATTAATTCGATTATTTGTGAAAGTGACATTTTTAAGTATTGCCTTAAATCATCCTCACTATCGCATGAGTATGCTTTGCCAACTATTAAAATATATTTTAGAGCCGTGAAATTCTCAAAATACAAACCCAAGATTTATATAGCAAAACGATCAGGAAAGTACCACGAACATCAATATAAGGTTAAATTTGTATTCTAATAATTATTATTAATCATTTTAATATTCATTTAAAAAGAGGCATTAAGACTTAAAATGGGCTTATATCATCCAAGTAAAGTATGCTTGATACCAGAATATGACAGCTATAATCATGAACCCTATGTGCATATATTATGAAGCATTTTGGTGTTATTGTTATAAATAAAGTTAGAGCTCTTTTAATTAATGAGTTTAGAGAATTGCAAATTCCTTATCATAAGTTTTAGACAACCATATATTATGTCTAGCTGAGCTTAAAATTTCTGTAACCTCGCCTTTATGAATATATAAGCATCATCGAAGAAACTTTAAAGTCGGGAAATATAAATGACCACAATCTTGTTATGGGACCAAATAATGAAACTTAGAGTAGAAATCGTTATCTTAGTATGGCCTCACCTTTAGTAATCTATTTAATCCTCCGTCAAAATATATGAAAAGTAATATAAGCAATTAGTACTTTAGATATACAATGTGAATTATCGTAATACCTTGCAAACTTGGAATTGTTGCTAGAATAATATATTACTTTTTATTTCATTAGATTAATCTATTTTGTGAGTCAAGTCATTAACTCAAGCTAATAATATTTTGATAAACCAAGTACTTTCTAACTACATCATGCCTTCACTTAAACTTTCTAATCTTTCAATTAAGCTTTTCAATCAAATTGGCTAAACTTTATAAGTTTTTTCTTAAGTCTCTTAGGATCTTAACGCTACAACTTAAGGACCCTTCCTGAGACTAGGACTAGATCATAGGTTATAGTTTATTCATTGGGTAAATGGGTTACTCAATAGGTGAAACCTTGGTTTTATTAGTTTGTAGACTTTTCTTTTATTTTACAACTTGTTCTGATTATTTTATCTTTTAACTTTAGTTTAGGATAGGAGATTCATCCTATTATGCCTGATTACTTAATAGGATTACCATAATCAGTAGATCACTTTGAGAATGAACCTAGAACTTAGGTCTTACCCATTTTGGATTATGTGAATAAACTTAAATCTCATAGTGTTTAATTCATAATTTATATATTTAGAAGATCTTGATCATATCTTAGATAGAACGTCTAAATTCACAAAAATTAGGGCGTATGATTTATTGATTCAACTCATAGTCATCATCTGATTGAACTAGATTAGAACCTAATCAATTCTAATCATTTTTAACTTATAAAGACGAATTTTTAAGTTACACTCGATAATAAGAAAATGATGATCTTGAACTTGTGGAACTTAGAATAGTTAGAATGGTTAAGTAGAAAACAGATGATATCACCATGTTAGTAGAGTCCCTTACTTCTATTTGATGTTTTGTGCTACGCATTCCTTGTATTTTTGTACCTTAACTCATTGAGCATATTATATAAGATTTTTGATGTATAAATAAAATATTATGAAAATATAAAGACTCCTTAGATTCTTTGTGAAAATATTAAAGTGATTATTGAAAATATAATAGTTATATGAGCTGCCTCTCAGATATGTCCTTGCCTAGTCTCCTTATGTCACTAGGGGAAGGACTTTGTTTTGTTGTGTGCCTAGTTTCCTAGCCTCCTTATGTTGCTAGGGGTACACCGTTGGTGCCTTAGCCGCACTGGTGCTAAGATCCTTCGATTACTTTGTGTGCTTAGTTGCCTAG